>CANSZD010000230.1:0-600000 GCA_947648045.1 Beta corolliflora | reverse complement strand
AATTTGTTGCACTTCACTTTGGGGGAGAACCAAGGAAATTTTGCAAAAAACATGAAAGAATACAACCAAAGAATATTTGGTTTTTGGGAAATGTAAAAGAACCATTAAAATATTGTAGGAGAGAGAAAAATAAGGTAGGTGGGAACTGGGAAGGTTTTGGGTGGAGTAATAAAATGGGTGGTGGGGTATATGAGGTAGAAAAGTGTAAAAAGTTGATGTGATAGGTTACCATATAAGGAAAAAGTGAAAGTGTAATAATTAAATAGAAATAGCCAAAAAAGGAAAGGGTAACAATTAATAAAAACGAAGGGAGTAGTTTGTTAGCATTTGACTGTGCATATTGGTCTTCTTCAGACTTCAGTGCTCTTTAAATGTTGACCTTATTGTCAATGATCAATTACAATCTATTGGTCATATTTGGATCTCATGCTATGTTACTCGGACTCTTTAGTTTACCTCAAGTATCTGTGTTGGATCCTTGACACACTTGGCATGGGTATGGAGTATGAAAAACTGACACTCCAATTTGGGCCAAGATCATGGAAGTTATTCATAAAATAAGCCCCGCACTTGTATATGTGTCCCTGTTCAAATTGAGCATTTAAGTCTGAGCAACACAGATATTATGTGGTGCTTCATTTTTTCCTTGGTCTTGTCTTCATGCTGCTTTTGCCTGTGGCTACAGTTTCTCCCAAATTTCTGCACCGAATCTGACGTTTTCTTTTGTTTTTGTGCATTGAAAAGTTATTATATACTTCAAATCATACAAGATGATAAGAGTTCAGAATGCTATGTTTTCCGGAAGTGGGGTCGAGTTGGCAATGACAAGATTGGAGCTGACAAGATTGAGGAGATGTCAAAATCAGATGCTATTCAAGAATTCAAACGTCTATTTCTGGAGAAAACTGGGAATCCTTGGGAAGCTTGGGTGCATAAACAGAATTTCCAGAAGCATCCTGGCCGATTTTTTCCATTGGACATTGTACTACTATTATGCCTCCTCTCTTCATAAATTTCTTAAAACTATAGTTTTCCTCTGCAACAGTTTCTTATAGTATCTTTTTGCTTGTCTTGTCTCAGGATTATGGTGTCACTAAGCAGGCCCCAAAGAAAAATATAGACGATAAGAATAGCACACTAGCCCCCGCCTTAAAAGATTTGATTAAGATGCTCTTCAATGTCGAAACTTACAGGTTTATTTTGAGATCCTAAAGAGTTGTGTTTCTGTGACATTTCCTCCCTTCAGGGTTCACTTAAAGTTTATTTGCACCTTGCAGAGCTGCCATGATGGAGTTTGAGATCAACTTGTCTGAGATGCCTCTTGGGAAATTGAGCAAGAGCAATATCCAAAAAGGTGTGCAACTGTGCATGAATTGAAACTACTGTTCTTTCTATTAAACTTTGATCATCATATACAATTAGTTTAGGTTTTTTCATCCATCTATTGTCCATCTTGATCTGTTAGGTTTCGAGGCCTTGACGCAGATACAAAATTTGTTGGAAAATACGGCCCTTCAAACTACTGTTAAAGAAAGCTTGATTGTTGATGCCAGCAATCGTTTTTTCACTGTGATACCGTCTATCCATCCCCGTGTAATTAGAGATGAGGATGATTTTAAGTCTAAGGTATGAGACACCAATGAAATATTGCCTTCTCCCATCTCTTACACATCCTGTAACATTGAATGTGTTAGGTGTTGATGCCTTGCTGAGTGAGATAAGTCGTTCATTCCGTTGGTTGTATATATATATATATATGGAAGCCCCTGTTTGTGGGAAATAAAAAACGAGGCTCGTGTTATACATCTCTTTGGTGCTAAATTGTAATTGTCCTAGAGAAATAAAGTTGATTCATCATATGTTTTAGTAGTTTGATTTTCTTTTTGTTTGTGTATTTCTATTCTTCCTGAATGCTCAACTGAACTCCATGCTAGGTCAAAATGCTAGAAGCACTCCAGGACATTGAAATAGCTTCCAGATTGGTGGGTTTTGACGTGGATAGTGATGATCCTCTTGATGCGAAGTATAAGAAACTATGCTGTGATATGGCACCCCTACCACATGATAGTGAAGATTATCAATTGATTGAGAAGTATCTTCTCACCACTCATGCCCCCACACATACGGTGGGTTAAGGTTTATATATTCTCAAGTTCTTTTATTCTTTCACGAAAAGTTCTTAGGCTTTTATCATCATTTTTTGCATACATTAGGAATGGAGACTTGAACTGGAAGAAGTTTTCTCACTCGAGAGGGAAGAAGAACGTGATAAATTTGCTTCTCAGCGTGAGAAGCTTGGCAATAGAATGCTCCTGTGGCATGGTAATGTTGAATTAATATTCTTGTATTCCATTAAATGTTATTGCTTTAAGTTAATTAATATTCTTTATGTTAAGGAAACATTGACATATGCTTTATGCTAAAGAAAGTTCATGATGTGGTGCTAAACTATTGTCTCAGGTTCCCGATTGACAAATTTTGTGGGTATCCTTAGCCAAGGACTCAGAATTGCTCCTCCTGAGGCCCCTGCTACCGGATACATGGTTTGTCCTACCACTCGTTCATTCCGTTTCATCTGTGGAATATGATGTGTGCACAATTTATGTCGTTTAAAGTTGGAGTTCCTGAACTATGTTCCCTGACCGACTTGAATTGAATATCTCATGCAGTTTGGCAAAGGGGTTTACTTTGCTGATCTTGTCAGCAAGAGTGCGCAATATTGCTACACTGACCGTAAAAATCCTGTGGGCTTGATGCTTTTGAGTGAAGTTGCTCTTGGGCAAGTCCATGAGCTCAAAAAGGCACAGGTGAGGCTATTATAAGCTAATTTCCATGCATCCAGAGTAAGAAAGGTTGAAATTGTTTTATATGCATGTGTCACGACTGAGCTCTATGGTACTCTTTACTATTCCTTGCATGATGAACTTGTGCTAATGAAACGTTCTTTCCTTTGTTACTCGGACTGTTTATATTACCTTAAGTACCAGTGCCGACACTTTGACTTGGGTGTGAGTACTTCGTCACTTCCATCTGTGGGCTAAAATCATGGAAAGTTGTCGTAAAATAACTGAATCGGATAATTGAACTCATACCCATGTTGATACTAGTACCGAGTCCAAGTAATATAGGTTCTGCATACCTTCCTTGATAGCATTATCAGAACTTGCATTGTTTGTTTGCTTGAATCTTTTGTTTTCTGTATGTATTCTTTCTTGGTTTCAAAATCCTTAATTTTACTGTTACCTATTCAAGTACATGGAAAAACCTCCAAGAGGAAAACACTCCACCAAAGGACTTGGCAAGAAGGTACCTGATGAGGCAGGGTTTGCAAAATGGAAGGATGAAGTAGTTGTGCCTTGCGGGAAACCGGTGGATTCCAAAGTAAAATCATCAGAGCTCATGTATAACGAGTACATTGTCTATGACACAGCTCAAGTAAGTCTTACTGCATTACTGCATGTCTTTTGAGTTTCATGTATCATTAATCAACCGACCTCTACTTGAAGACTGGACCAGATAGATGAGCTATGTTATGAAGACCTATATAATTAACCATCAGCAACTGACATCGTGCTACTGAAATTACCCACTGATTCATGCACTTTGACTTATCACAGGTTAAAATGCAGTTCTTGCTGAAGGTAAAGTTTCACTACAAGAGGTAACAAGCTACCGGAAGACGGACTCGTTGCAGCTTTGTACTGTGTTTTAGTTTTTGTTGTTGTCGTGACGCTTAAGAGATCTCATTTTGGGGGTTGGTGGAGATCTTCGTAATCGTCCGTGTATATTTGTTTTTCTATTGAACCCTTAGCGTCTAGATGTATCAACATGATGGATGTCTCAAATCTTATTCTAGTTTGTGCCTATTTTGTGACATTGCTCAGAGCTTTGTGCCTTTGCTTGAAGTGCCTGGAAACACGTAGTTTTTCATAATTACCCCGTACCTTTCAATGACTATATTATCCTAGCTTCTCTCTGACTTACTTGTATGGAAGTTTTGCCTCCTACCAAATACTCGATGGTCCCTTTATCAGCACTAGCTAGCTTGATCTCTATTGCTGAGAAAGTCCATATACTAATTGTGAGACCAAATATACTTTATTCTTCTTAACATTTGACCTTTTCAAGGACAAATGAATATTAATATCTTACTTTAAGTGTATGTTCAGAAAATATAGTTATTGTGTCTTAGGGTTGCTCCATTTCCATTTTGTTATTTTAAGAAGAGATGTTTTGAATGGGATAGATAGTTTTGTTGTAAGTATGTGGAATAGGACGAAAAGTAGAGAGATTTTGGGAATCATATCACATACTCTCTGTTTCTTTTTATCTACACACTTTCTTTTTTAGTCTGTTTCTTTTTTATCTACACACTATTACTTTTTCTATCCTTGGTAATATGTTCCATTTACTTTGTCCTCTTTTTTCACCCATGTCATTCACTAACTCACTTTTTAGTTTTTTTTTTTAATAAAAGAGTCATACGACATCTACAATAGAAATCAGGAGTAACAAATACGTAACAATTTTGAACAAATAAAAGTCAGAATTTGCAAAACCACGATCGTTGTGAAGTAGATCTAACAATTCCGCATACCATCCATATCGCTGTTTGATGCAGCCTTCAACTTTTAGTTTCTCTATATCACTTTTTAGTTTTTCTCTTCACCTTTTCAGTTTATCTCTTATACTTTTATACTTCCTCCTTGATTTTCCCCTAAAGTGAAGTGAGTAAATTAAAAAATAGAAAAAGGGAGTATATCATATAGGAATTGAGGCACTTTTTTGGAACAAACTGAAAAGGAAAGTGGAGCAATATCTTAAAAACAAAATAACTATTAAATGTTACCTTTCCTCTCAAAAATAAAACTGTAACCTTTTAATTTGTAAAACACCACATCAACCATTAAACTACTTTACACACTTTTCTCGAACACCGTTTTTTTATCACTTGCTAGTACTCCCTCCGTCCCATATTATAGTGCATGATTCTGTTTTTACACGGATATTAAGGTCAATAGAATCTAAGAGGAAAATAAAGAGAGTTTGTGTATTAAAAATAAATTTTATGGGGAAAAAGCTGATTTTAAGAGAGAGAATGACAATAGGTGGTGAAAGAGCATTAAATACATGACTAATTCAACCCTTGGGTTGTATAAACAAAGTAAAAATCTATTTCCAATAAGTAAATAAATAATGGTGGCACAAATTTTCTAGGAAAATCATGGAAAGGTGTAGAATCAAAAAAGGAAACAAGAATTACATTTTGGGACACTTTAAAAGGAAAGGAGCACTATAATATGGGACGGAGGGAGTATATAATTAACCTGGTCGAAACTCTATGATATAAGTTCCCTCTAAGGTTTCTTCTTGGGAGGGTTTTTTCTCTCCAAGGTTTCTCCTTAGTAGGGTTTTTTCCTAGCCTCCATCGCTAGGTTTTTTTTGCTTTTTTGAAGGTATTTCCTTCACTTTGTACCCTTCTTTCTCTTTCATCTCTTTTCTTCTTGGCCTCAATTGTGAATCTTTGTAGGGGATTCCACTGGTGTTCGTATCGGTGGTAAGCCCCAAAAACTCCTTTAATTGCTTCCAATAAGTATGTCCCATCCTTAAGATGGTATTTATTTTAGGGTGTTCGATTTCTTTTTTTGTTCGTTTGATGAAGGTGGAAGATCAAACAATTTCTATTCTCTGTAAGAATTTAGAAGACCCCATAAGTATTTTCACTCAAACGACTATGCATCAGCGGAAGTTAAGCCGAATCAGAGCGAACTCACATATTGTATTGCTTCGGATGAAGTTTTTTTTTATTAAGGCTATTTTTAATCAAATCTGCTTTGTATCTAGTTCTAAGGTGTTATATACTTGTGTTGGAATTTTTAATTTTTCAGAAATTAATTTTAAGTGTCGTTTGACTATCCCTTATGAATGAAATCATTTTTCTTCCTGTTAAAAAAAACATGGTCGAAACTCTAAACAATTATTGAAAAATTGTTGTTAAACATAGCCTAAGTGGATATGAGATGGTCTAATATAAGACTTATTCAAACCTTTATTCTAATTCACATATATTTTTAGTTTGCTGTTGACTACCAGTAAAGTTCACTTTAAAATACTAGTATCAAGAGAGAAAGTACCACTTTATTAGCTAAAGGAACTACTCCTACTCTTACCAATTGGTTTTAGTATGAAATCTCCATTGGGTTTGTAAGTGGATTGAACTATATTTATTTTCTTGTTACCTTCCCTCCTTATTGGCATGCTATTAAATTGGCCATTTTCAATTCTATCAAATTTATCAGATGGTAATCAAATCCTTTAAAAAAAAAAAGAAGCTAATTAAGTCTAATGTTTTTAACAAAGCATAATAATTACACGTTGTACGTACTCTCATTGACAAGATGACCATGACTTAGTCCACGGTCGACCTTAAACTTTATGCATAGTTATATACCATGAATTCATGATCAGATGTCAACATTTACATACTATATGATCAGATGTCAACATTTACATACTATGGACTTTGATGTTTGACTAGATGTGAATAGAAATTGATATCTACGTATTGGCTTTAATTTGTTGATTATAACATATCAAAAATGAATGAGATAAACAATAAAGCCTTATAGAAAATAGTACATTGACTTAGTTTTGGAACAGAATGATTATAAACATTTTTTTTTGTTTTAAAAAATAAAGCCTTACTAGGACTCACTTTTGTTCACCCTCTCCTACTCGCCTTAGTTTTGGTTGCATTAGTAAATAGGAATATACTCCATCCGGTCTTTATTAGTTTACCCCTTTTGACTTCTGACACTATTCACATATATGACTTTGACTATCTCTTGTGATTTGTACTTAAGGAAAAATATAGTCATGTGAGATCTTGTTAGATTTATCTCAATGTGTAGTATTCAAATATCAACTTTTTGTAATTTTTGCTTATTGATAATTAGAGATATTAAGGTTCAAATTAGTGTATCGGCAAATGTGTCCCATAGAAAGGGGTAAACTAATAAAGACCGGAGGGAGTATTTGATTATTAATTAGGTTACTAACTTACTTTTTTTTGAAGTGAAAATTCATTCATCAATATAAAGTCATACAACATCTACAATAGAAGTCAAAAACTGAAAAATACACATCAAATTGAAAGAAACTTAATTCTAATATGGCAAAACCACGATCGTTGAGCAGAAATAACCCTTCTAAATACCCTCTTTCACATCGCTGTCTGATGCAGCCTTCTACGAGGGGTATAACGATCTGATGTAGTTTTGATGTAGAACTAGAGTTGATTCAATTGATTGTACGCGAAGTACTGACCGCCGTTGCAATCCCGCACAAAATCCTATCAACAAATCAACCTTCAACTGGAGCCAGGGTCCAAACCTCGCTAACACACAAAGAAACCAAACTAATAGACCCGTCGTGAAGGGGGTGACTACAAAAACCATAAAGGAGACTAAAGCCATCACACAGATGGGACTTATTAAAATCTGCAAAAAAAAACAAGAAAAACAAGAAAATAAACTAGAAACTGCAAAAAGGAGAGAAAGAGGGGTTTACCATGGACGAAAACATCCATGGCAGCCCCTCTACAGGGTTTTCTGTGAAAAGAGGAGAGAGAGAGGAGAGGACGTGATAGGTTACTAACTTACTTAAACTGCCCCCCCTCTCTCTTTTTTTCTCTCTCAAACCCTAGCTTCCCCTACCCCTTCTTTGCTGTCATGGATGATTTCATCCATGGTAAGCCCCTTTTCCCCTTTTATTTTAAGTTTTTAGTTCATTTTTTTATTTTGTTGAATACATTAGTTTATCTTTATGAGATTTTTTCAAACCCTGTTATGGGGATTTTAGTCTCTGTTGTGGAGATCTCCTTCTCCCCTATGGGAGTTGTGAGTATGTTTTTTTTGTCTTTAGGTATGAGAAATTGTTCTCATTGGTTGAAGTTCGAGACTCAACATGAAGGTATTGGAATCTCTGATGTGGTCAACATGGCTCGATCAAGAATGTTCTTTCCAAACTATGTCAGAATGATAGACTTCCTCATTAATAGCTGCTTGATTCAGGAAATACAAGGGGGCTGCGCTGTATTGCTCGATCTGGTTCATTATAGTTTCTTCGAAGACGAATTTGATTTAACCTTGTTTGATTATATCTTGTTTTTCTTTAACACCTATTGTAGATGTCGTTTGGCTTTCAATTAATGAAATTTTCTTTCAAAAAAAAGAAAAGTAAATAGGAATATATATCTTTAGAAACCGAAGGAAGTACAATATATAATAAACAGTCATATCTATACTAAAACTACTTTTCTATCAATCAATCTCAAAAACAACAATCTTATTAATTAACACTTATTTTATGACTAATTTCAATACTAGAATTAGCTTGTGTCAATTGTTTTTTTTTTTAAATGTGATGTTTTAAGTGTGAAGGGTACTCAACAATTAAGCAATACAATTTTGTATTGTATATTATTAATGAAGCATAAAAGAGTTCTAAAATGTCATACAACTTGTAGATTACAAGGACTAAATACTAGCTAGTTTTACTAATTGAAAGAAGCAATAATATACCTAATGACTATGATGTCTAATAGTTTCCTTAATTAAACTCCGCAAGGATGTATAAGTACCAAGTCCCACAATTACTATGCTCAAAAGTATAAGTAGCATAATGAACAAACTCTCAACTGATCTTCGGCTATTTTTGGAAATCTTCAAGTAACATAAACATGGAATTGTGATTGAAGCTGTAGCACTCAGTAAAGCTCCAACAAGTGACATGAGACTTCCAAAGAAAGGAACTGTAACTGCTACAATAACTTGTGTGGCCACTATGATAGTTCTTAATAAAATCTTAAATCCTCTGTTTTTTTGATATTTTGGAAACCAACTTTCAGTAGTAGCTGCAACTGGTTCCATCATCAATGCATATTTTGATAATGGTGTTATCCATGCTGTATATACCGCGATTTTAGAGCTTAGTTCATGAATTGGAAGATTTAATGTTATTTGAGATTGTATTGTTGAACCAAACATTAGATATCCAAGTATAGCCATTGCAGTGTAGCATAGGGTTGCACTGAAAAATCCAATGAGTAAGACCTATACCATGAAAGAAAAATTTAAAACATGATTAGTATGTAAATATTATTTGCATGTATTAAATAAAGGAAACAAGAAGATTGTTGAAGGACTATTGTCTTTCAAGAGAGAAAACTTTGAACTTAGTTGATGCCACATAAAAGGTTTAGAGAGGTCATATATATGTATATGCCATATAAAAGATGTAGAGTGATAATAGATTATACTCCGATCCTTTTCTTTTCTATGTATAAAATGGATCAATATAAAAAGAGTTACTCTAAAAAAAAATCTTAAAAAATTAATAAAAGATGGATTTAGCTGGAAAATTAAGATTTAAATATTTATATTGTATGTGTATAGTAGAAATTTTTATGTAAGTTGCATTTAAATTGTTGAATATCGACGTTGAAAAAGTATGTTTTTTTCTAGCTGTAAGATGACACCCATCTATAGATTTTTTAGATGGTTCTTTTGTAATTGCAAATGATTGTATTTCATAAAAAGAAAAAGTTCTAGAAGTAAATGTATATACTTCCTCCGTTTTGAAATAAATGAAACGATTATCTCAAAAAGCTCTCACATAAAGGAGAGATCAGAAACGTTTCATTCATTTCAGAGCGGAGTAAGTAGTATAAATAATAGAATAATTAGTATACCTTTGAGAAATGATGCTTCTTTTGCATGGAAGTGTATAAGGTAGGAAAAACTGGATTTGCACTATAAGAGAACATAAATAAGCTCATGGCTGTTGGAATCCCTTTCCAATTTAAAAGTTCACCTTTGTTATGAAATCCAACCTCATCAATTCCAACCCATAAAATTGATCCAATAATTACAAGAGCAGATAGAACACCAGTAGCAGAAATGTAAGCAAGAATGCTTAGATTGTCTAACCAAACTGTTGGTAGAAGAGCGACCGCGACGATCACCACAAAACTTTGTCTTCCACCAATGCTAATTCCATGGAAATGTAAGTTCATCCCAGGGAAGAGATTATGTAAATTATCTCCTTCTAAAATTAAGTAACCTGTTAAGACCAAATAAAGGTCTACATATAGAACAATTGATACCACTGTTTTTCCAATTTTTCCAAATGCAAATTCTCCAATTTCATCATAGGTTTTGATTTTAGGGTTCATATCCATGCAACGTTTAGTTAGTAGGCCGGAATAACATGCTGCACCAGAGATGGCAATAAGCAAGATTAAGCTTAACCATCCTCCTGATGCTAGGGCATATGGCATTGAAAGTATTCCCACTCCTACACAAAAAAAAAGGTGATTGTAAATTAACAATAATGTTATTAGCAACATTAGTATAATTAGTTTAATCTATGATGATGATAAACTTACTAATTGTTTAGTAATTTATACTTTTATGTGGGAATTATAATAGCGACATGTGAATATTAGTGGTAAATCTAGAAAGTTTTATATAAGGAAGGGATAATGTAAATTAGTGAATATAATTCACTCTCTCTTACAAATTAGTGTAGAATTAATAAAATCAAGTTATTGTACTAATATCTACATGTGTAATATACTTACTCTCCAATCTGTTTCACAATAATTTTGACGTATTTTCTTGGTACCAAAATGAGTTAGGAGATAGGTAAAAAGAAAAAGTGGACCCATCACACATGTGGTAAAAGAAGGAAAGAGAGACGAAAAATTAAACCCCGAATAAAGGAAAGAGGCAAGTGTTATGTTTAACATGTATGCTTGGCGAATTTTGCAAGAGTAGAATTACCTATGATTGCATTGGTGCCATTGAATAACGTTTTGAAGAACGAGGTCTTGCCTTGTTCACTTGAGGATTCGATGTTTGCCTCTAACTCCATGGAAGGCTAGATATAAGTTATTGTATCCTTGTTTTCAACTTTCTTCGAGGAGACAAAAGAAGAATTAACAAAGAAGTGAGAAGTCTTAGATTGGCTCAAAAACAACAAAAAATTAAAACCATCATGTATAAATATTACATGTATAGGTAACATTGCATTGTATTAGTAGTGTAAAAGAAAAGAATTACAGAAAAAAGAAATATACTACCTCCGTTTCTTAATAAGTGCAACATTTTCCTTATTTGGAATAGTCACAATAAGTGCAACCAAACTCAAAATGGTAAAAGAAAAGTTTAATATTATTACAAATATGCCACCAAAAAGCAAGAGGGGACCATAATTTTTTTGTTTGATCACTTGAATTACTCTAATTTATTGTGACTCCAACTTTCTCTCTCTACATTCCTTGGCATTCCCCCACTTTCTCTATGTTGCACTTATTAAGAAACGGATGAAGTATATGTCTAAAGCAACATTTTATACATCTTCATTGATTAAAGATCATGATAACATATTGTGAAAAACAAACAATCGAAAGTATGAGTAATAATTTCACAAAGTCTTGTATTATGTGATGAAAATGAAACACCAAAAAATTTTTTTTTTTTTGAAAGAGAAAATGTTTAACATCAAAGAGAAAAGTGAAAGATTACCAAAAATAAAACTGTGTCTTGACTCTTGAATGTATGGTGCACTAAACTGATGGAGAGATGACCTTCTATTTATAGAACTTCACTAATAATCCCATTACTATTTTAATCTCTTAATTGAAGAAAATGTCAAAATTATCATTTATATAAAAAAATTGTATATTAGTTGTAGAACCTCACTGATCATTATCTCACTGAGATTCAAGATTGGCGGTACTTAGCTTGACTTTTTCAATAATACTAGGAATGATAATAAGGTAGTCGAGTAGACGTTGACTAGAAGGTAGTATTTGCCATTGCATGGAATTAAGAAATGGACTTGCTGTAATTTTGTCATGCCCTTTTGTATACGTTACCTTGAAAATCTCCCAAAATTCAAAAATCCAATACTATGTCTATATCCTGCTATACAAGTAAGGAATTTAATGTGTTCGTTTCAGCCATGCATGAGTGAAACGATTTGGTCAAAAAGTAATGAAGTATTAAGCACGTACATAAAGATAATTTAGATATACTTCCAATTGGGTTAATTTAACATAAGCTTCTTGACTAAGATTCACTAATCTATCCCATAGATACTTGTAATTTCTTTTGATTGTTGCAAAAAATTGTTCTTACTTTAAATTTTTACTTTTTAAGGCTGAAATTTTATTAGTTGTTATTGGATATATTTGATGTAATCTTATTGGTTAATTTTGGTTTGTTTGGAATTCAGGTAAACTTTGTTGGAACATTTATAGTTTAAATGTGTCCGTTGATGTTATGTGATGAGAAAGATGGAAAAACGAGAAGGCAAGTCAGTAAAGTGCTAACTCTCCAGAAGAGCGCACGCTCAGAATTGTCAGGGAATTGGAGTTTGAACCAATTTCCTTGACAGGGCTGAGGAGCGCCGGCTCCTGCCTGGAGCGCCCGCTCCAGAGAGGAGCGCTGG
Source organism: Beta corolliflora (assembly GCA_947648045.1). Taxonomy (NCBI): domain Eukaryota; kingdom Viridiplantae; phylum Streptophyta; class Magnoliopsida; order Caryophyllales; family Amaranthaceae; genus Beta; species Beta corolliflora. Next base: position 587,484 of record CANSZD010000230.1, on the reverse strand, counting down.
CTCCTATTCGTCAGTTTTCCTGACGAGGCATTTCTTTCGTGAAATGGTGTGTGTCTTTTCGTATATGGTTGCGTCTTTCTTCTGTAAGTCTTCCCTAGTATATATAAGGAGATATCACATATGGAATGGGTTAGAAAAACATTTTCATTTCCTATTGTGCTTGCTTAGAGAATGAAATTCTCTTGGGTTTTCTCTAAACAAAATCAGACTATAAACTCTTGTTGGGATTGTTTCTTGTTAACAACCAAGATTCAATGTTTCTTCTTCGTATCTCATAAGTATTACCGTGATACTCTGTTGTTCCTAGTGGGTCGGTAATAACTTATAGGAAAGCGTATCTAATACGTGCTTGGAAGATCTATTATCCTGTTACTCACTGTTATATCCATACACACATCTAACAAACTTTACGTGGAAATTCATATATTTCAATAGAAGAATTGGGAGGAAATATTATCTATCGTTGGTTTATTTTGTTTTTCATACTTTGACTTATTTTGTCAAAGTTAAGACACTAGATCTTGACCATGTTTATTCATAACTATATAAAAAAAATATTTATCTTGTGAGATTCTGTTAGATTTGCCTTAGGAAAAAAATTGAGTTGAAGTGTTTGATAAATGGTCTCTTAGGAAACTAAAAAATCTCAATTTTTTGGCCAAAATTAGTACTTGGTTGTAGCAGTTTACTATGTTTGCTTTTGCATTCATTTGGCACTAATTAAATAGCCAACAATATAAGTTGATTTTGCCAATACAAGTTTTATAAACAACCAATCAGGGTGTTTGATAAATGGCTTTTGGATGATTTTTTCATCAGCTTTTGGCTTTTTCATAGGATAATTAAAAAGCAAAAAAAAATGTATAATAAATAATTTTTTAAGTAGCTAAAAAGCCAACTTTTCAACTAAAAGACATAGCTCTTTTTAGCAGCTTTAGATGTTGCCTTTTGATTTTACATTCATATTGCACTAAACAGCCAACACTAATAGCTACTCCCTCCATTTCTTTTTAGTTTACTCACTTCACTTTGGCGAGAACCAAGGAGAAAGTCCAAAAGATATAGTGAAAAATTGAAAAGGTTCACTTTAAGCGAAAAAATGGAGCTCCAGCGTCATATATGATACGTGTTGCACCTAGGCCCATATATAGTTGGTGGTGTTTCGGCTATTAGTGGTGTTGGGTGACCCGCGCGGCCGCGCCTATAGTTTGTGGTGTTGAGGCCAATTTTACCTAATTTTTATAAAGGATACCTTTTTATTCATTTTAATTTGTTATAAATTTCTTAGACGATCCAAATTTTTTCTAGATATTGTACTTCATTTTACTATAAGAATTAAAATTAACATGTAATTTGTTGAAATACAAAAGAAACGAATAATTCTATACGGCTCCTCGAGTCATGGCTTATTGTTGGATAATGTACCTCATCAATTACGTAGGTCAACATCTTGCTTACAATTTATCTTTGAGAAATCCAAAATAAACCAATTAGACCCACTTCATATAGGCATAGCTGCATTGCATGTTGCAGGAAGCTTGGATCCCACAGATGCGGCGCTGCAATAGCTCGCTACAAACGTACAATAAGCCGCTACTACGTACAATAAGTGCTTAGCAGGAGGATTTGCTTGTCTAACTCCAATCATGCATTATGCATATATAGCTAGCTGCACATGACCGGCCACATGGAATCTTTGCCACCTTCCTGCATCATATAGCACATATATAAAAATATATACTCATAAATTCCATGCAACGTCACGTATGCGGTATGTAAATAAGTCTAGATGCTGCTTTAGAGCGGTTGTCAACTCTTTAGATTCCATGAAAAATCTACATGAGTTGTCGCATAGTGAAGAAGGTAAATAATAACTAGCTATTTTATAAGGTCGAAAATTTATCCTACTATTTTTGTCAATTAGTTATAATATGAAATTTTATCTATAATCATAATTATAGGTGGTTCATATTAATTAGTGTTGACCAAATCCATTAATTGATTGACAATATTAAGTGGAGTTGCCGTATCATGTTAAGGGAGTAAACATAAACTATATATATTACACATAGGGTACTGTTGTATTCATGTATATATGTAATTTATTTTGTATTAAGGAGTAATAGAAAACTAAAGCAATAATAGAAGAATTGTCAACCCTTATTTAGAGGATATTGTGAGAAGAATAGAAAAAAAAGTAATATTAGGAGTGTCTTGCAATAAAGTTATTGTAAGACCATATCGCTTTTTTACACTTAATTTCCCGACTTTCAAAGCTTTGATTGCTACGGGAACTCTAGTTGAGGACGCTGTGAAAAGGGGGGACATCAAGAAAGATGAACCTACTGGCAACGCAACTTATAATGCAAAGTTTGGAAATATTAAAAGAGCCCCAAACAATGATTCAGCAGCTCCTAAGACCACTAATGCGATCCATGCCATTGGTGCATCTTCTGCATTCCAATTACGGCCACAAAGGAACTTTACCTCCTTAAACATGACTTATTCTCAAGCTATCTCCAAGCTAAAAAGGACAATCTCATTCAACCCTTGAATCCACGTCCACCTCCTAAAAATCCTTACCCTGGTTATGACCCAAACCAAAACTGTGAGTATCACCAAAGTTCGGGGCATAATACTGAAAGCTGCACGGCTCTAAAGCATCAAATTCAAAACCTTGTGGATGATGGAAAGCTTTTTTAAGATCCATTTCCAGTAAACCAAACGACTCTCAGCCCAACAACACAAAAAAAAACCCTTCCTAATCATAAGACCTCATTTGCCATTAATGCCATCTCTGCTGCTTCAGATGGATACGATCCAATCCAGGTAATCCGCAAGACAGTGCCTCAAATGTATGAAATGTCAATAGCCGTAGGATACAAGTGCCTGGTCTATGACTATTTCACTCAAGAAAAAGTCAAAATGATGCCTTATGAAGACCCCAGTTTCACTCTCAACAAAGATCCATTCTCTGACATGTGTGGAACTTTGGATTATGACGGTGCCTTCTTCATTTTGGACTCTGATGCTGATGAAGATGCCTCTTCAGCCTTGACAATCGTGGAGAAAAGCACTAGAGGACATTCCACCACTCCAAATACATACCGGCGCCCCATCTGCCTCGATGATCTTAGTGATGAGGAGTATGTGGATATCTCTCATTTGACTAGAGCAGGCCGCAATTTTAAACCATTGCATTTGGAGGATGAAAATCCTTTGGAGGTATTGAGAAGGAAGGAAAAGGGCAAAGAGCCAATGACAGAGGATAGTAACAAGGAAGATGATGCTATCAAGCGCATGAAAGAAGTAAATGCTAATGTTTCCATCTGAAAATTGTTAATGCATTCACAGCCTCCTAGGGCAGCTGTTCTAAAGAATCTCAATGAAGCCTCTGTAAGCTCTTCCATAACACCTGACCAAATGGTGGGCTTCATTCATGGTGTAGATCGAACTCTCATGTTCACAGACAATGATCTCCCTGATAATATCAACCACAACAATTCGATGCACATCACTATACGTTGTAATGGATGGGAGATACCCAGAGTATTGATCGACAATGGCTTCGCAATCAACGTTTGCCCTCTACGTGTGCTAACAAGACTTGAGTATTCAAAAGAAGATCTACCATCCAACCAGGTGGTCAGAGCATATGATAATGCCAAGAGGGAAGTACTGGGTTTAATCAGCCTCCTCATTGAATGTGGTCCCGTGGCAAGGAAGGTGCTTAGGGGATAATTTATATCTTTTCCGAATCTTAGTTAGATGATCGTAAAAATTTGTTAGATCTTAGCTAGATTTGTTTATCTTTTCTCTTAAACCTATCTTTTAGTTTTTGAGTCCTAGTATGACTCTACTTGTCCAACTAGTATAAATAGGGGCCTCCACCCATCATATTCTTCACACCAAATTTGAGAAATACATCTCTTTTCTCAAGTTTAAACTCTCTCTCTCCCTCTTAGCCTACCTTCTCTCTCTCTTCTCCCTAGTAGTTATTAATTTTCAAGGTGCGTGTATATGTAGATCTTTAAATGTTGTTCTGCATAGGTAGTATCATGTTTGTAGGGTTGTTATTCTGGATTGAAACACATGTTTTTATGAGTTTTATTATGAATGTTATGAGTTTATATGAACTTCGTGAGTTTTTGTATGATCATTAGTAGCTTACAATGAGTTTGATAGTATGATTTTAAATTTATTAGTAACGTCACGTTGAAATATGAGATTTCATAGTCTACAATTGGACCTTAGTTGCAATGTTACATCAGTTTGTTTCTCCAAGGATTGTCAACATTCACGCCTGATTAGTCAATTGTTCTTTGTGGTGTTATTGTTATTAATATAAAATTTATTATTTCATGTATCATTAAAATTTTCCAAGATGATTTCATGAGCAAATATTTTATTTATGCCTTTATATGGCTAAGTTTTATAAGGATTATTATTCTTTTAGAGGAGGATTATTTCCAAAGGAGTTTTATTAGATATATGATCTTTTATGATCACAGTTATAAAGAGGCAACGACTTGTTATTTATTAGCAAGATTGGTAGCTATAATTATTTATCCAGGCAACGACTTGTTATTTATTAGCAAGAACGGTAGCCATTATATTATTTACCCATGTACTTTTTGTATAAGTCATGTGGACAAGGTAGTAAATCCTCGTAATAGACTCAGTAAGGAATACTAAACTTGGGGGGGTGTGCACACTTTAGGAAAGGTACCTAGGCAAGGAAAAGGAGTTTCATGCATCCATTTTTCTCCTGTTTGAAATGATGTCATGCATGGCTCCTTGTGTATGTATTTAACATAATAAAGGCATGCATAACCTAACACAGATGCCACATAATCCCAAAATGCATTATTTCTACGCCTTTTCCGCATTCGGTTGCGTATATCATGCAAATACATACCTGCAAATAGCTTAACAAGTGTATCCATTACAATCTCGATGAAAAATAAATATAAAATAATGGCAAATAAATAAAAAAAACCCAAACTTTTATATAAGTACTAACACATGTTCATATTAAATTCAAATTACTAACTTTAATAGGCTGCATATATGTAACAAAATTGCAAAGCCTGAATGCTACTTGCATGTTCATGTCATACAAAACCACCTGATACTATCCAAGGGGGGTACTTTCCAAAAGATAAAGCACCAAACTAGATAGAAGAAGTATTAATAGTTAAAATTGATTCATTTTTCACTTATTCTTTTCATGCAAGTATTGTATCCACTGAAGCCTATCATCTGGCATGCCATTGAGTAATATCCTCTTTTGGGGATCTTCCATCATGGTGCAAGCAAAAAGGAATTATGGGCTTCCTGGTACGAGGTTGGGCATAGACACCAACTTTGCCAATGAATCATCAAGTGTATTAGAGGATTCAGCAAGTGCTTGTGCTTCAAGATTCATCAATTCCATTTCCTTAGTATTCCTCTCGGTAACAACTTTCACCATTGCATCCAATTTTTCCATTAGGAGTCCTGCCCCTCCTTTTCTACTACCAGATTCAGTCCGACAACTCTTTGAACTCTCTGCAATGTCATTCTCATAGCTTCTTTTACTTCCTTTAACTCCATGTTCAGTTGATTGTGGAGAAGGAGATGGGGAAGGAAGTGGAGTAGAATCATTCCAAACTTCCTGCCAATCCATGTTAGTTTGGTTATGATTAAAATGACCATTGTCACTCATTACATCATCACAGTCAGACATTATATTACTACCATTAGCAACATCAAGGGGTGAAGAGTGTATATGAACGGGTGCCATAGAAGGGATATAAACTGATTCTTTTGGGCGTTGGACAGACGTAAACTTCATACCCCCTTGAGCAACCGAACCTCCAAAGAGTTGTTCCATCTTGTACTCAAGTTCGGGCTCAATACCTTCATATTGAAAAGCTCTGAAATGCATATTTTCCTATAAACGAGATGAATGAAATTAGATAATAATCAACCTAGGTAGTTAATTTAATTTCTGTTGACAATGTAATTGATAAAGTGGGTACGTATAAGCTAACCTCAATTTTTTTCTTCCACCACTCATCACTAGCACTTATTGTTCCTTTTTCATGATCCCAACCTAATCCGGTTTCTTTCCCCTTAAGTGCTCTCCAAAGGCTCCAACGATTTCTCATCCAATCCCACTTGTTTTTCAACTGGTTCTTATCATATGCCAAATTAGTTTTTTTAGTAAACTCCACTTCAAGCACCTTCCATGGCATTCTTTGTGAAATTGTTGCACCTCGTTTACCCTTACTCCTTTCAGCATATTGGATACACAAATCACAGAATATGTGTAAAGTTTCCTTAGACCAAATAGCTCGACCCACATCTCTCACCAAAGCCTCTCCTTCCTCATTGTCCTTTTTGTTGTTTGAGGTCATCTTCTATGAGTAATGAAAGAGGAAATTTCCTCAGGTACTCTTGAGGTTTGACGTAATTCTCAAATTGTCCCTCACATTTGGGGAATACCTCACATACCCTTGAACTTTGACTTTGTGCTCAAAATACCCTTACTGCTAACGGAACCCTAACATCGTTAGTATTTTCTCTTTTTCTCCCCAATTTTCTCTCTCCTCCCACCATCCTCCATGCTTTAGGAGGTGGGAGGAGAGAGAAAGATTGATAGCTTTAGATAGTCATTAATGGAGGATGGTGGGAGGAGAAAGAAAATTGGGGAGAAAGAGAGAAAAAACTAACGGCGTTAGGGTTCTGTGAGCAGTAAGGGTATTTTGAGCACAAAGTCAAAGTTCAGGGGTATCTGAGGAATTCCCCAAATGTGAGGGGCAATTTGAGAATTACGTCAAACCTCAGGGGTACCTGAGGAAATTTCCCTTTTAAAAATAACCATATTGTCTTCCATTCTTTGTGGACTAGTAAATGCAACCAACCATAATCATAAAAATGCAAACAAGCTCAAATTTATCACAAAACAATTTTACTTATAATGAATCAAATAATTAGGATCTACAATCCATAAAAAGCTACTATAATTTTCCTAATAAACAAATACACATTTATAAATAATTTTACTAATGCATCAAATAATTTGGTCCCCTATTGCTCACACTTCCTATGAAATTGATGTTCAATAGAATTACAACCTTCCACTTTTGAAGGAATTATGTCCTCGAATTTAATGCAATTACTAAATATAACATGAATCATATTATGGAGATAATAAGTTCATTAGATTGGGTCGTCTTTACGTCTTGCTAGAGAATGCTATAGAACTTCGGGTTAGTAAATAATAAACCCGAAGCCCAATTTAATGGATCCTACAAGTTCACACTTAAATCAATTTGGATCAACTAAAGAAAGACCTAGAGCCCACAAGGGACTCTAGGGTGGCCGGCCAAAGAGGAGTAAGGGGAGGGGATTCCTAACCTAATTATTCCTATAATTGGGTGTGGAAACCAGAAAATATTGCCAGTCAGTTTCTCTCAATATTTTCTCTCTCCTCTTTTCTCTCTCTTTCAAAGTCACGTAATATTAACTCCAAGAAAAGAAGAGCCCTTCTTCCTTCCAACTAGCATTGGTGGAGTGTTGATCTGGATTGGTGGACCAAGTACAGGAATCTCAGTTGCAGTTCTATCTCCGGATCTTGACGAGCTTTGTGGAAATCACGCATTTAAGGTTATTTCTAAACTATTATGTGATCCTTGATTGTATATGCATGAGATCCTATTTTAAGTGCTTATGAATATGATTCATGAAGTTCGCTTATTGTACTTATAATCCTGCAGTGGTATTAGTTCTTTAGCCTCTTGCATATAGTTTTTTGGTCATAATAATTAGATTTATTTTGATGTGTTCATGGCTAATTTTAATATGATTAAGGGGAGGAATTGAATTATGGATTGAATAATTAATTGAAATTGATTAAATGGAGATTTAATTGCTTAATATTTCAATATAAAGTGGTCGAAAATTTTGAATATTCAACCCTAATTTTTCAAAATTTAAATTCTAAATTTTAGATCTCTAAATTTCGAATATTATATTCATATTATTAATCTAACTTTCATATTTAAAAATTGTTTATGTATGAAAATTAGTTCATGTGAAAAGAGTTTTATATGAATTAGAGATTAATTTATGTGATAACCCTAAAATTAATTAAAATGGAGATTTTAAATTAATTTTCTGAATTAGGCATATAAGAGTTTATGTTTAATTTAATTAAGATCACTAAATTAATTTTGCAAAAGGTTGTGATTTTAATTTCCTTCAAACAAAATAAAAAAACAAAAAATTTAAGGAGGGAGGAAGGAGCAGCTACGGCTGGTGGCAGAACCACCGGCAGGTGGGCGGTGGCTGCTCCGGTGGTCTGCCGACTGGGCAGTCGGGGAGTGGCGCTGGCAGGCAGCCACACGTGCGACGCACGTTCGACGTGCGCAGCAGCGTGCTGCTGGCTGGCGCTGGGAGCCTCTTGCCGGCGTCGGCTCGCGGGTGGAGTTACCGGCGAGATTCCGGTGGAGGCGGCCTGAATGGGTTGCCAGAGTTCTGGCCGTTTGTGCTTCTGGGCAGTTCTGGCTGGGACTGGCAGCCTTTGTGCTGCTGGTCGTGGTTCCACGTTTTTTATCAAAAAAGAAAAAGGTTTTTGATAGCTCAACCAAATCTTCGGTAACTGGCGGCCGTAAAATCTTGAACATATTTTGTTTTTTGGAATTTTGTAAAACTGTTTTGAGAAGATTAAGCAAATTCCAATTATGTTAATTATGTTAATTTTGAATGGGTCATAAATTAATTCCATAATTTGATTCTTTAATCGAATTAAAATTAGTAGGCTAGATTTTCTAGGATAAAATCTTTAGGTAGTTAGGAATAACTTAAATATTTTATCCTCTTGCTTTAATTAAGAATATTTGATATTTTGATTGTTGGCAAGTATAATATGTGATATTATTATGTGGAATTTTATATTTGATATAATTGCTATGAATGACTAGTATGACCCAAATTTAAGTTAGAAAATACGATCTGCGTATCGTGATGTATTCTTGTAATTTAAATTCGATATGCGTATCGTTAAGTATTTTTGTAATTTATTTAATTTAGATATTATTTAAATTATTTTGATACTTATGTAATCCAAAGACGAGCCCAACAAGAGAAGGCCCATGACTAAGGTGGATGGAGATCCATGAAGAGTCCAATGAGGTGCTCAATAAAGATGCTTAGTTCTTAGGATTAGGGGCCATACTATATCATATTTAATTTTTGCATTTTATTATTATTTAAAATGCTTATAAGTTTATTGTATGTTGGTTATCAATGCGCTAGAGTTCACTAATTCACAACAACATAATAAACTTAGGTCCCGCAAATATTAAGGTTAGCTTTTCCAAACATAAAGTGCTTACTAACAGTTAATTAATAGTAATAGGTCATGCCTCCGCAGAGTATTATCATTAATTTTGGGAGATAGGGTGAAATTGCGAATTTTACTACTTAGTTTGGTTATCCTTAACAAAATCATCAAAAGCGTTTTGGATTTTGAAGCAAGAGATAGTTAAACATGCGATGTTTACCAATCTAAACAAGAATTATAAGGTGTTATAATTAGTAAAAGAGTTTACTTACCTTGAGAATGTAACATTAAGATAAGGCCTCCGTCTGCTTAGTGTTGCATGTTGATAGGATCTTGTATTCACTTATTCAAATTGGGACATTAAAATTGAATAGAGTGACCAACCTAGAAACATTTGCATGTTTTAGGTTCTTTTATAAACATAAAATTGAACTTTGCTTTTGTTTTTCTAGTCTGTAGATACTATGACTAATAACAACAACAACTCAGTTTTCAACTTTCGTCCTTTTCTCGAAACGGACAGGCTGAATGGTGAAAACTTCATTAATTGGGAAAGAACCCTAAGACTCGTTCAGAGGTCTGAAGGTCGAGAGGATGTCTTAGAAACTCCACTTCCCGTGATTACTGATGAATCGACTGAAGCAGACAAACGCCGTGCTAAGCAGGCTAATGATAGGTCTGTACGAATCACTTGTCTGATGTTGGCAGCCATGGAGTCGGACCTCCAAAAGAGGTTCGAAACCAAGGATGCTTACACCATCATGTAAGAGCTGCGGGCCATGTTCCAAACACAGCCCCGAGTTGAGCGATATGAGACCAATAGGGAGATATTGGAATGTCACATGAAGTCGGGTCAAGCTGTTGGCCCCCATGTTTTTAATAAGATGGGTCTTTTTGAGAACATGGAACGACTTGGATTCCCTTATAGGGTAGAGTTGGCTACTGACATCATTCTCCATTCATTGCCTGACAACTTCAATCAGTTCATGATGACTTTCAACATGAATGAGTCTGAAAAGACTTTGCAAGAGTTGTATGGGTTGTTAGTCAATGCTGAGAGGAACATCCCCAAAGAACCAAAGAAAGAGGTATTGATGGTTCAAAAGGGAAAAGGGTTTTAAGAATAAATGGGCAGGAAAAAAGGACAAGGGCAAGCAAGTTGTCGTTGTTGCTGAAAAACCTAAGCCAACCGCCAAGCCAAAGGTCACCGCGGAAAGCAATTGCTTCCATTGTCACAAGATAGGACACTGGAAGAGGAACTGCCCTCTATACTTGGAGGAAAAGAAGTCGGGTGCTTCCACTTCAGGTATATTTGTTATAAAAATCAATTTGACTTCTACTTCTTTATGGGTATTGGATACCGGTTGTGGTTCTCACATAGTTAATGACGTGCAGGGACTAAGAAGAAGTAGGAGGCTGGCAAAGGGCGAGGCAGAGCTTCGCGTTGGAAATGGAGCACGGGTTGCTGCACTTGCCGTAGGAAGCTATAGCCTGCATTTGCCATCTGACTTAATTCTAGAACTCAATAATTGTTATTTTGTTCCTTCGATTACTAAGAACATTATTTTTGTCTTTGTTTTGGATTCTGAAGGGTTTTGTTTTGAAATAAAGAACAAGTGTTGTTCCATTTCCTACAATAATATGTTCTATGCTAGTGCCAAATTGATAAATGGCTTATATGTGCTTGATAGGTCAGTACAGGTCTATAACATAGATATCAAGAAACAAAAATCAAATGATTCGAACCTAACCTACATTTGGCATTGTCAAATGGGTCATATAAACCAAAAGCGCATCCAAAAGTTACAACAGGATGACATTCTTCCATCATTTGATTTCGAATCATTTCATGTATGTGAATCATGCTTGATGGGAAAAATGACAAAATCACCGTTAACTGGAAAGGGTGAAAAGGCCAGTGATCTCTTAGGCCTCATACATATAGATGTTTGTGGTCCTATGAGCATAAAGGCAAGGGGAGGGTTTAATTACTTCATTACCTTCACTGATGATTTAAGTAGATATGGGTATGTCTACTTAATGAAACATAAGTCGGAATCTTTTGACAAATTCAAAGAGTTCCAAAATGAGGTACAAAATCAACTTGGTAAGACAATAAAAGCATTGCGATCCGATCGTGGTGGCGAATATTTGAGCCAAGAATTTGATGATCATTTGAAGGATTGTGGAATTCTTTCACAATTGACTCCACCAGGAACACCGTAGTTAAATTGTGTGTCTGAAAGGAGGAATCATACCTTATTGGATATGGTTCGATCAATGATGAGTCTTGCTGATCTTCCGATTTCTTTTTGGGGATATGCTCTCGAAACAGTTGCACACACACTAAATAGGAGCCCATCAAAGGCTGTAGAAAAGACTCCATATGAGATGTGGAATGGAAAGGTTCCAAACTTGTCTTTTCTTAAAATCTGGGGATGTGAGGTCTATGTAAATCGTTTACTATCAGACAAACTTGCACCCAAGTCAGATAAATGTCTCTTTGTGGGATACCCAAAGGAGACAAAGGGTTATTACTTCTATAACCGTCAAGAGAACAAGGTATTTGTTGCTCGTGATGGTGTCTTTCTCGAAAAGGAATTTGTTTACAGAAAGACAAGTGGGAGTAAACTAATTCTCGAAGAAATTCGAGATGAGCAACAACTGGACGTGGCTCACACCATGTTAGAGACGGCCTGACAAGACGAAAGTCAAGTTCAGGAGATGCCGTATTCAACGCGTGAACCTCCGACCGTCCCACTTGAATCTAATTCAAGCGAAAATCTTCAAGAAGTTAAAGAGAACATTTCTCTTGATGCTCAGGCCCCGCGTAGGTCAAGTAGACCAAGGATTCCAAGCAAGATGTTGGATGATTTCCTGTTAACTGAAAACTCTGAAATTATGATTTTGGAGAATTCAGAACCTACTACCTACAAACAAGCGTTGACGAGCCCAAACTCTGAGAAATGGCTTGAGGCCATGAAATCCGAGTTAGACTCCATGTCTGAAAATAAAGTTTGGACCCTAGTCGACTTGCCTGATGGGGTTAACCCTATTGGATGTAAGTGGTTGTTCAAATTGAAAACAGACAAAGATGGAAATGTCTATGTCTATAAAGTAAGACTGGTTGCAAAAGGATTCAGGTAAATTCATGGTATAGACTATGATGAGACTTTTTCTCTAGTAGCAATGCTTAAGTCGATTCGGATACTTTTAGCGATTACTGCACTTTACGATTATGAAATTTGGCAGATGGATGTCAAAACCGCATTCTTGAATGGGTTCTTGAATGAGGATGTGTATATGACACAACCTGAGGGTTTTGAGGATCCAGAAAATCCTAAAAGGGCTTGCAAGCTTCAAAGATCCATTTATGGATTGAAGTAGGCATCTCGGAGCTGGAATCTTCGGTTTGATGAGGCAATCACACAATTTGGTTTCCTCAAAAGCAAAAAAGAATCTTGTGTCTATAAGAAGTTTAGTGGGAGCAGCTTAGTCTTGTTGGTTTTGTATGTAGATGACATACTACTCATGGGAAATGACATACCAATGCTTGAGTCAGTCAAGGAGTGGTTGAAAAGTTGTTTCTCCATGAAGGATCTTGGAGAAGTTGAGTAGATACTGGGAATCAAAATCCATAGAGACAGGTCTCGAAGAATGATTGGACTAAGTTAAGAAACTTATATTGATAAATTTCTTGCAAGGTTCAATATGGAAAACTCGAAGAGAGGATTCATTCCCATGTCACATGGCATATCGCTTAGCAAAAGTCAGTGCCCGACTGAGCCTGATGAGTTAAAGCGAATGAGTAGCATACCTTATGCTTCGGCTGTAGGATCTATCATGTATGCCATGATAAGTACTCGACCAGATGTTGCATATGCCTTGAGTTATGAACCTCAAGACTTTATCTCTAGCAACTCCTACATATACCTTAATAATGCTATGATTATATGTAATCTAGCACACTATCTTTAATGGCTTAGATGCGGGGTATGGAGGAAAGACTTTTATAATTTAATCTACTTAACTAGTACCTCTTACTTTCCTTGGTGACTTTTTCACTACTCTTGGTTACTGGAGAATTACTTGACTTTGTTAAAGAAACGAGAGAATAATGGTTTGAAAAAAAAAGTGGATTAGTAATACCAAAAGGTGAGATGTTGAACCATTGTAAAAACAGAGTGATATTAATCAATTCTTGAAATAAAAGAACTTGGGAAGAGTAAACTAAAAAGCCTAAAAAGCAAAGCAAAAAGCAAAGTATCGAGTACTCCTTTGAGACCAATGGGTGGCAAGTGCAATGTCATATGAAGAGGAACGATCCTTGTACGGGTACTAAGTGCTAATGTACGGGAAAGTGAGGGAAATCAACTGGAACAATAATCAAGTCCGACTAAAGTACCTCGTATTCGAATGTCAATACACTTGCACTTGAGCACCTAGATTACATATGATATCAAACTAATTATAAAATGTTGCTTGAGTATAATAGCTCTATTGTTTTCATATCTTGCTAACCTAACAAAAATATTTTCATGACTAACTTATGATTTCTCAAATAAAAAAATGTTTTAGTTATTAGTTTAGTTCATTTGAGGTTTGGTGGTTAACCAATGTCTTGTTTTTATGATACACTTGGTTTAATAATATTATTTTGCTCGAGGTCGACCAAAGACTAAGTGTGGGGGAGTTTGATTAGCTTATTTTGTTGCATACTTTTACCCCTATATTTTAGTTATTTGAATATATTTTATATTTATATATGGGTTTTTAGTATGATTTTTATTATTACGTACTTATTATTTATAGCTATTATTTTTTATCACATATTGAGCTTAATTAGTGTTTTATGATAGGTGTTCGGTTTGAGAAAATTAAGTATGAGCCCAAATAGTAAGCAACCAAAACAACAAACATTAAGAAGAAGATATTGAAGCCCACATAGCACTCATACGTGACCCACAATTGGGAATAAAAAGAAAAGGTCTTCTTCTCCTTTCATCCTACTTCCAACAGCAAGAAATAAAAGAAAAGGAAATGTTTCCTTTTGCACCTCCATACAAAAAACAACATCGAAGATTCTACAGCAGATTAACAAGCAAGTTTTAGGGAATTTGTAGGAAGATTAGATTTTTCTTCCTCTCCTTAAGTGATCTCCCTAATTATGTAAATTGGGGGTTTTGTTCAATTGGGTATAAAAATCCCCTAATTTCTACGGGGAAAAGGGGGGCGAAAAGTGACAGATTTCGCACAACATTCTCACAATAGTTTTAGGTTTACGTTTTAGTTGATGGGTCGTTTTGTCTAGCCACCAGTGACAGTGGTGGAATACACTAGTTCTGAACTTGTTATTGCCGACGGGGTGACAACGGCGGCGAAGCTTAGTTCAAGTTCAGTATCTTCTATCTATTTTATTAATCGACTTTGGTAATTTCGTTCCTTTTCCTTGATTTCATATTCAATTGTTTTGTCAATTCCATATTTTCTTTGCTTAACCTGATCTAGAGTAGTTATGTTATCTTATTGTTGGTTTTATTTCACGAATTGTCGTTCTTTAAATTTATAGACTTGCAGTTTGAATTCTCACATATAATTATAGTTATGTTCTCAATCTATTTTCCATTCCTAATGCTGTAATCAATTACGTGCATATAGTAGTGGGATTTTCTAGTTTCCATTGTTATCTAGTTTCCTATGATGATTACAAATTAAAGCTTTCGTCTTTTATGCTTGTTGGAAATATAAGTTAGATTAATGTATTCATGAAGAACAAATATAAACTATATTGATACACAATATAGAGAAGAAACTTATCTGCAGATAACAATCAACTGAACTTGATTGAATTCCAAAAGAACAACGTTGCGCCGTGGTATGGAGGCCACTGCCTTAGAAACGAATTTCGTCATCTCCGGTGCGGATTCCTGATGACGTTCGTCCCCCAAGGTTCACACAACGATCCCCGACTCCGTGCACCCGGATCAAGGATTGGAGTTTCTCAAGAACTGCTCAAATCTCAGAGAGAATAGGTAGGCTTGTGTTTTTTAGGGTTCAAGAGAATCCATCATTTATCTCGGTTTTTAGAAGGAGGTATTTATATAAAATATAAAAACAAGCAGCACAAAACACGGAAATCCGAAAACCGCAAAAAAAGGAGTTCGCCTGGGGGGTCGGGCGGAATCCGCCCGGTCGGGCCCGCAAGGGAAGAACTGGGCGAAGAAGAAAAGCTTGTCTCGCCCGGGCGGGCGGACCACCAAGCTGAAGACTCGTCTTGCCCAGGCGGGTCGGGCGCGATGAGCCAGATCCGAAAAATTTCGCGTTCAATTGGATGTTATCCAACAATCCCCCACAAACGCGAAGTTAGGAAAACAAGAAATGAGCAGTAAAAGGAAGGTTTGATACTTACATTCTAGTGTCCAAGGATTGAACTAGCATGTTAGTGAGATGGGGTGTCCCCTCACCTACAAGTGTCCACTGGATTGAACTTGCAGGAAAGAGAAGGGACCCGATAACACATATCTTATCCTCGGAGCTTGAGAAACTCCGCGTTATCCATGAATTGCCTCTCGAACAACATACAACACTGTTGTTCATACAATTCATATTTCTTTTAAGACAAGTCACATGTCTTTCATATGATTAGAACATACACACAGTTCAACAATCCTGGCCATCACCCTGGGATTCCAGTGAGCGCTCTAGAATGCCTACAAGTACGACATTCGACAGAAGGAGGCCATCCCTTCACACTCAAATCTGATGTTCTATTACGTTCAAATAAATTTGAATCAGTCACGAAGGCCATCGAATCATCATGTCCATTACGTTCAATAAAATGAATCAGCCATAAAGGCCATGGACTCCAACACAACCCCTACAGGTTGCCACCGAGTACCATCAGCTCCACTTGTCAAACCACCATAAAGGCTATAGACTCTCACGATCCATTAGGTTTGAACAAAGTAGACCATCCCTTTTACAGGACTATGATACCGACCATGTGAGATCATGCACAATGCATCACAACGGTGTAACCATCAAGTCCATTCCAAGGACCAACCAAGCCTGTTGAGATATGGAAACATTAAGAGCGGTCAAGCTCAACCTTCCATACAATATCTCATTGTATGCCACATACAACATCACATTGTATGCCACGGTGTGTCTATAAATCCCGACTTAGAACTATAGACACATTAAGGACAATCACTGTCCATCCTGATATCTATGAATCTACCAAGTTCAATTGCCAGTTGAACCAACCAAAGGTTATAGATTCATCAATCCATCAAGCTCAAAAAAATTAAGCCACCACAAAGGTAATGGATTGTCTTGTCACTATACCATCAGACTCACTATTCAAACCACCAAGTCTGGTAATGGATCCTCACACATCCATTAAGTTTGAACTAGCTGAGCCACCAAACTGGTTATGGTTATGTGACCCCACGTGAGCATGGCAGGTCCCAACACTAGTGGACCTCAAAAGCATCCATCATGTCCTCTCAGTGACCACAACACCAACCCGTGCATGCTCCTGTCCATGTGTGCCTCCATTGCCTTCACATGACAATGTATATAAGCACCTGAAACATCACAATGTAAATAAGTAAGTATTTCATTAACCCCACAACAGACAACTTGCCAAGGATTTCCTCATCAGTCGACTTCTTGACTCAATCAGTTCAACTCAATGAACTTATTCTTATGGTTGACTCTGCAACACATCTTACTTTGCATCTCCTCAACAAAGCAACCAGTCAAGAACAATATGCCAACATATAAACTTATAAACATATAAGCATAATCATTTAGAAAATCACCTTTTAAAACTAGTTCATAAATATATATGTATACAGAGCATAACAGTTCATGCTAACTGTTCAACCTTCTAGTTGAACCTGTTTCAAACCATGTTGCCTGAACGAGATTGGGATGAGAGGTACCTTTACCAACCTTTGGTTTTTCATCCATGAACGACATGAATTACCTCATCTCCAACTTCCATCTTGGCTCAAGAATCGAAACCTTCAGTTTCATAAAGACATCGAGAGTAGGGGTGAAAGTTATTCGGATAAAATCCAAAATCCAATCCAATCCAATCCGAATTAGTAATTCGGATCGGATTCGAACTGTGTTCGGATTGGATTCGGATTGAAATTTTTTGAAAAATTGGATTTTCGGATCGGATTGGATTGAGGGTAATTGGATCCAAAAATCCAATATAACCAAATAGTATATATGTCTTGTATTATGTATCTGGATTGGGCTTAAGTGCTTAACTGAATTTTTTTATAAAAAAAAAGCCTAGTCTATACCCCAGTAGGCGTAGCACTTCAACCCTTCCCTAAAACCCTAACAACACTTAATTCCTCATTTCCTAAATCTACTAGGCTGTTGTTGTGCTTAATTTATTTCATCGAAAAACTAAGTTTTAAAAAATCGGATTTTCGGATCGGATCCAATCTAGAGTATTAAAAGTCGGATTGGATTGGATCGGATTCAAACTCTAATTGGTTTGGATTCGGATTGGAAAATTTAAATCCAAATTTTATTCGGATCGGATTGGATTAGGCCCTAATCCAATCCGTACACCGAACTTTCACCCCTAATCGAGAGTGTGAACATCAAAGACATAAGATCAATCAAAGACACATGATCACCAAACAATGTCAAATTGATCAATATCACTCAAACAAATACCATCTTGAAAAACCAAGATACAACACTTAGTTCATCACACGAAACTAATTATACAAGTGGTATAAACCATAAACCACCTACAGATCATTCAAGTCTTTTCACCAAGGAAACGTTACAGGTCAGCTTTAAATCCCGGAAGATCCAATGACTCTTCCTTCTCTAAGATGCCATTCAAGTATGCACTTTACGTATCAAATTGATACGTAATTAAATAACACGATCCCAAAGCAAACACAGCCACTGGCCTAGGCAAACTTAGCAACAGGTGAGATAACTACATAGGTCAATATCAAAACATTAATGAGCCTCAAACCCATGTACCTTGCCCATAGCTTTCCAAGCTTACAACTTCAAAGTCTAATGAAGGTCAACACACAACCAAAGTATCAACTATGGTCTGACAAAGACATAGAGCGAGCATGCCAGGTCACCAAAGAGTCATGTTCAAGCTTGCTTTTCTCTAAGCACTAGCCCCAATCAGAAGTCATAAAATCCCCTTGTGAATTGATCATCACCTTCAGAGACTAACCCCTAGACTGCACATAGTTGATCAACAATGTCAACTTTCTAACCACGGAGGTTACAAGCAAGACTGGACTTTGCTAACTTAGAGAATTACCCTTTTGCTACTCCTTTGCTGAACTACACATCAACACATAATTAGGCAGCAAACACATAATCATGACTACTGACCAATCATACCAATGACTAACAAATCATCAATGATATCATGAGATTCATCCAACAAAGCTCATTCAAGAAGAAATAAACACATCATCAAATTCAGCACAACAACAGCCGCAGAGAACTAAATCCTCACACCAACTGTGTGAAGGAGGGATAGAAATCCGACCATAGCTAGAAACCCCCACAATGAGAACTTGGAGAATAACTAACAGCTCATCAGCTTATCTTACATAGGCCATCACTTGCTGAGCATGACGATAACCCCCACATGAGAGATGATACCCAGAGATGGTCTGAAGATTACTCATAACCCTCTTAAAGCCCTCATGTTCCTTCATCCTTGAATGATTTCACTCACCTGGCACACAGCCACCATTAACCTCAAAATTCTGCTTATTCACAAGGAGTCCCAAATGGTCTCACTTAGAACCTTAACAAAGGAAATCGAAATGCTAACCTCTAATCAATCAACACATGAAACATGACAGCATTCACCAATCATTACTCCAAGTTTACCAAAGAAGCTAAGTCCTCAAGAATTAACTCAAATAATTCAATAACCCTAATAGACACAACTATGGGGTTACTCCAAGACAAGACTTAGCACTAGAGTTGCAACCAATAAACCCAAAAGGGCATTTAACCAATCTAATAGTCCTCACGACTAAACATGGTCAACAGAAATACTCCTCAAGAGTACTACAAACAACTCCAGAATCAAATGTATACAACATATATCATAAGCAGAAGCATACAACTCATAACTCAAAAAGTCAATCATTAAGTTTGCTTTCTTATCATGTCTACTCAAGCAAGACAAACTCATATACTCATTAGTCGCAAATACAAACTCATTTCTCAAAAGAAACTAACAGTTTGAGGACAGAAGTATAAATTAAATACCAAGCAATGGAGACATAAAATAAATTATGTAAATAAGCTATACTTGGAATATTAACGATAAGAGAAAAAACCTCCCTTTCGCCAAGCCTGTTGAAGGTGCTATGAGTTCCACATAGTTGCCACTCCTCCAACTCCCTTTTTGTTTGGTTGAACGTCTCAACCTCTAACTCAACCCCCCACATGAACTAACATGTCACCAAAGATGAATATTATATATAGCAGAGGGGCACATAAAATAATTCATGTAAATAAGTTAGAGTATGAATTTAAAATAAGGAGGAAACTTCTCTTTTATCGAGCACGTCTGATCACACGCTTGACACCTAAAAATTAATTTCCTGTAGCATGTCAAGGATGCTCCTTGCTAGCAACCCACATAACATCAGCTACCTTAACTCTTCGTTTGCAAAGATGATACAAAGATGCCCCATATTCTTGAGATAGATTGCAAAAGATGAGATTACACAATAGCACTTGAAACCAGGAGATAATAGTCATTGCAATCTTGCGAAAATTAATGACCAATCAAATCCAAGATTCAACTTTATAAATTTATCAACTTATTGCATCCTTGAACGGTGCGATGGCTCCACCAAAATCATGAATTTGTCTCCAAAAGGCTAATGAGAAGTTCAACTCAATATTATAATGGCATGAGTCCACCTTGCCGGCACGTTGAAATATAGCGCACAAACAGTAAGTTAACCGGCTGATTTTTCTTCCAGCACAACTTGATACGATTCGATATAGCACACGCTCGGCTCGCAATCTCGTCAGCAATTTCACATAAACTAAAGAACGAGATCTAACAAACTTTTTCACCCAATTCAAGGAAACAATAGATAATAAATTTGACCTTCAAATCTCCATTAATAAGTCAATTCACAAGACTTATAATTTTTCTAACCATACCTTAACAAATAATCAATACTCAAGGAATTCTTTCCAAGGTAGATAATTGAAATTAGGTTAGAATAAATTGTACATCAACATGAATACAACAATCTGAAGAAATTCGTTTCTAAATTGTTGAAAATATAAGTTAGATTAATGTATTCATGAAGAACAAATATAAACTATATTGATACACAATATAGAGAAGAAACTTATCTGCAGATAACAATCAACTGAACTTGATTGAATTCCAAAAGAACAACGTTGCGCCGTGGTATGGAGGCCACTGCCTTAGAAACGAATTTCGCCATCTCCGGTGCGGATTTCTGATGACGTTCATCCCCCAAGGTTCACACAACGATCCCCGACTCCGTGCACCTGGATCAAGGATTGGAGTTTCTCAAGAACTGCTCAAATCTCAGAGAGAATAGGTAGGCTTGTGTTTTTTTGGGTTCAAGAGAATCCATCATTCATCTCGGTTTTTAGAAGGAGGTATTTATATAAAATATAAAAACAAGAAGCACAAAACACGGAAATCTCAGAGAATAGGAGGTATTGTTACCTTTATTAAGGCTCTGTTCTCTTGGACTAAATAAATGGAAATTCGGTTCGGTTCGGATCGGATCGGTTCGGTTCGAATCGATCGATCGATCGGGTTGATTCGGTCGGTTCGAATCGAGATCGGATCGAGATCGAATCGATCGATCGCATCGAATCGAATCGATTCGATTCGAATCGAATCGAATCGATCGTGATCGATTCGATTGATTCGACTTATTCGGTTCGATTCGGACTACAAGTTATTGATTTTATTATTATTATTATTATTATTATTATTATTATTATTATATTCTTATTATTATTATTATTATTATTATTATTATTATTGTTATTGTTATTGTTATTATTATTTTTGTTATTATTATTATTATTATTATTACTATTATTATTACTATTATTATTTTTATTATATTCTTATTCTTATTATTTTTTTATTTTTATTTTTATTTTTTATTATTGTTATTTTATTATTATTATTATTATTATTTATTATATTATATTATATTATATTATATTATATTATATTATATTATATTATATTCTGTTGCTTAGAATTAGGAGTCATGCATGCTATTGTTACTATTCTACAGTATTAGGCGTGAAACATGCTATTGGTTTTGTAGATATTGACTTGCGAATAGCAATCTTGGAGAAAAATATTATATTAATAATATTATTACTTCATATCGTTATTATTCTACTTGTTATTATTAATATTACTCAATTCATAAGAATATTATTGTTATGCATATTATTAGTATTAGTATTAATATTATTATTATTATTATCATTATCATTAATATTATTAATTATTATCATTATCAATAATGATAAAAATATTATTCTACTTGTAATTATTAATAATACTCGGTTCGGATCGGTTCGATTCGGATCGGGCCGCCCGCCCGATTCGGCCGCCCGGTTGATTCGGTTGGTTCGTTCGAGACTTATTCATTTCGATTCGATTCGCCTAGACTTATTCGGTTGGGCCGAGACTTATTCAGTCCAAAAGAACAGAGCCTAAGTGTTTGGTTCAAGACAAGAAATAGAAATGAATGGTAATCATTACAACCAAGTAAAGGATTTTGTTACTTGAGCTATAGGGGAAGGTAACAAATAAGGAGAATCCGTTACCATTAAATAATGGTAACAGATTGATGAGGGATTGAACCAAACAAGAAGAAAGGGAATTGATAATTGATTTTGTTTCTTGGAGTACAAAAATAGTGAATCAAACGAGCCCTGATAGTATATGAAAAATGAGAGTTCTTTTTTATTATATTTTAATGCACTAAAAGACTAAAGAAAACAAATTATTATTCAATATATACTATTAATCTATCACACCTCAATCCAAAACTCCACCAAAAAAAAATAATGGTATACTCCCTCCGTCCCAGAAAGATCTGAACACTTGTTAGGACACGTAGTTTAAGGTGATAAGTTGTGGTGTGGTTATCAAATGTTATTTTATTTAAAAAGTAGATGTGATAGAAGTTGGTGGAGTATTTTTTATTAGAGGAGAGAGAAAGTTGGGTAGTTTTTATTGATAAAAGGTAGAGTGTGGGCCAAATATGTGTAAAAGAAATAATATATTAATGGTGGGACCATGCCAAGAATGAAAGTGTTCAAACTAATTTGGGACAAACATAAAAAGAAAGTGTTCAGACTATTCTGGGACGGAGGTAGTATTTTTTAATGGTATTTTGTTTGAAATAAAAACATATTTTAATTCAATTTCTATCAATTTTCAATAATTCTAAGATATTATTTCCATAAAAACTTAGTCTTGGATTAACCTAATAACCACCAACAATTTTTATTTTAAGCTTAATTTTTTTAAAAAATTGAACTTTGCTCAACGAGTATTCGTTTCTACTGGTTTGAACCCTAATTAATGAAACTCGTCTGTTTACCCCAAAAAAATTCCAAATAATGTAGATAATGCAGATGCTAAGGGCATGCTTAACCATGAATAATTTAATGGTTCATGGAGATTATACAACCAACCTTAATCTATTTGTTTATGCGGAATCCTATTTTTTATGATTCATAAACAAGGATGCTCTAAGATTATTGTGAAAACAATTATCTTTAAGTATATGGTTCGAGTTGAATCATACAACCAACAACTTCAATACTTTTATTATGAAGAATTTGCCAAAAAAAAAATCTTTTAAAAGTTCAATTTTGTGAAAAAAACCTTTTAAGCATTCTTTGAAAAAAAACCATAAACTTATTTTTTTTCGCAAGATGAAATTTATTCCCATTTTTCGGTGTTGGTCATCTCAATTATGGTGTTGACCTTTCTATCTTCATTTAACCCCCTATTTCCATTAACTGCAGCACCATCCATATACATCTCAAAAATCACACCGAAAAATGGGAATAAGTTTCATCTTGTAAAAAAATCAAGTTTGTGGTTTTTTTTATAAAGAATGTTATAAAAAGGTTTTGTTTTTGCAAAATTGAACTTTTAAAAGGTTTTTTTTTGGGAACTTATAAAGAATGCAAATTTACTCCATTTTGGTGCTTGATGAACAGTTTTTTGTTTCAGTTGTTACGCAAATAGCGCCAGAAATATTATACTTGAATGTATATTTGGGTCGATTCAATAGTAATGAGAAAATTTTAAAATCTAGTAATTAAAGGCTTAACGCCTTTGAAAGTCAATGCCCGGATTTCAAAGTAATCTTTAAGCATATGACGGTTTTTTTTGACGTGAGTATATGACGGTTTTTTTTTGACGTGAGTATATGACGGTTCGATTTGTATCATACACCCTTTTTCTCTTTCTGTATTCTGTTCCACAAATTCCCTTGTAGAAAAATTTTCATTTATTAATATTATACTTTAATATGATAATACTAAATGTTATTTGGTCTAGTGGTTAAAACTTTAGTAAATATTCTTGAGGTCCCGAGATCAAACCCAATGCTACGCAATTTCTATTTTTTTTTATTGTTGTGGATTACATGGAGTAAAACTCCCTTAGGGAGAGCACCACATGGCACCGTTCCTTGTTTAGGCACGCCTTTTAATATATTAGTATAGATTGTAACTGTCCCGGGTTTCCGAAAAAGATGTTTTGCTAATGATCCCCTTGCAGCTGAATTGTTGGGAGTAGTATTTATGAAGTTCTTCAAGTCGCCAAACAGGAAAATATCGAACATGCCATTTTGTATTCCAATTGCTGGTTTGCAGTGGATTTGATCCATCTCCAAGAGGTGTATGATAAGTACTCCAACGTTGTATCCTTGTGCAAAAGAGGTGGACCCTTTTACCGAACTTGAAGATTTAGCATTGCATGAGAGAGAACAAGTGTGCGGATGCTATGGGCATATGGCCAGGGCTAGCAGAGTTTTGAATGTAGAACTAGTTGTTGCCTCGGGCGAAGCCCCGCGTCATTGCATATAATCCGTTTATTATTTTTTAATGAAATTAATTGAATTACATGCCCCCATATCAGCGTATATATTTAGATTACACGTGACGACCTCCAGTACTTCATAACTTTCAATTAGTATTGAGTATCGGGTTCATAATAATTTAATTATTATATCATTCACTTTTCGCAAAATGGGTTACTCTTTTAAGTCAAAATAAATCATTTTTAAAAAAAGAATAATTATTTACCTTAAATGAGTCACTTGCATATAAGTGAAAGTGACCTATTTAGGACAAAAGGTTAATTACTCAAGTCTAAAGGGTACTTTTTTGTATTAAATATCACTCCTATATAAGTTTATAAGTGTCTATATATTTAAGACAAATACTTATCCACTACATAAACTCGTATCATACAATGGATCGGTCCTTCAAATAGTTGATTCGACATGACAAAGTTTGTAATATCATTTTTCAAGTCATAAAGACATGTTCCATTTCCATTCCTACCTATAATTGATTGAAATTAACTACAATATAGTTTTCTCAAATTTCTCCTTCAGATAGGTAATACCGTGTTTTTTATTTTGTAAAAGGCTAAGCATGAATTAAGGTTTGGTGGGCCCATTATAAATTTTTATAATGCAGCAAAGTTGATTTTATATTTTATTATCACTATTATGATACACGGAAACTTAATAGGTAATATAACTTGTAACACGATGATAATATTAATATATTACTCATTTACTTGATAGGTCAATTAATGTAGGAGCCCAATTTGTGTGTCAACTTAAAAAGCATAATTACTTCTACTTACAATAAAAAAAATCAATATGAGCTTGTAGATTAGTTGGTTATTGTATTTATATCTCAAAGGAGAGGTTGTGGGTTCGAGTCTTAATACACACATTTTTATTATTTAATTTGTCTCAATTGCTTGAGAGGGGGAAGAACATGTGGCAGCATGATATTTGTTTGCTTTGGGTTTTAGATATATATATAGATGTAATGTAACTAGGATGTTCCCCCCCCCCTAGTTATTGCATGAACTATGCTATTGCGGTTTGTAACTGACATCTTTATTTAATCTAAGTTTCTTGTCCTCCAAAAAAAATGTCTCGTTTTATTTATGATAAAACCCTTTTTTTTAAATGGAGAGTTTTTCTATTGAGTCATATCTACCCATAAATTGTGTTTGATTTCTTCTTATGAGAGTTAATATACTTTATTTTTTGTCTCTAATTTCTATAATTAATTGATTTGTCGATGGGAATTTATACAATATTAATCGCAAACAAATTTCAATTCTTCATCTATCTTCAATTGAATTAAATGAAGCTATACCTCAAAATTACAACAAGTTGATAGATGTTTTTTTATAAAAGGTTGTATCAAGCAGTGACGTGATAAAGGGTTTGTATATATATATGTATATAATGATTGTGGCTTTATTATGAAATTGTATATGATCCAACTTGATATATATTATTGTTAGTTTTTGACTTTTATTGTAGGTGTTGTTTGACTCCATATTAGTGATGAGAATTCAATTTGAAACCGTCGAATCCAAAAAAGTGAAAATTTTACATTCAACCTGCATCTGATTACTATTATCATCTCATCAATTTATAAATTAAAACTACATTAATTACTATAGGATAAGTACGTGTATCAGCAAAATATCGTATATAATCTATATACAAATATATTAAAAGGCGTTCCCATCAATATTAACAATGTGTAGTTACTAAACTTCGAACACAAAACCTTTGAAATGAAATATGAGTGTTTAACCACTAATCCACTACAATTTTAATGCTTAATGTTTCAAAGTGAAACATAATAAAGTCTTATAATTATATGTAATTATAAAGTCGTAGACAAACATTTTGATCTCTAACACTTTTATCAAGTAATAACATTCTTTTACCCTAATTCCATTGAAATTGTTATTTTTATCCCCAACTCCTTAGAAGTTTTTTTAAACAACTCATCATACCATAATGTCCATTTTCCAATTTCGCACTAGACAAAATATTACGAAAAGCTAATAAAATCAATTATGAAATTTAAGTATAATACTATATTTGATAATTGTAACTAACCCGGGGCATCGCCCGAGCCAAAATACTAGTTGTTCTCTAAAAGTTTGATTTTGAGATTTTAATTGATAAAATAATCCTAATTTATGATCCAATCAACCCGCCGAGGAAAAATAATCTTATATAAATTCGAAAAATAGAATCCAAGTTTGTGTTCGTTTAAAAAAATTCGATCCAATTAAAGGTGGGTTATCGGATATGGAGTTTGAAAAATCTGATTCGGTTTATTTCATTTCCTACTTTAAATTATAATGTTCACATTCATGGTTGACCGGATCAAGTTAAAACCCACATATACCTTACTATAAATATCATTATATCCTGGTAGCCAGTTATCAACTTATCATCATACCCAAACTTCGGTAGTAAGGAAATTTGGAATTCGTTAATTAGAGTCAAGCTAAGAATATGTCTAGTGTTAATCTACAAATGTTAGAGAAAGCACTAAACTTATTTTACTTACATCCCCTCTCCTTTGTTTCTTCCTTCTTCCTCTTAATTTTTCTCTACAAATGGCTCTCCACTACATCATCAAACGTCCAAAACTTGCCACCATCTCCACCAAAAGTGCCTTTGTTTGGACATCTTCCTCAGCTAGGCACGCAACCTCACCGCACGCTCCGATCATTGTCGGCGCAATATGGTGAGCTTATGTTGCTCTACTTGGGCAACAGACCTACCCTTATAGTCTCTTCTGCAAGGGTAGTAAAAGAAATCATGAAAACACATGATGTAACATTTTCTAACAGGGCGAAACTTGGCATAAATAATAAGTTGATATACAATTGTAAGGATGTTGCTGCTTGTCCTTATGGAGAATATTGGAGGCAGATGAAGAGTATATTTATGCTTCAACTTTTAAGCAATAGAAGAGTAAAATCTTTTAAGAATATAAGAGAAGAAGAAACTAGTCTTATAGTGGAAAAGATTCAGAAAAAGATTGCATCAGTACATGTTGTGAATTTGAGTGAAATGTTTGCTACTTTAACAAATGATGTGATATGTAGGGTTACATTTGGAAGAAAATACAATGATAATCAGTTAAGAGGTGTTGATTTTAAGTGGGTTATAACTGAATTTGTGGAGTTGATTGGGGTTTTCAATGTTGGAGATTATATACCTTGGTTAGGTTGGGTGAATAGATTTAATGGTTTGAATGCAAGGTTGGAGAAATGTGCAAAAAGCTTTGATTTAATACTGGAAGAGATTATTACAGAGCACTCGGATGTACTAAAAAAATATAGTGATAGTGAGACTGAATTCGAAGCTAAAGATTTTGTAGATGTTTTACTTCAATATCAGAAGGAAAATTCAACTGGCTTTGCTCTTGATAGAGAGAGCATCAAAGGTCTGATAATGGTAAGTACAATTACAATGTTAATTTGCCTCTAGGAACCTGATATTAAATACAAATTTACCAAGTCTAAATTAATTGTTTTCACATCATAACTAGTATTTTTGAGATGTTACCTACTCTCTTTTTACCCTAAAATGTTGTTCTTGAAGGGAATATGAGAACATGCAAACAAAGGCATGCCAACTAAAATGAACTATATAGGTTCGCTCTCTTCATCTTATTTTTGCTGAACTTATCTTATTTTTTTAGCCTTTCTTATTTTTTTTGAAATTTTCTTTTCTTTGAAGGGTTTTTTGTGAGAAAGGACCTAATAAAATACAAGTTTTGTAGGGAAGGACCTAATAAATTTTTTTTTTGTCTAAAAGGACCTATTAAAATACTTCCAATTATTAATAGGAACCAGTTTATGAATTTCAGGCCAAAATTACCATATTCCGGAGTTGACTTTTTGCAATTGGGACACCACAACTACATTTGACAGGAATTTTATTGCTTGAACATGATTTCGCAGACATTTTCTTTCAATTTCTGAAAAAAATTTAGAGTTTTTTGGCCTGAAATTCATAATTTGGTTCCTATTAAAAATCGGAAGTATTTGAATAGGTCCTTTTAGACAAAAAAAAATTTATTAGGTCATTCCCTACAAAACTTGTATTTTATTAGGTCCTTTCTGACAAAAACCCTTTAATCTAAATTATTTAGAACTTTTTTTTTTGTTTTCCTTAAAACAAGCAAAACTAAGGAGAAAAGATCATACCCTATCTCTTACTTGTTTTGAACTTATGATCTCCTACTTTTTCGAACTTCTATATTGCTTTTAGTACTTATCTTTTACTTTTTTTGGTATGTAACTATGCCTTATACTGTCCAAATAAGGTAATGTTGTCTCTAAAAATAATTTTTAGAAATATCCTAGAAGGAAAATTGGAAACAACATATACAAATGGAGGGAGAATTATTTAGGCTTCTATCGAAATAAGTAACATTAAAATATGAATCGGTTTATGAAAAGATGAATACTTTAACTTCAACGACTTTTTTCCCCTAGTATAAAAAAAAAAATTTATAAAAGATGATCGATTAGTCTCAATATATTGTATTATTTAAAATTATTTATACTATAAATTTTGTAAAAAAATATAATTGGTCCAAGTTTTACAATGGTAAATGTGTAAGTCAATGTTTTTAATTATTAAGAAACGTAAGAAGTATTATCCATGAATTTTAACTAGCATTCTAAGATTTTATATCATCGTTTAATATGCAGGACGTGGTCGCAGCCGGAACCGATACAACTTACACCGTACTAGAGTGGGCAATGGCCGAAGTCCTAAGAAATCCTAACGTAATGCTAGAACTTCAAAGGGAGGTAAGAACAATTGCCGGAGACAAAGAAAACATAACCGAAGAAGATTTAGAGAAAATGAAGTACTTAAAAGCCGTGATAAAAGAGAGTCTACGACTACACCCACCACTTCCTTTACTGGTGCCTCGAGAATCAACACAAGACGTAAAAATAAATGGTTATGACATTCCTGCAAAAACTCTTGTTTTTATTAATGCTTGGATTGTTCAGAGAGACCCTGAAATTTGGGATGAACCTGAAGAGTTTCGTCCCGAGAGGTTCATGAAATCATCGACGGAGTTCAAGCAGCAAGACTTAGAGTTGATTCCGTTTGGTGGTGGTAGAAGGATTTGTCCTGGAATGTCATTCGCAACGGTGAGTAACGAGCTTGTTTTAGCAAATCTTATGCACAAGTTTGATTGGAGGTTGCCTGATGGAGTTGAAGCTGAGACAATGGACATGTCTGAAAGCACTGGTGTTACTGTACACATGAAAAATCCTCTCCTTGCTGTTGCTACTCCACACCTTTAATTTGTCTTTAGAAAATCTTTACATGTAGTAGTTGAGTTATGAAAAGGAGTTAAACTAGACTAGTTGATCACTTGAGAGTTGTGAGTCTACACCATGTAACCGTCAAAGTCAACCGTTTTCTATGGTTTTCCTTAGTCCTTATAATACTAATATTTGAGAAATAATGTGATGTATACTATTTCAAACTTTCCGTCTAGTTCATGCTCCCTCCATCCCGAAGTATTATTGACCATATATTTTTCTTTTACCATTTTCAAGATATACTTTGACTATTAATACTTTTAAATTTATTAATGAAAAGTTATTATATTGATTATTATAAACACCCAAACTGATCTAATATATAGTATCCTACATGACTATTATATATTGTGAGATTTGAAAACGTTTAACTGTAGAAAAGCAAAATGAATGATCCTGTAAATGACGGAGGGTGTAAAACTATCCTGCATAAATAAGATATACAAGAGTTTAGAGGGTAAGTTTCACAATATCTAACATGGTATCAAAAGCGTAGGTTAAGTATCCTCCCTACAAAAATTTCCTTCCGGCAATCTTGGACCTCACGTCCAACTTTCTTCCAACAACACTTTTGTTAATTTTTTATCTTTCTTCCTCACTGCCTCCCTGGACCTCACGTCAAGTTTTGCTTTTTTTAGTAGCAGTGTGTTGTTTGCCGGCAATTATTTTAATCTAGTGCGTTTACTTGTTTTTGTTCTACGCACTCCCATCATCTCTCCATCATGGCAAAAGATGATGAACCAAGCACCCCTCCACCACCGCGGCTCCAACAGCCGCCAACCTCGGCTTTTCACCCTGCCCAAGCCGTGAGCAACATCAAGAATGAAATTCTATTATTATTGATCGTGAAAAGGCTCAATATTCAAATTGGGTCGAACTTTTTGAGATCCACGCCTGCCATGCGTGCAATGTGTTAGACCATATCGATCCTAAAACTCCGCATCCCATGGATTATGGATATATCTGCTGACTTATGGAATCGCTTTAGATTCAATTGTGAAAAAGTGGATTTATAGTACTTTATCACCGGATCTTCTTCAAACCGTTCTCTATCGTGGTGCTACTGCTCAAGAAACCTGGAATCGTCTTCGGGCTATTTTTCAAGATAATAAACACACCTGGGCTGTGTACTTGGAAAATCAGTTTAATGCTCTTCACCTTTCCAATTTTACTGACATCTTTGCATATTGTCAGCAATTAAAAAGTCTTAAAGATCAACTTGCCAACGTTGATCAAATTGTCTCTGAGCAAAAGCTTGTATTACATATGGTGTCAGGTCTTATAAATACTGACTTTGACATCGTAGCATCCATGATTCAACAGACCGACCCACTTCCATCGTACGAGACTTCCCGTTCTCAACTATTACTTGAGGAATCTCGCCGAGCTCAAGAGCCCAATACCACGGCCCAGCCTTTAATGCACAAACTGATCTTGCCGCTTCATCCTTGGTACGTGTCGTTAGGCGTACAAATTAGAACCTATTCTAATCCCTCAAACACATAAACAAGTAGCAAAGGGTAAGAAATGATCGTTCCCACGAAACCTTATTAACTCAAAGTTTAACTTGTAATTTTTCCTTCTAAAGTGTTAAGACATTATCGACTAATATATATATACATATTCACATTGTTTGGGGGGGGGGGTGGGGGTTTACAATTTCATTATACTAAGTCATAACCTACATATTCTAACCTAATCTAATTAATATTTACAAGTGATACAAGCAATACTCTCTTTCTTAGCTCATATAGTCTTAAAAAGAAAATAAGTTTTATAACCATTAAACATCGCTGTTTTTGAGTCATAACTAAATTTCCCTATCTTCTCTTACTTTATAACAAGTCTTGAACTAAGCCTAGACTAATTCTAAACTAACCCAAGTTATGTAAGCATTAAGAACCAAGAGACGTCATTAATCCTAATATATTCTAATCACGTAAATGCTTAGAATAATTAGACCAATTGTACTCTCTAACTTAAATTAGCACCATCTTTTGCAGGTTTAATCTAAATTAGTTGCTACTAAGTTTGTATAATCTAGACTAAGCTGGATCATATAAGTAGCTAAGTTCACAAATTCATGTCTGAGAGATAACACATCAGTCATTAAACTTATAACATTGAGAATTTACAAACAAGCACAATTAGATATAACTTATACTAGAGACTCAAACAACAATGTCCATGGAATAAAACCAAATTCTACTAAGTCTTACAAGAATTGAGTACTATTAAATAACAAAATGTACAGAGGTAGAGAAAAAGACAAAAACTTATGAATTTAGCTCTGGGAAACTCGCCACCTGAGATTGGATGTCGCAGCACCCTCAAGCGTTAGCTTCCTTCTTCCTTGGATTCGGAACTAAGCCCTCTCCAATGGATTTCTCACTTCCTCCTCTACACTCATTTCCAATTTTTCCTCAACAATGGGTTTTCTTTCTTTTGATGTTTCGAGTTCCTTCACAATAGAGACGTGATCACTTCTATAGGGCTACTACCCTGCACAAAAAAAAAACCCAAAAAGTGCAACCTAACACTAGTGGAAAAAAAACCTTAAATGACACAAGTTAACTGATTCGTTGATTTCAAAATCGGATGCGTTAATGTTGATTTTTGTGAGAGAAATGTGAATTATTTAACTGATCCGGTCTATTTAAGGAACTGGATCAGTTGGGCTTCGTATTCTATATAAACATGCGGCCCAATTTCCACTTAAACCAACCCAACCAACTTCACATCCTCCCACACTCTCTCATCCGCCCCCCCCCCAACCAAACCCTAGCCCTCCTCTTCCCTCTCTCATTCTCTCTCCTCTCCCATCCTCCCCACTCTCTTCTCTCATCCTCCCACTTCGTCGCTCAACAATAGCAGCAAGTTGCAATGCCACACAACCACCGGCAGCAAAAACGAACCCACTTCTCAACCACCGTCGCGAGTCGCTGCTGGTCGAAATGATCAACGCATGAAGCCATCAACAGCATCAGCATAAGAGGACTTCATCACCACCATCGCCACGTCATCTCCTTCTCGACTTACCTCCGGTGTAAATTAATCAATTTCGAAACATAAATTCGTTATTTACTTCAGATCTAGGGTTAATTTATTACATTTTTTATTTTATCATCCCATTTTTCGTTTATAATTTTATTTCGTTTGTAATTTTAGGGTTTAATTTTCTAATTTTTTGTATAATTTTGGGGTTTATTTTTGAATTTTCGTTATATATATATATATATATATATATATATATATATATATATATATATATATATATATATATATATATATATATATATATATATATTAGGGTTTAATTTTCTAATTTTCTATATCTATTTTTCGTTTTATGTACTTTAGTGTTTAATTTTGTAATTTCCCTACTTTATAATTGTTGTGAATGAAATTTTAGTTTTTTAAATTTTGTAATTCACCCATTGTTAATTGTTGTTATACAAATCTGTTCGTTTTGTTTAAGCTTTGGTTGTTTGTAAAGTTTGAATCTTTACTATACAGATTTGTTTGTTTTGTTTTAGCTTTGGTTGTTTGAATCTATAGTTGTGGATATGGGCTTTTTTTTTAATGAACAAGGCTGTAATAGAAACGTGGTGGTGGATATTCAATATTGGCTTGGCGGTAGATGAATGTCATTTTTTTAATTACGAGTGAACTAACTGATCCAGTTGAGTGTGAAAATCGGATCAGTTTTTGTACTTAACTGGTCCGGTTTTCTCACTCAACCGGATCAGTTGAGTATTTTCTGATCCGGTTTTGAACCGGATTAGTTAGAATCAGTTAACCGCTCCTAGCCTACCCGTCAATAACGGATTAGCAAGCCTGTTTTGACTGGATCCGATGATTTTTTTTCCACTGGTGTAAACTCCTAATGCAACTACCACCAATGCACTGCAAAACATGGTTGATGACGACAAACTTCCAATACCTCCAACAACAAGAGTCACCATCACCAACAAGCCCTTAGGTAGTGTGTTCCCAATTCAAAAGGGCTTAGTATTTGATTTTCGGTTTTCTAGATTGTGTCAGAGAGTCCTTACAATAAGCCATTTATGTCCTTTTCCATCGAGTCTATGTCACTCGCTCTAGGACTTCATTTATTACAGCCTTTCCATTTTCATGAATATCATTATATTTTCCTTTTTTTATTTTCATTGGCCTTTCACCATATTTATGCTTCCAACTCAATTATGAAATCCAAATAAATTTTTTTTCCAAATGACCTTAATCGATAAAAAAATCAAAAATAAAAAAATGTGCATACTTTGGATTATGAGTTATTTCCCTCTTCCCTTCATCATTCCAAAAAGTCATCACATCCATAAACCATCCTCATGCAACCAAAAAATAAAATCCCTTAAGTCATCATCTTCCTGATCCTTAACCCAAAATAACCTTTCAAATCAAAGTTCCACAAATAGCCTTCAAACCTTCCAATACCTTAAATCACAAAAACTTGTGTGCAAGTCAATATAATAGAAAATTATCAATGCCAGACAAAATAAAAAAAATTCAAAGTGCAAATATGCAAAAGAAAAATAGCACAAAGCAAAAGAAAAAAGCAATGCGAAAAGAAATAGCCAAAGGCAAAAACGTCAAAGTCCAGCTAAGGGTTTACATACAAGTTCTACCCCTCATTTCAAACCCTTCAATCCATCAAACCCTTAAAACCCATATTATCCAGAATCATAATGCTTGGCCCATCCAATTAAACCTTCATCCAAGTCCCTAAACCGCAAACATTTCATTTCAATCCTAACCCCTTTATTCGAGGTATGTCTAGGCCTGCTAGGTTGAAAATCCGAAAGGACGCCTAAGAAAAAGTTAGGGCATATAAAAATCAGACCTAGAACTACGAATAGTCAGATTCCGCAAGGATACATAGGAATCCTCATCTCGAGGTCCGACTGCTTAAATAACATAAAATAAATCAAGATCTTATGATTTTATTTTCTAGAATTTTAAAGCATACTATTTCTAGATCTTGACAGGACTCAAGTCTGAACTAGCCAAGTCATAGCCAGTTCCCACCTATATCTATACAAGTCACAAATTCAACCTTTTTATTTTCAAATTCAAATTCTTTTTGTCCCTGAAGGACTCTCCAATACTTCTATGGTCTCTGCCAAAATCTGGCTTTGCCTACATTGACTCCCCAGTGAAGAAACTTCAAGTGATCAATTCAAGTCCAATACCTTCTAATCTAGGCTCCGAGTGCCTAAATTCAAGACAAGCTTTCCCAAAGTGGAAGCATCCTATATTTGTGGTGGTTCCTCCAAATCATACTCCCGAAAAGTTTTAATCTACAAATCTCACTTGCGGACCCCGATTTTTATCAAAATAATTTTCAAAATCAATCTATCTCCATCAATCTATTCCTGTTAGCTTTGCATAACCTTAACCTTGCTTAGCATTCCATCTATCTCTTAGCTTTGCATAACCCTGACCTTGCATAGCGTCTCGTGCATCCTTAAAGAGTCTAAGTTGGCATTATTGCATTATTATCTGAGTTGTTTGCACCTATCTACTAACATCTTCTCTTGCATGCTAACCAAATTGCTTGTTTAAAGACTAACCTTGTTTTGCAGAAACTGGCGATATATAGACCAGTTCTAGACTGCAGAGCGTTTAGAATTGTTCTCGGTCCCGACACAGACTACTTTGACTTTCAGTTTCATGAACCTCAATCAAAGATGGGGATTATGTAGACACATAATCGTGTCTCCCTTTTTTAGTATTCAATGATGAAACAACTATCCTAATTGGTCTGATCCAAAGGAGAGAGCAATCCAACAAGCTAAGCTCAAAATCATTTTAAGAATATAAAGTCTATTTATTTCTTCTAAGCCTAATTTTAAAAGCCCAATTAATTGTATTTTCAAGCCCATTTTCATAAACTCGATTAATTATTCATGATATATAATTAATTGTATTTTTAATAATTATTTTCTAAATTAAAAGATATTGTGGAAAGTTAGATTTTATCCTTAGGATAATTGATTTTCAAATTTAAACGACAATATTTAATGAGGATAAAAAGAATCTTTTAAAGATTGGATAAATAATAAAACTCGACCAGATCAGCGAATGCGCTTCGCGCGCCCCAATGCTTCTGGCACGCCAACGTTGTGCATGCGCGAGATCGAGATAGTCAGCAAAATCTAGAAGCGCAGAAGCAGGTGCGTTCCACGGGTCGTGATGCACACTGCACATCCTCAAATCTTATGCGGTTTCTTTCGTTTTCCCTATAAATAGACCTTGGTGTCACTCGATTTTCGGCAAACTTTCCTACACTTTTTTCCTACACTTCCAACTACAAAAATCACTCCAAATACTCTCTCAAACACTACAAATACAATCAGACACTTTCATTAAATCTCCATTCAAGTTTCAAGATTACTCCTCTTGAGGATCGTTATTCAAGACTCAGACGACAAAGGTATAATTTCAGAAGGTCAATTCCAATTTAGTTTCTTATTATACCAACAATCTACTTTTCATGAGGTAGATCTTAAAGGAATTCATGCCCTTGTATATTGTTTTGGTCTAACCTCTTCTTTTCTTTTTATATTTCTTTATATTATTCATATGCATGCATATTTGTTTGTTGCTTTCATCACCATTCATATGTGTATTTCTGCTAATCAAGACCTAAATAAATGTTGTAACGCTTAATAAGATAATTCGGACAATTGATCTAGGATCCCTGTGATTTGATTGCATAAATAAAATATCAACAAAATTAGTCTTTTGTTTGTTTAATAAACCAACATAGTTTAATTTTTAGAATGCATGAACATATTGCTTGGTTGTTTATTTGCGTAAAACTAGACATGAATCTTATTAAGTAGCGGCCAATAATGGGTGAATTTGATTCATGATCATATTCGTACCCTCACCCTTGAACTCAATCTTTGGTTCATTGACTAGTTATGAAGTCATGAAGGGAAAATCTACATTAGATAAGTCCCTAAATTGTCCCTAAGATTTTCCAATATCTCATTAGGTTTATGAGTCTTCCTTTAAAGACTTGTTGGCGACTTGTTCTTTTTAAAAATGTATTTCAAAACAAAAACCAAATGAGGTAGTCATACGCGCTCATCCCGCGCGCTTAGGCAATAAAAATATGCCTACAATTTGGCTACTTCACTGTGGAGGATTCAACTTTAATTTTTGATGAGTGTGTGAAACTCGAAAAATGCAATTCATACTTAAGTTTCATGCCTTTAAATAACATTACAGTTTTGCATATGCATTGCTATTCTTCATAGCCATTATAAGTTCTATGTCTTTACCTCATTAGCGCATGTCCTATGCGTGAGGCCACCTCCGGGAGGTTTGCACTTTGTCCCTCCAAAAAGCTTCCTGAGTGATAGTGTTGGATCTTAGTCATAGGCAAACCTACCTAACCGTGGTATTGCTTTCTTGTTTACTCGACTTGAGATTGGAGTGCGTCTTACACGTTGCC
Source organism: Beta corolliflora (assembly GCA_947648045.1). Lineage (NCBI taxonomy): Eukaryota > Viridiplantae > Streptophyta > Magnoliopsida > Caryophyllales > Amaranthaceae > Beta > Beta corolliflora. The sequence continues at coordinate 550,173 of CANSZD010000230.1, read as the reverse complement.
ATCTTTTTAAGCAAAGATACGAAGTGTGACACATAATTGATGGAGGAGCTTCTTGGCATTCTAGAGGGGTTACGAAGTGCTAAACGATGCTCAACGCAAATGTAGTACACATAGATGCTTATCACAGTGTACTTCATGAATGCAGGGAAATGCTACATATACCTTTCGAGCTACCCAGTTCGTATTTAAGAAGCGTGAACAAACTAAATGGCAGATGCATTAGCAAAGGATTGTAGGAAGAACATGTTGAATGTGAATGAAACTACAAATTTACCCCTCCCGCCTAGTTTTTGTGATATTTTTTTGCTGTGGATTGTATGAGGCTCCTTGATAGTCATAACTAATTTATTTTACTGCAACCTTTTTCAACAAAAAAATGTTGGAAAATTTCCTCACGTACCCCTGAGGTTTGGCGTAATTCCCAAGATACCCTCCACATTTGGGGAATTCCTCAGATACCCCTGAGGTTTGTGTTTGGGCTCAAGATACCCTTACTAATAACGGTAGGCTAATGGACGTTAGTTTTTCTCTTTCTCTATTCCATTTTCTCTCTCTCCTCCCACTACCCTCCATTGATGAACCTTCAAGCTTTCTCTCTCCTCTCCATCTTCATCTTCTTCATCTCTCCTCCAATCTTCTTAGGACATGTTTGGCACTCCAAGTAAAAGTTCGGCTCACAACATTTCAACCCACCACAAAAGATATCACATTTCCAATATAAAAAAATTTCCCGGTAATCCAAACAAACCCCAAATTTCCGCCATTGTTAAATCCTTACTTTCTCTCTCCTCCATGAAGCAAACTGGACCGCAATGATTGGCAGCAGCAGCTCCGAAGAAGCTACGACAACACGAACATAACTCGTGGCAGCAGCATCCACGAAGCAGAGGAAAGAGGAAACAGAGGCATCCACCCACAACCCTTACTAGATGAGAGAAAAATTGCGAGCAAGAACAAGAACAAGAACAATCACCGCCAAAACCGACATATGTGGTGGCGACAAATGACGACGGCACAGGCCGAAGAGCTGACCGGAAGTTCCATTGAGATTGGCAGAAGAGGAGATGCATGAGAGAGAGATGAAGTAAGATTAAGGGTTTGAGATTTTCTTTTTTTTTTTCCAGTAATGGAGGAGAAAGAAAGTAAGGGGTTAACAATAGGGGGAGGGGTGGGGGTGGGGGTTGGGTGGTTAGGGCTTTAGAGTAGGGTGGGAGGAGAGAGAAAGCTTCCATGTTCATCAATGGAAAGGATGATGGGTGGAGAGAGAGAAAAAAAATTGGGGAGAAGGAGAGGAAAGCCTAACGGCGTTAGGTTTCAATCCATAGTAAGGGTATCTTGAGCCCAAACACAAACCTCAGGGGGATCTGAGGAATTCCCCAAATGTGAGGGGTATTTTGGGAATTACGCCAAACCTCAGGGGTCCCTGAGGAAATTTCCCAAAAATATTTTGTGGAGGTGGTACCTAAGACGCGAGATTAAATTTTGTCGACATCACTGTGCTTAGTCGATCTCTAATATAAAAAAATATTGAAAAGCATAAAGAATAAAAATTACACACCAAACACCTAATTTTACAACGATTCTTAATGAGAAAAAGTTAGTGAAGATGATGGTGAAAACAAATAGATAAAAAGAGTATTAGTAGGTTGATAGAACAAAAACACTAGAAAATGATACTATGATAGATACATATTGTCTGATATTGAAAATCAATAAATACAAGATAATATGTTATGCGAAAAACTATCAAAACAATACAGAATGAAATGTCACATCTTATATGATAGATAACGAATATCTTATCAACAATAAGGTATAAAGGAGTGTAGTCACATCTAATATGATTCAAAGTACGGTTTTTTCACCAGGTACCCCTGTACTTTTTCAAAATTCATGGGGTACCCCTATTTTTAAACAAATGCACCAGGTACCCCTAAGGTTTTCTTAAAAAGCAATAAATGCCCTTACTCCTTGACGGCGTTAAGTTGGCGTTAGTGAGTTATTACAATAATGGCCTCATTCATTTATGGCGCTACAACAACAGGACACCAAAAGGATTTTCGAAAAAAAACCCTCGAACTTCCAATCATCTACCTTGTTCCTCTGTTCTTCCCCTCCAACTGGGTTGGCCAAAAAATCTGAAATTTTTTTTGAGAGTGAAATAATCTGTGCCATATTCATCAATCTTTGCACTTGGAACTTAACGCGAACAAGCAGAGTTCTTTGGGTAACCAAAGGAAGTGACTTTTAAGGGTTTAGGGTTTTCTCTTCAAAATTTGGCAAAGGTAAGGTTTTGTAACTTCTATTTTCAGTTTATTTGCATTAATTAGTTGTTAAAGATGAATGAGTGTGTTTTTTGTGTTCATCTATGCTATAATTCCATAGTTTCATGTTTAGGGTGCTTTGCATTCACAATTTTTTACGTTTTTTTCCTGTTTCAGTTTTATTTTTGCATGAATTTGTTGGTGAAGTTGAATTGTATATTTTGTTTGAACTCCCCATAATTGTGTAGGTTAATGTTGGTTCTTTGCATTCACAGTTTGGTTTTTTTGTTTTCTTGTTTGTTTGATTGCGAAATAGGATCATGGAAGGGATGTGGTTGTTGTGTGATTATATGGGTAAAAAGTTTGATGTGAGGGTTGAAGATGTAGATTGTAGTAGTTTTATGGATATGTTGAATGACATACATGATGAGTCTGTCAAGCAAGATGTATGGTTGCCTGAGAATTTTAGAGTCTATTTTAAGCATCCAAAGACCAAAAAAATTAGTGGAATTGTATGAAGATGTACATGTTGCAAAGATGTGGGGTGAGTTTGTTGGAATTGACACCTGTTGAGGTATTCATAGAGGAGACCCAAGCCAGCCCCCTTAGGTTTGTGTTCAAATTAGTGAAGGACTTGAGGGAAGCAAAGAAAATAGGCGAGGCGAGAGAAACTTAGGAAGATTGCTTGAAGAAAAGGAAAGGGAGAGGGAGGAAGAGAGAAAAAAGCGGGGAAGAAGAAACAGTATGAGGGAATTGGAGAGTCAATTGCCCCCTGTGGCAATTGAAATACCTGTGTACAATGTGGATGATTTGAGTGTGATGGAATATTTGAGGATATTTTCACAGGAAGAGGAAGAAGTTGTGATGGGAGAGTCACAACCCCAACCCGACACACAACTCCGCCCCCTCCGAACAAACACATTCCCCGGCCCCCCCTCCCCCACAAACACATTCCCATGCCCCCCCCCCCACAAACACAACTCCGCCCACCCCTTCCAACCACCTCCATCTCCCACCGAACATGTGTACTCACCCCCCACAACCCTCTCCTCCACCATCCCCCTCCATTGAACAACCCCCACATTGGAACCCACCTCCACAACCTTCCCCCCACAACCTCCCCAACCTTCCCCTCCACAACCTTCCCCTCCACAACCTCCCCAACCTTTCCCTCCTCCATCCCCACCACCCGAAGTACCCTCACAACCACACTCGGCTCCCCAATCTTCCAAAGTTCTTTGCTTCAAAGAAAGCAGGTGCAAAGAAAGAAAGCGGCAAAGAAAGAAAGTCTATGCCGCAAAGAAAAAGGTGCAAGGGAGGGGTTTTAAAACTGCTAAAACCATTGCCAAGAGGGTTGGTACATATGTACCAAAGACTAGGGGGGCTGAGAGAGGGGTTAGGAAGCCTAGAAATCCTGCCCAACCACCTGAAATGCATGTGGATGCAGATGGGGATGCAGATGGGGATGAAGAAGAGTTTGATTATGGTGAGAGTGAAGATGATGATTATGTTGGGGAAGATGAGAGTTCTGAGGATGAGGGTGTTGATTTAGAACTGGAGGCTGAATTTGAAAATGAAGAACTGGATGTTGTGGAGGAGAAGGAATTTGAAGATTATTTGGATGGTGGATCAGTTTTGGATAAATTGTACACAAATGGTAAAATTGTGGGGGAGATGGTTTTTGGGCAAGTTAAGCTTGCTAATTGGATGATCTTCTCAAACAAAGACCACTTCCTTGGTGTGTTCAAGGACTTCTGTATTCAAGAGGGGTTTGCTGTGAGGGTTGAAAAAGCTGATAACCTTAGGTTCACTGCTAGGTGTATCATTGAGGACTGTGAGTGGAGAATTCATGCATCCAAACTAATGGATGGCATCAGCTGGGCCATAAAGTCCATAACTGGTGAGCACAAGCTTTGTGGAAGAATGGAGGAGAATCCAATGGTGTCTTGTGTTTGGTTAACAAGGCATTTAGGTGATGTTATTAGTGCAAACCCTGATGTACCTGTGCACTCTTTACAAAAAATGTGTTTGGAGAGGTATAGGATAAAGGTGAAGGAAAGGCTGCTGTACAAGGTGAAGTGCTTGACAAAGGAGCAGATGTATGGTGGTTTTTCTGAGTCCTATGGTTTGCTACCAGCTTATCTTTGAGATGGTTAACGACACTAATACTGGTAGCTATGCTTTAGTTACTTGGACAGCCAACTCTTCAAACAGCACACCCAAATTCAAAGCTTGTTTCTTCTCTTTTGCTGCTCAGTTCAAGGGGTTCCTAAGAGGATGCAGACCTATTATTGGGTTTGATGGGACACACTTAAGTGGCTTCTACAAGGGAATCTTGTTGACTGCTGTGAGTATTGATGGAAATAATGAGATACTTCCAATTGCATATGGGATAGTTGACACAGAAAGCAAAGACAGTTGGTCCTATTTCTTTAGAAACTTGAAGTTGGTTTTCCAGTCACAAGGTATGAACAAGGATGACTGGACATTCATAAGTGATAGGATGAGGGTAAAATTCTATACTTTTATAATTTTTTTCCTATATTTACATCCTAATTACATCCTAACAGTCTGCTATTTTTTTCTCCTCCTTGTAGGGTGTTGAGGGAGCACTATTGGAAGTGTTCCCTAAAGCTACTAGGAGAATATGCTGTCAACACCTATACTCCAACTGCAAGAATGCTGGATTCACTGACCCTGCTTTTCACAAAAGCTTCTGGATTGCTGCTAATGCATACAACCTCTATATATGTGTACAAAAAAGCCATGGAGAAGATAACAAAGGTTGACCCTAAAGCTACAGAGTACCCGGACAAGGCGAAGAGAACAGTGGTCTAGGCATGTTTTGACCTTTGTTGTGTCTTTGTGATCACAACACAACAAATTTTGTTGAGTCATTCAATGCATGTACAAAGCCTTTCAGAGATCTCCCTGTCCTGACTTTGTTGGAAGGTAAGTATAATGTACTATTTTGTTCTTCTAAAGCGTCCAATTATTAGTATGCTTGCTTATGATTGGTATGGGTTCATTTACAGCTATTAGGGGTTGGTGTATGAAAAAGATGAGAGCTAGATTTGATAGGGCTGTTGATATGGAACCTAATGACCTTCTTGACTATGCCATGAAGTTATTGGAGGTGAGGGCCGATGAAAGCGGTTTTGCCATGTTGTTCAAGCTGGTGGAGGGGAGTTTGAAGTGTTGGATGATCATGTTCACTTCCCCATTAGGCTAGACACTAGGATGTGTGGTTGTGGCAAATGGCAGGGCACTGGTATACCCTGCAAACATGGTTTGAGGGTAATTTTTGACCAGAGGCTTAACCCACATGACTTTGTGTCTGCCTACTACAAGGGGGCTGCATACAAAGAGACCTATGCAAGTCACATACACCCCATGCCTGACTCATCTCAATGGCCTGAGTTAGAACTCCCCATAATTCACCCTCCCCCATTCAAAAGAAGTGCTGGAAGGCCTGCCAAACAAAGGAAGAGAGGGTCAAATGACAAGAAAAAAGGCAAGAGGAGCAAAGACTATTAAGTGTGGCAAGTGCAAAGAAATTGGCCACAATTCAAGGACATGCAAAGGAGGGGCAACACGAAGCAAAGAAAGGAGATCTGCATCGGCATCACAATCACGACCATCCGAGGGGACCGCTCAGCGAGGGAGGAAAAGAAAGACTGCTGCTGGTCCATCCACTTCAAAGGGTTCAGCAAAAAAGCACAGAAAGGCAAGAATGCAGTTTGAGTAATTAGGGGACATAACTTCTTTTTTTGGGTTCAAATTAGGATTAACAATATTTTTTGGATGAAACATGGAAAAGTGCAAACAATATGGTCATATCTTTTTTGTAAAGCTACTTATATATAGGTTCAAACAAGAGCATTTTTTGTAAAGCTACTAATATTATTGCAACTGGAATGTCATTGGCTACAAACTTGATGCTACATTACAAGTCTTGCTTCATTTGTTCATTACAAAAAAAAGTAAAACAAACATAAATATGCCTATTTTGATTGCTCCTTGCATCATTTTTTGTTGTTGTTTGATTCTCTTCTTGAGTTGCTTCATTTCCTCCTTCAAGTTCACATTATTTGCTTCATCTTCCTCTTCTTGTCTCACGTTGTAGTTATGGTCAATCGTACCAACACACCACCTAAACGTGTTGCAATCATCGCACTTGTAGTACAATCTTTGTGGATTCATTGAGGACTCCGAGCTCCGAATTGCAAATTTTTTCCTACATTTGCAAGTTCTATTAGGAACTCTAATGTATGAGGATTCTAAGTAACTAGAAGTGTGAGATTGTGAACTCATAAGAATTATTGGAGGAGGGAGCAAAAACTTAAGTTTGCTTGAGGAGGGAGCTAAATACACCCAGTAGGACTGCTTATATACCAATCCCAAGTCTTGCAAAGGTCAAAAAATTGAATTCAGTTTAAAAAACTAGCCGTTATAAAAAAATGAACATATTTGTAAAACCTTAGGGGTATTTCATGCATAAAAGATCAGAGTTAACGGTTCTCTAACGCCATTCCTCATTAATGGCATTTGGTACATTGTTCACAAACCTTAGGGGTACCTGGTGCATTTGTTTAAAAATAGGGGTACCCCATGAATTTTGAAAAAGTACAGGGGTACCTGGTGAAAAAACCGTTCAATGTAATTAATTTCATAGAATGTTCGATTACATCGTCAAAGCCAAACAATCAATAGAATAATTCAAATAGAGTATAAAATTCATGTGCAAGTCATTTTTGCAAATTGCATGCCTTATACTAAAAATAAATTATTGACAACATTAATAGTAGAACATTAATTTTATAGTTCAAGGAAAATAGTAAATTAATATATTTTTTGATCATTAATATTTCTAATTTTCTATATGTTACTCATATCATAAAAACTTATATTATGAAAATATACTTTGAGATGAATCCAACAACATTTGCTAGCTAATTTTAGTTTTTACTTACTAATCTAAAATTACAAGTCAAGAGTATCACATGAATATTGCAAAAGTGAAATTGTACATAGCAATTATAAAAATAACGAAAGACGTAAGAGTTCAAATCTGTTTTAAGTTGTCTTAAAATTAATTTCAAGCTTTCAAGCTTAAAGGGTATTTTCACATTTTCGAAATGTTGTTTTAAAGCTTGTTTCAAATTTATACGAATTGTTGCTTTTGCTTCTAGCTAGTTCAGTGGATAAGATAGTTGCGCTCCTGCTCACTCATGACTCTTAAAAAGGGAGGATTCACGGATTTCAATATATAATATCGTAAGTAAAAAATAACTTTTTTACTAATTACTTTCATAGAGAGAGACCCTCTCCACCTCAGTATAATACTAGTCTTCTTTGCACGCGATGCGTGCGTGGATTATTTTGGCGGTTATCATTAAATTTCATTTAAGTGTAATTTTGAAGAATGTAATTTACAATCATCATTAGTTCTAATTGAATATCGTTTGGTGTAAATACAAAATATAAAAATTACTTGATGAAGAAGTTGTTTTCTTGGTATTTTTATTACTTGTTAATGGATGTTGGTATTGTTATTGCATTTCAAAGTTTAGGTAAAATTAAAATTTTTGTCTTTGATTTTGTAATTGATTTGAAAACTGCTTTAGTTATTTTAATTTGTTCTTCAATCATAAATTTTTTCTTTCACTACACATATTTTTATGAAAGTTTATTTTAGCTATTTTGAACTTCTTTTGATATACATATTTTAAATTAGGAAGGACTATGATTGAGGAAAATTTCAAAATCTTAATAGGTAAGTATTTTTATTGGATGAAGGGTTAAAAAGTCTTTTCAAAGGGGGACACCATAGCTCCCCCCTTGGCTTATATAATAGAGATCTTCTTGAAAATCGGATGCCTTTTCAAAGTAAGCGATGGGAATGTTTAGATAATTTTCTTTTCGAAGCTTGACCCTTCTTTTGCAGCCATATAAATTACCTCCAAAATGAAAAACAAAATCTAATATTAATATAGGAGACAAAAATATATTAAAATTCAACTCAAGAAAAGTTTTTGATTGTCGAAATTTAGTAATCGACTCAGCACATATAGAAACCGAACGTCAAAATAATGAAACATCTTTAAAGGGAAAAACTACTTTATTTCATAGACCATATCATGCCGCATTTATCCAAAATTTGGACTGGAAAATGTGGACTGGGGACGCAATGCTTTTGCCGGCAAGGCGATGAGAGGAGAAATATTCAATAACATTAAAGTTTCAACCGAGTATGTAATAGAGGGTAAATTCAAAAGCGACGCCCTATTTATCAAATATTGCGGCTGCTTATCTCAGTCTGTTCTCAGAGTCTCAGACACAAGTTTCCCACACCACACACCCCCACCCAAAAATACTGGTGTAGTGGTGTTTTGTTTGTTATGTAATTTCAACCAAAAACATGAGAACAAGAAATAATAACCAATGCATGAAAATAGAGGATTGAGAGAAAATTAATAGTTCCACTTTCTGTATATACGCTATTTTTCTTATCCATATGAGCCACGAAGGCAGTACAAATTTGTATATACGCTATGCAAAGCACTACTTTGTTCCTTAATATCTTTAATTATGTATATGTAAATAATAAACCCAAGGACCATTAGATCCAATGTATCGCTTCCTATGTCCCACATGGGAGACCAAGGTTCAAATCTTAATGGAAGCATAATTTCAATGTTTGGGGGGGGGGTTGGTGTGCTTGTTGGGCTTCTTGGGTGAGTGTGTCTTGTGCGAGTCAACCCCGAGAGGAAAATTCTTCTTACTAGGGGTTCTCGAAAGGGGTCTCAAAAAAATATGTAAATAAACATTACAAAAAGTTGACTTTATGAAAGTATGCATTAAAAACGAATCAAATAAGACAACGACTTGATTTTTTCTTATACTTTTGTGAGAAAATATTCAATATGTTTGGTAGATGAATAGTGGTAACTATGCGCATGTGGCATGTATTTAGAAATAGAGGAAATACTAGAAACTATTACAATTATCAAATTATGTGGGTGGCTCTGAATTTCATTGTTTTTCCTAGCTACAGAGAAATGTAGAAGTATCACAACCTTAGTATCCCTTTGAAATTCAACATCAATTTAGAGCAGTGGGAATTTAAAAAAAAACTTTTTCGGTTACAAAATCTAGTCAATTAGGATGACATTATCTCCTTGAAAAGTAAGATAGGTAATAAAGTTTCAAAGACTCAAACTTTTGTTTAGTTGCATCTAACTTTGCTCAACTTTCTCTCTATTCTTTAATATGATTTTGTGTGTGTTTGTTACAAGAAAACGGCGCAACATGCTGCTGCCTATAAATACTAGGAATTCATAATAAACCTAGTGATGTGTGTCCAGGTAGGACCACACACACAACAAAGCAAAAACACTAGCAGCCAAGAAACATAGGACAACTGTGAATAACACTTAGGACAGTAAAACTATACTCCGCAGCTATTACACATCATTTACATATCATCTATCATTCTCTCAATACCCTCCCCTCAAGTTGGAGTAGAAGGCACTATGCCCAACTTGAAAGATAGATGATTATCTTTGCTTGTTCACTTAAGGACTTTGTCATCGGGTATGCTAACCGAAGAAATGATTTGATATGCAAAACATTCAAGAAGCCTTCCTGAATGTGATCCCTTACATAATGGCAATCAACCTTGAGATGTTTGGTTCTCTCATGGAATATGGAGTTGTGTGCAAGATGCAGTTTGTAAACTTGTTATCACAAAACAGATTAATAGGTTGAGGGACATTAAAACCCAAATCCTCAAGAATTCCATGGATCCAGACAATCTCACTAGAAGTTTGAGACATGCACCTATATTCTGCCTCAGTAGAAGATTTTGAGACTGCTTTTTTGCTTCTATGTTTTCCATGAGATGAGGGAGTCTCCTAGGAAAACACAGTATCCAATGAGAGATCTAGCACTGAAGGCACAACTACCCCAATCTGAATCACAGAAAGCTGTGAGTGTGAGAGAAGATGCAACAGGATAGTATAAACCCCAGTCTATAGTGCCAGCCAGATACTTTATCACATGAATGGCAGCTTGCAAATGAGGCTTTCTAGGTTCACTCATGAATTGGCTTAACTGTTGTACACTATATGAGATGTCTGGTCTGGTGAGGTTCAAATACAACAATTTCCCAATGATAATTCTGTATGTTTCTGGATTTGCCAAGACCTCCCCTTGATCAGTAGAAAGCTTCACACCTTTAGGAAAGGGGAATTTAGATGGCTTACATCCCTCCATTCCTGTAGATTTGAGAATGTCAAGTATACATTTTCTTTGATTCAACATGGTACCTTGAGAGTTTCTTGCAACTTCAATGCCCAAGAAGTATCTCATTTCACCAAGGTCTTTAACTGTAAAAGCTTAATCTAGACCCTTCTTAATTTTCTATCATCAACAGTGATCAAGAGATCATCCACATAGACTAAGATCACAGTTTACTTGCCATGTTGGTGTTTGGAAAGCATAGAATAGTCTCTTTTGGACTGTATATAACCATGAGCTAGGAAGTACCTGGTTAACTCAAGGCTCCACTGCCTGGATGCCTGCTTCAAACCATATAGGTTTTTCTTCAATTTGCATACCTGCCCCTCCTGAGCTTCTGTGTATCCCTTTGGTGGTTTCATGTATACTTCATCCTCTAGAATCCATGGAGAAAAGCATTATTTTATGTCTAGTTGGTGCAGTTTCCAGTTGAGGGATGTAGCAAGAGCAATAAGAATTCTCACACTAGCAAACTTTGCTACTGGAGAAAATGTATGTTTATAATCCTTCCCTTCAATCTGCTTGTCACCTCTAGCAACCAACCTAGCTTTAAGCTTGTCTATCTTTCCTTCTAGTGTGAACTTTATTTTATAGACCCATTTGGAGTCAATAGCTCTCTTGCCTACTGGGAGATTAATAAGATCCCAAGTCTCATTGTCACTCAAAGCCTTCAATTCAACGTTCATTGCATCCACCCATCCTTTATCTTGAGAAGCTTCATTGTAGTGACTTGGTTCTCTGATCTTTAAAACATTATTTAAGGATGCCAAGTACTCTGATGAGTAGCATTTAGAATTTTCTAGCCTTGCAATGATCATGTTTGCACTGGCTTGTTGCTGATTCTCTTTTCCTCCTAGCAAATCAAGGATATAATCCTTGTACCTGCTGGGAAGGTTGGCCTCTCGGGTGGATCTTTTTTACGATGCCGCTTCTGCATTTACGCCTTGTTGAAGAGCCTCATGCCCCACAGTCTCCTCCAAAACTTCGGGGACTCTTTGTTCATGAACAATAGACTCACCCAACAAAGTGTCATCAGTGTCATCAGTGTTATCAACATCTAAATCATCATTGACATCATAGTTTCTTAAGACATCTATGAACTCATTGTTTCTTTCCTTTAGAAGAAAAGGAAATATTTGCCCTTTGAATACAACATCTCTGCTAACAAAGAGCTTATTGTTCTGTAAGTCCATTAACTTGCACCCCTTTTGACAATAAGGGTACCCCACCAGAATACATCCTACACCTCTAGGTGCAAACTTATCAGTAGGCTTATTGCTAGGACTTGCATAGCAAAGACTGCCAATAACTCTCAAATGCCCATAATCAGGTTCTTTTTTCATGATTCTTTTATAAGGTGTTTCCCAACCTATCACTGCACTAGGCATCAGGTTGATTAAGTGAGTAGCTACTACAATGCACTCACCCCACAAATATCCTGCCAATCTAGCATGTATTTTCAGGGATCTTGTTGTTTCAAGCAAAAACCTATGTTTTCTCTCTACTCTAGCATTCTGTTGTGGAACACCTGCAATACTTCTTTGGTGTGTGATACCTTTTTCAGCAAAAATCCTCCCACATTCTTCCTGGAAAACCTCAGTTCCATTATCACTCCTCAAAGTTTTCACTTTGGTGTTGAAACGAGTTTCAACATGAGCAATAAAATTCACAAGGACACCTTTCACCTGCTCTTTGTTGGACAACAAATATGTCTAGCTAGCCCTGCTATAATCATCTACAATTGTCAGAAAATATGATGCACTTGTGATTGCCTTGGTCCTATATGGACCCCTGAGATCAACATGTATCAAGTCAAAAATTGCATCAGCAATGGATTTACTAAGCATGAAAGGAAGTTTGTGGTGCTTAGCCACAGAACAGGTATCACAAAAATATCCATTCAATTCTTCACATTTGCAAAAAATTTAAGTGTTTCATCTTAGAAGCAGACACGTGACCCAGTCTAGAATGTAATAATTTCAATCTACTTAATTTATTACAACCTCCTGCTTCCTTTTTCTTTGCAACTTATGCTGCCATACAACCTTCTTCTCTTGCATCCTTGCTTCCAACCTCTAATTTGTAAAGATCCCTCTCATTTCTTCCAAACTTCACTGCAGCTTCAATGGAATGGCCCTGTAGAGAGCATCCATACTTGTCAAAGAGCATTTTGAAATCATTTTCTTTTAAGAGTCTGCTCACAGACAACATATTGTTTCTAAAATCCCTGATGAACAATACATTCTTCAAGGTAATTTCATCATTCAATCTCACATCCCCTACTTATTTCACAAGCATGATTTTTCCATCAGGCAACCCCACCCTAACCTGTTTGTCAAGGCTTGTAAGGTTGCACAAAATATATTTTTATTCCTTGTCATGTGATCACTTGCTCCAGAATCTATGAGCCAAGTGTTTGACATGTAATCACTACAGAAATTTGCAGTACTAGAAGCAATTTCTTTACCTGCAAAATTGCTTGAACTTGCACTGGCTGCTGTCTGCTTATCTCCTATGGCCTTCATAAGTTCCTGAACAAAAGAAGAAATCATAGCATTATCAGTTTTACTACTCCCTGCCTTACTTGAACCATTAAACTCCAAAGGATGATTTCCAGAATAGTCTGAGTCCTTTCTAGAAACGTTAGAAGCTTCCTTGATCCAACTTTTCCCTTTAGGCTGTTTGAACCATTCAGGATATCCCACCAACTTGAAACATTCATCTCTGATGTGACCCTTCATTCCACAGTAGTCACATTTCTTCAACTCCTTTTCCATCTTCATCCTCTTATACTCTTCCATTTTCATTTTTTTGTAATCCTTCTTTTGAAAATTCTGCAAGGGGCCAAGGCTTTATCCATGCCTATTTGCTACCAGAGCACTTACTTCAGCACCAACACTCATCTCTGTAACAAAATTTTTCTGCTTCTCAACTTGCATAACCAAGTTGTATGCTTTGTTTACAGCAATCAAAGGGTCCATCCCCAGGAATTTTGTCCTCATCTGCTCACAGCCATCATTTAAACCATTTAAAAACTTCATCAATTTGTTGTCTGAATCCCTCTGCGCCACTTTGCTCGTAAGATTGCAGATACATTTCTCCATGGCACCACACCCACACTCAGGCACTTCTTCAAGTTCTGCAATCTGCTCCCATAGTTCTTTAAGTCTGCAGTAGTAATCACTCACACTCAGGTTGTTCTACTTGAAATCCCACAACTCCTTCTTAAGTTGGTACAATTGTGGTGCATTGGTCTGACCATACCTTTCCACAATCTCTTCCCAAAGATTTTTATTTGATTTCATACACACCAAACTGCTAGCAATTTCAGGTTTCATTTTGGCCAACACCCATGACCTCACCATGTAATTACATCTCGTCCATTTTTGAATTTCTTTTGCACCAGTTGATGGCTTTGGATGTTTTCCTTCTAGGAAGCTCATCTTGTTCTTGGCACCAAGAGTAATCCTTATGCTCTTGTTCCAGTTGAGAAAATTTGTTCCATCAAGGAGTATTCCTCCCAAGGGTGTTGCTGTGTTTCATTTACAGCGACAAACAAGGGGTCCTTGTAGGGATTTTGAGAGCTGCTTCCAGCTTGTTTGCTACTAGCATCAGCGTCTCCTGCCATCTCAGATTAAAGAGAAATTTTTTTGTTTTGTGTTTGATTTTGTTGAACTTCTAGAGCCTTAGAAACTTTTTAAACAGAAAGGATCCTTCAATCTTCCTGCTCTGATACCATAATAAAGTTTCAAAGACTCAAATTTTTGTTTAAAACTTTGCTCAACTTTCTCTCTATTCTTTAATATGATTTTGTGTGTGTTTGTTACAAGAAAACAGTATGACAGCTGTCATGCCTATAAATACTAGGAATACATAATTATCCTAGTGATGTGTGTCCAGGTAGGACCACACATACAACAAAGCAAAAACACTAGCAGCCAAGAAACATAGGACAACTGTGAATAACACCTAGTACAGTAACTATACTCAACAGCTATTACACATCATTTATACATCATTATTTAGAACTGATGAAATTGGCAAAGTTAACTCGTCAATGAAAAAGATGCATTCTTTCATTTTCTAAGTTTCGAAAAAATCGAAATTTTTTGGCGAGCCTTTTCCAACTTGAAAGCGCCCTTTTCGAAATTTTCGAATTTTTTTGGCGAGTTATTTAAAAATAGGTTGAAAAAAAATAAGAGACTTCTTGGGGAGGACCAAAAGGATGGTCAGTTTCCATTCCCAAAACTGTTAAAAAACAAAAATTATCTGTTTGAATAATTTATTCGTTTTTCTTATTATATCTAGACGAGAAGGTCGTATCATAGATCTGTGCCAAGGTTTTAGACGGAAAAGAAATAATTTCTTTATCTGAATACCATATGTTAACTAGTTTTTAGAAAATTCGATTTTGGATAATTGAACACCATTATAGGTACATTTAACATGCATTTCGATATCCCACTCGTTGAAATCTTCAGACCACTCAGCAGGTTGGAATAATAATATACGGCCTATATTTTTTTGCTATTATCAATAAAGGCAATACAATATATTTTTGAAGAATTGACTGAGTTACTAACATGAAACCCCTTATTACTTGAGCAAATGGAATGCTATCCCAGGTTTAATTTCGGCTATTTCTATTCATGCTTTTTCTTTTTTTTCTTCTTCCATTCTTTTGGATTCTTTTTTTATCTCTTCCACCTTTAATTCTTCTTCTTTAGAATCAGAAATATGAAATGCTGCATTTTTTCCCATAAAATTTTTTAAAATTCATTTAATTAATCTGGAAAAAGTAAAAGAAAAAAAAGAAGCGTTATCTATTCTGTGTAAGAAAAAGTGGAAAATGTATATTTGCTTGAAAAAATTGCTAAATAACTATTTTACGTCTTTGAACACGCATGGAACCCTTGATTATATCTCGACGAAAATCAAATTGTTGTGAATTACTTATCAAAGCTATTTCGCCTAGTTGCTCTGATGTATACGCGGTATTAGGGGCCTGATTATTGATATTCTCTTGCTTATCTGTATAAATCACTACACTTTTCCCTTTCCTTGCGCGAATTTGATGCTCCGTCGACATGCATTTTTCATGTTGTCTTAATTTTTTTTAAATCGTTGATTAATTTGTATGACTAACGAGGAACTTTTTACTTATTTCTTTTATTCCAAGCGATTCTGTTGGAATTGTTTCAGTAAAGGAATCCGTTAGGATTGTATCAATTAAATTGAGAAAAGTTTCTAGATCTTCTGATCCAATTTGGCCTTGTTCGGAAAGTAAATATTTTTTTTCTTCTGATTTTTAAGAAAAAAGTAATTAAATCCCAAAAATCCAGGAAATTTAGGTATTAAAGGTATGTAATGTCGAATTTTTTGTTCTAGTAATATTGGGCTGTTACTAAATGTATCTTTTTTATGTTCAAATTCTTGGTAATTATAATCATTAATTAGAATATTATGAATTCTATTTATAAAAAGTTCATTAATATTTAGTGTAGTTTCAGGTGAATTTTTTTATTATTATACCACAATATGATCCATTTAATAAAGGATCATGTGTTTTTTGCAAATATTCCTTTTTAGTTTTATCATTGCATAATCTTTTTTTTGTTATCAAGTACATCTATATAAAAAAGTCCTTTTTCTAGAACTGTAATTCTATTAGCAAATTTAGTGCTTAAGTTGTTTTTTTGTTCATTCGTATAAATCCAATAATTGTATAGTTCATCATCATATAAGAATTTTTCTATTGTATCCAAAGAAATTTCTTTGTATCATTTCCCAGAAAATTGCTAAACTGTGTGGATATGTAAAAGAAATTCTTTGTTTTCCATCATTTTGACATGTATAAAAAAAATATTGTGACATTTCATTTCTTACCGCATTTTCAAATCGATTGTTTTTTATATATCGCGTTGGACGATTCCAACGTTTATAGTCGAAAAGAAGAAAAAGAAGGGGTTTTTCAAACAAGAAGATGTTCTTATTTTCTTCTTTAAGTCTTCTAACTTTGAAATATCTTGATTCACAGAGTAAGAAGTTGGGCTATTTTTATAGCACGCTTCTTTTAAGTCCAAGAGGATCTTTTCCGTTTCATCGATTTTGATTTTGTCCGGATCCTCATTTTCTTCCAAAAAAAAGGGAAGGAGAAGGATCTTCTTCGATGAATACCGCTTCTTTCGGTTTAGACTCCTTCGTTTCTGGGTTTTTTTTTTTCAGTTTCTTAGTAAAAATAGGTGACGTCATTCTGCCTAAGTAGTAGACACAGGTAAAATACTTAAGATTCGAGCCATATAATTTCTCAATTTTGACACAATACCGTACTTATTAGATCTAATAGAATAATTTTGCTGTATCCAGACTAATACCAATCCAACCCATTTCATACTATAATTTTTTATTATATTTTTGTGATAAAATATTGGATATGATTGGTAGATGAATAGTGATAACTATGCAAAATGTGGCATGTATTTAGAAACGGAGGAAATACTAGAAACTATTACAATAATCAAATCATGTGGGTGACTCTGAATTTCATTGTTTTTCCTAGCTACAGAAAAATGTAGAAGTATCACAACCTTAGTATCCCTTTAAAATTCAACATCAATTTAGAGCAGTGGGAAGTAAAAAAACTTTTCCAGTTACAAAATCTAGTCAATTAGAATGACATTATCTGCTTGAAAAGTAATATTAGTGATAGGATTATTTAGAACTGATGCAGTCGGCAAAGTTAACTTGTAAATGAAAAAGATGTATATGATGTTTACCCTTATATATATATATATATATATATATATATATTTTTGACATTGAGAAAATTTGCATTAATTAAAAAACGGGATACAAACTAGGACTAAACAACAAAAACATAAGAACACTACATTGAGCTTTACTTGCTCTTACAAACTATACTAAGTTAAAACAACAAATAACACTATTGAAATCTTGCTCCATATTGAGGCTTGCGTTGTTTTGTAATTGAATCATAACTCTACAGGATGTGGTTGACAATAGCTGGACCGCGGCAACAAGAACTGAGGAGCCATTGTAGCTTCTTGAAAAAAGGCAACCTGCAATAAAGGGGTATATCTGACATGTTGGAAGTGGTGGGAGGAGCGAATTTCTTTCACAATTTGGATAACAAACAACCAAGGGCGAGATTTAAATTTGCATCTCACCACATGAGCAATACAAACGACTTTCTGTCACTTGGAATTATTGGCTCATGATTCTTTGAAGAGTCACGTTCCTTGGTGACTCATTACTCTCCTGAGAGAGTAGTTTAGGGTTCTTCTTTTGGTAGGAGAACCATATTTGAGTGGACGCGCTGAAAACCACCAAGTTCAACAAGGGTGATGTCTTCAGATTTGATTTTTCAAAGGCAGAGGTCTTCGAGACCAATGCCAATCTAAAAGGAGAACTAAGTACTACTAGCTCTCCAACACACCTCCGATTTGAAAAGTCGGAGAGCAAATGTCCGAACCATGAAAACCTTTACCCTTATAAAAGAAAACGCGTAAGTGATTGATTCAATCGGTGCAAACTGCCCAAAATTTGTTGTTAAAACATGTTAGTGACCGCCAAAAACCAATTCTCGTTAGTCACCGTAACAAATGATTTTTTAATGGTGATAACAAAATTATAGCCACCATAACTATTTGAATCTTAGCCCTTTATTTTTACACTAGTTTTGCTCATCTATTTAATTGAACCTTAGAAAACAGGAAATTGGAGAAAAGACTAGTTTTAATAAAAAATAAACGAAAATAAATTGCCGTTGAACATCAAATTCTTAGCCATCCTCTTCCTTTTGGAGTATTATTTCTTTCTTTTCCTCAGTTTTTTATATTATCACCATTAATAAATATTTATGGAATATACAGCCAATCAATATATACGAATTTCAATATACAAAATTATGAATTTATTAATGTATAAAGTATTGATTATAATTTAGTTAAGAAGTCAACTTAATGAATGGTGTCTATCTAAGATTAAGAATATAATGGTTTAAATTACACAAATTATGGTGGAAAATTATAGTCATTGTTTAAATAAGCATCTCTATGAAAAGATACAAGGAGTAAAGTATTCTGATACGGATGGACTACTACAACACTGTTCTCAGGGCCGTCTCATACTATATTGAGGCCCTGTGCTAGTCATCAAAGTTGGGCCCTTTAAAAAAATACGTCTATAAAGAAAAAATTATAAATTTAAATTATCTTTTATTATTTAGTTGTAAAAAGATATTTTCTTACTTCCTAAAGAAAAAAAAATTCTTACAATTTGAAAAATTAAACCAAAAACCAAGGCAAAGTAATTTTAGCTTGTGTAAATTTTATTGAAAAGTTAGATTGTGAGAGTGCCTAATTTCTATGGAGTAAATAGCTTTATGTAAAATAATGCTTTTATCTTAATGATTAATGAATAAAAAACCTCTCGATATTATGGTAAAAATCAAATCTTTAATAATTTTTCAATCCAACTCACATGGGTTTCTTTCATTTCGTCTCCTTTAACTCAGACACATATAACCCGTAAAAAAAAAAAACTCAGAAACATATAGAAGTATACAAGATCCTTGGAATTTGTCAAAAACGTATAAATGTTCTTGATATGATTTCATTGAAGAAAGAGAGATAAATTAATAGCTTTAATATAGTGATTAATATGGGAAGTTGAAATCATTAATTTTTGAGATTTTTTAGATAGCAAGAGGAAAGAGAATTTCCGCCATTGGTGCGTGGAAAATGGAAGTTCTTCGCTAATTGATATTGCTCTGCTGGTTTTCTTGTTTACTTTTTTTCTCTGCTACCTACCAGTTGGAATCTACCATTTTGGCCCCCCCAGAATTTGAGGCCCTGTTCTGTTGAACAGGTTGAACCGGTAAAGAGTCGGGCCTGACTGTTCTATTGATTTATCCAACTATAAGTAATATATTAATTTTGATAATTGATTAAAATTTTAGCCTGCCACAAGAAAAAAAAGAGAGAGCATAAGATTATATATCAAATCATGATTGTTTCAAATTGTAAATAATGACTAACTTACTTTCTTCTCGGCATTACCCCACTATATTTTCTCTCTCTATAATTAGTTCCATAAAGTTGTACTAATTAGAGTAAAACCCAATTACAGTAATTAACTGTAATTAAATTTTTTGATTATAGCTTGGTAATTAAAGTTTTATTACATAATAATTTTGAAGCTTTTTAAAAAAAAATAGAAGCAAAACCAATTAATTCAAAATTATTTAAAGAAATAAATGAAAATAGGGGAGAAGAGAAAACTGAAAATGTGAATAGAGTATAACAAAGTGGGTGTCTATTTATAGAGTGAAAAATTATGAGTTTTCTTTTTTTAGAATTATGTTTTTTGAAACATTAACGCAACAATAATTATAAGGTTAATATTATTTGGACCATCAGATAAGCGACATGTGTCGCGTAACGATGTAACCAGTGGACTATAGAGACAACTCTGACAGTTGACACGCACGAGTCAGATGCAACCTGCAATTTCTCTTTTCTACAACATGTCACAAGGGGTGTGCACCGATCCAGGATCGGACCGAAACCGGTCGGGTTCTGGACCTGTTGGACCGGAATCTATATTTTAAAAAATAAATATTTTTTATTTGATTTAAGCATATCTATAAATTATATACATTAAAATTTAATAATTTAAATAACAATAATCCTAAAGATAATAAATAGTAGGTTTTTAACTTTCTAACTCTCTAACTTTTAAACTTTTTTTAACATATACATTTTTTTTGCTAAAAAAAAATGAAATTCTGGTCCACCGGTCCGGATCAGAATTTTTCGAGTTTTAACCGGACCGGAAACCCAGAATCGGGATTTTTTGTGGACTGAGGACCGAACCGAAAACTTCGGTCTGGTCTAGTCCGGTCCAAATTTCGTCCGCTATGCACAATCCTACATGTCACTATGCATTCTATTGAAGTTTGTTTCACAAACTTCTCAAAACGGCGTGTTTAATTAGTGGTTTAGTTTTTTTAAAAAAGAGGACACTTGGCACCGTGACCCATAAACAACGTACATATGAGCATTTATGAATTACTTTTGTTCATCTATGAATATTTCTTTTGTTCATGCTAGAGCAAAATATAAAAAGTTTATGGCTATTACTAACTTTTAGTTTATTGTTTTTTTTGAGGGAAACTTTTAGTTTATTGTTAAGGATGCTCAAAATCCTACCTATGTAGAACTTCACTTTTTCCTCAAACAATGTTCCCCAAACTTGGAGGCTTACTTTCCAATAATCGACCTATGCGCCTTTCATAAACAAAATGGTTTTTTCATGAAATGCCGTTGAGGCTTTTAAAAATTCGCTATATATCCTAAATGTTTCAGATATTTATCATATACCCCTGAGGTTTAAAAAAAATATTAAAAAGTATCTTTCAATGTAAATGACGTTTTTTTTATCCAAACGAGGTAACAAATACCAAAACAAAAGCAAAGAACAATAAGAAATAAACTACAACTAAGCTAGAACAAACATAACAACAAAAACTCTGAGGGAGGAGAAGACGAGGGATTGACACCCCTCTAAAGTCTTCATCTATAATGGAGCTAAGCTCAACAGGTGCGGACGAATGGATGATGGTAGGGAGGAGCTGAGAAATTCCATAATTGGCTAGCCAATCTACAGCTCGATTGCCTTCGCGGTATACATGTATAATCTACACTTCCCAATCCTCTTGCTGAAGCATCTGAATACAATGGTTAATTATGTGTGTGAACTCATTCCTACCCACATCTTATTTTTGTAGCATTTGTACACATGCGAGATTGTCTAGGTGGATCATTAACTTACTTATTTTCAATTCTCGAGCAAGCTCCAGCCCCTTAGTTAGAGCCATGACCTCAGCCTTAAAGGCATTGCAATACCCATAATTTTAGGCGTATAATTGCTCCACCACCTGTTGGGCCTGGAACCCCCTTAGCAGTGCCATATGAGTTGAGTATATACCAATCCATAGGGGGGTGTTTCCAACTGATGCCCAATTCTTTTCTTGCACTCGACTGTGGCTTCTTCAACCTAAGGGCTCGACTCTCGTCAATCCCATTGCGAGCTTCGTTATATCTCACATGAATGGAACCCCCAATGTCATGTGGCACATCTTGACTTCTTCCAAATGTAATGCTATTCCGCCACCTCCAAATCCACCATATGGAGACGCAAAAAAGAGTAACCCATATGGGATAGCCTTCATTGTCTTGATCTTGGAGATATCTTGTGAGCCACGTTTTGCGATTGATTATAGAAGTCAAGCGAGTCTGCTTGGACCCCCTAATTTGGACCAAACCATCCTAGCGTCGGGCAATCTCGAAGTATATGGAGAGTTGATTCCTCCTCCGCTCCGCAAATGTAACACTTTGGATCCTCAGCCATTTTACGTTTGAAACGCAAAGAGTTCCCAAGAATTTGGTCGTGACACGCCAACCACAAAAAAGCTCGAATCCATTGTTGAATTAGTGCAGTCCAAATGAGGTTCCAACAGTCATCATCAATTGAATCACTCAAATTCTGCATAATGCTCAGCGAAGATTTAATGGAAAACTTACCTTTATTCCCCAACCTCTAAAATAATAAGTCCCCAGTTTCTACATCATCTTTCAACTCGAACGATTGAATTTGTTTCAAAGTTTCAGCAGGGAGATAATCGGCAAATGCTTCCCACTTCCACCCTTGTAACGAATCCCACATGTCGCTTACTCTGGCTCCCAACAAATCACCAGGAATAGCTTGGGTTGCTAACGAGGAGAGAGGGGTAGGAGTAGCCCATTTATGGTCCCAAAATAGTGTGCGTTGACCATTACTTACTGCTACTTGCATTCCTTCACAAAGGAACTTGGCATTTTCAGTGATACCCCTCCAAACATTCGACATTTCTTACTTGGGAGTGAACATGTCAATGTCACAACACCCTTTGCAATACTTAGCACGCACAACTTGACCCCACAAAGAGTTTGGTTCCACTAAAATGTGCCAACGTAGTTTGGTCAAAAAGGCCGCATTGCACTGTCTTGCCGAGGGGATTGCAAGCCCACCTTGATTTTAGGGCTTTTGAAGAGTTTCCAAGAGATCAGATGAATAGCTCTCTTTTCATCCGAGCCTCCCCAAAGAAATCTACGCACTCTCTTGTCTACATCATCACAAAGCGTTCTTGGTAATTTTGCAGATTGCATAGAGTAATTTGCCATAGTCGACAAGGTAGATTCAGCAAGAGTGATACGACCCGCTAAGGATAAATATTTAGTTTTCCACCCCGCAAGTTTACGATCTATCTTCTCACAAATATGGCTAAATGTTTCTCTTGTAACCCGACTTGTTAGGGTCGGCATTCCAAGGTACATCCCTAAGTCCTCTGTTGCCTCAATATTAAGAGCTTGACTAATTTCCAATTGGCGAGTTGTACGAGTTGTATGAACATTCTTAGAGAAAAAGACCCACGACTTCGGCAAGCTAATTTTTTGCCCCGAGGCAAGACAGAATTTGCGGAGGCATTCATGCACTACCAGAGCTTGATCCACACTTGCTTCAGCAAATAAAAAATATCATCTGCAAAGAAAAGATTTGATAACATAGGGGCATTCCTACTTGCATAAATTAGCTTCCATCTTTGTTCTACAATCGCCTCCTCAATTGTTTGATAAAGTCGTTTCATGCACATGACAAACATGTTGGGTGAGAGGGGATCCCCTTGTCGAATACCCCGACTAGGTCTGAAAGACTCAGTAGGTTCTCCATTCCAAAGCACCTGAAGAGAAGAAGTGGTAGTACACTCCATAATAACATTAATCATCAAGATATGAATATTCATTTGTTGCAAAGTGTCTCGAATGAAAGACCAACGAAGACGATCATACGCTTTCTCAAAATCAATTTTAATCGCCATATAACCTTTTTCTCCTTGTTTTCTTCTCATAGTGTGCAAGACTTCTTGCATGATGACAATGTTATCTGTTATTTGTCTACTAGGAATAAAACTCGATTGAGTGTTGGAGATAAGACCTGGAAAGATGGGCTTGAGTCTATTAACAATCACTTTCGTGATGATTTTATAAGAAACATTGCAAAGCCCTATGGGTCTAAATTGTGCGGCCAGTTCAGGATGATCCACTTTAGGGATTAAAGCAATGAAAGTATCATTTAATTTTTCCAGAATCCCCTTTCCTTCAAATACATCGATAGCCAAGGAATATACATTCTTCGAAACTAAATCCCAATTTTTTTGATAAACTAACGCTTGATAACCATCCGACCCCGGAGGCTTCAAAGAGTGCATTTGATCAATGACCATATCAATTTCAACTTTAATTTTGAGTATGGTTTTGTTAAAGCTTCCCAGTCCCTTCTAGGAAGATCCGGGAATATATCATACTGTACTGCCAGCAAATTACCATCACCCTCCTCCGTGACCAACCTTGTGAAGAAGTCCACAAAGTGCTTTTTAACCATATTTTTGTCATGGAGCCAGTTGCCATCGTGGTCTTTAATTGCGGAATACTATTTCTCCATCCCTGAACATGAGTGCTTAGATGAAAAAACGTAGTATTTCTATCCCCATCACTAAGCCAATCCACTCTTGATTTTTGATACCAGAGAATTTCCTCTTTGTGAAGAATATCGTCCAATTCAATACGCAACTTTGCTTCTAATTTTATGAGCCCCCGATCCTTACGAGATGAAAGAATATTTTGAATGCCAGCAATTCTCGCAAGAAGAGTTCTTTTTTGGATGAAAATGTTGCCAAATACCTCCTTGTTCCAATCTTGGAGATCACGAGCAAGCGTGGCCAAGGCAGGAATTAAGTTCGAATCTTTGTGCCAGTGTTCAGCTACAAACGACTGAAACTTCTCGTGAGTGAGCCAAGTAGCCTGGAACTTAAATGAGCGGTTGATCTCTTGAAGAGGAATAAATTCATTCGGGGATATGAACAAGGGGCAGTGGTCTGATTGGATCATAGGCAAGTGTCTCAGATGCGCATTCTCAAACATTAAACCCCACGTGCCATTACATAATGCCCTATCTAATCGCCCACTTTGCCTAGTCTCAGGTGATAGACCGCGAGCCCAGGTGTGTTGAGGTCCAGAGAAGGCGACTTCAATTAGCTCAAGATCATCAATCCAAACATTGAAATTGTGAGATCTTCTAGTTGTTTCATGGCAAGAGCTACTCCTTTTAAAAGGAAATCTCGTCTCATTAAAATCACCTGCTAAAAGCCAAGGCTCTTTCATATTTACCGCAAATACTCTCAATTCATGCCATAATTCTTGTCTTTTGGAAGGGTCATGTCTAGCATAGATAGCAGTGAAGTACCACAGAGTAGCCCCGACTCGAGTGATATTCATAGTAATAAACTGGTCATGTTTCATAATTGGTTTGACAGTAACCACTTCTTGTTTCCAATAAATCTAAATACCACTAGAGAAACCCACATTATCTACTCTAGTGTGGCCAGTAAAACCCAAGATATATAGGAGCTATTTTAACTGCTTGATCCCCTCCCATATGTGTTTCAACCAAAGCAATGACATTAGGCTGGTTCCTTTTAACAATCTCTTTCAAAGCAACCAAAAAAGCTCTACTTCCCGCCCCTTGAACGTTCCATATTAAATAGGAAATAGGCAGGGTATTATGAATGTTACTTGGAAGTCTATCAACCATATCAACAGGATAATGAGTTAAAGAACTTACATAAGCTTGACTGAGTAAATTCATGAGAAGATTAATGTCATTGGGAATTGACATCATTACCACCGATTCCGGAGGCTCCGGGGTCCAATCACGATCGGATGATCACTTCCACCTTGTGAATCAGGTAGTTCACCATCACTAAATATGGATTCTCCATCTTGCGTCCTATAAACATCGTTTTCTCGGGTGGAATGTGTAGTATGATTACACTCGGGGGATGGAGGGTCATGGGAAAGGTGGATTGGCTGATGAGGCAGGGGTGTTAGTTCGACATGGCTACGTGTTTTCTGAGATGAAAGGTTGATGGCTTGGAAGTGAGTGAGAGAGTTTTCTTTGCATAGAATTGAGTTTTGAGATGGCTTAGGGTTTGCTTGAGTTTGCCCAGTAGTATTATTCTCCACAAGGACTTATTTCCGTAATGGCTTCGGATTCGAATTTTGTTTAGAAAGATTGGTTTTTGGCTTGAAACTTATCCCAGCCTTTGTATTTTTAGAAACAGTATCTGATCCTAATTTGAATGGCATCAATTGTGGCGCACTTACTTGTAATTTTTGTGAAGAATCAGCAAGATTGATAGTTTTGTGAATCATAGACTCCTCCAGGCTTTCAAAGTCCTCATTCAAATTAGAGATAAGGTTTACTTGAACCTGATTCTCCTTAACCAAGACCGAGAATCTTGACCCCTCCCCTTAATTTTTGCCTCCCTGATTTGCTCCAGTGCGCGGGAAAGCATTGTTTGAAATTTGAGGTGGTAAGACAACATCTTTTGCCTGCTGTGGTAGTGGCTCCATCGCAGCCGTCTTTCTGGCGTTCAATGGAGTCTTATCCAGTCTTGGGATCCTCTTTCGGATTGTTTTTCTCACCATCATCCATTCACCAAAGTTTTCTTCGATTTCAGGTCTCTTATTTTGGACTTCAGGGATAAGGACCTCTTGATTTAGGTGAGTCTCTTATTCCATCTCCGAATCATCAGTAGCTATCAATGATGGACATTCTTTAGAGTTATGACCCAACATCCACAATTGAAACATATCATATGTAGACCTTCATATTGGTTTTCCAAATTCTCCCTTTCAACCAGAACTTTGATAGCAAAGGCTTTGAAAGGTCAATTTCCACACTCAATCTAGTAAATTGACCTCTCCCAACTTTGGAAGTGGTCTTGTCAATTCTTAGAACCTTCCCTATCTTGGAACCAATTTTATGAAGAAAGTTACTGTTAAAGTACTCAACCGATAGATTGGGTATACGCACCCAAGCAGTGAGAATTTTGAGGGGGGCTTCATCTGGGATGAAGTTGGGAATCCATTTGCGGATCGTTAAATAATTATCTTCGATCATCCATGGACCCTGAGTTAGGACATGTTGATAATCGTCCATATTGGTGAATCTTGCAATGTAAAATTATCTCCTTTCAGGTTCCATTTCTTCTTCAGTCGGCGCATCAGGGCCATGTAACCAAGTTTACCATTGAACATTTTAAGGATTAACGCAGTACGCCAAGGTTTCCTCATTTGATGTTTCTCCTCCATTGTCATCAGAATGGCAGGACAACGGGGGTTCTCCATGAACTCCTCAGGAGCGCTATCATCATCTGATACATCTTCCTCCTCACCATGGAATTGTGTGTGATCATTTTCAATATGCGAAAAATTACGGTGGTTTAGCATATCATTGAATGATGGTTGAGGAGGGGAATTGCTTGGAGGTTGTAAATGTAAAATCGTGCATGAAAATTTGGGGGTCAATATAGCAAGTTGGGATTATTTTGGGCGTGATCAACGTCAAAATTATATGTATGGTTTAAACCTCAAGGGTTTATGGTGATAACAAATATAAGAATTAACTACTTAACGGAGAGAGTTAACAACAATTTGCATGAAGAGTATTTTTTTAACATTTTTTTAAACCTTAGGGGTGTATGGTGAATATTTGAATCATTTAGGGTATAAATTGTTGAAAATCTCAAGGGCATTTCATGGAAAAAACGTAAAAAGAAAACAAAAGATAGTATCTTTAATAAAGAAAACTCGACTTACCAAACTTGGCTTGGCTTGGCTCATTTGGTGAGGATTCCACCTCATGCAGGGGCGGATCCACGATTTGTGAAGTGGGGTAGCGTAATTTCGTCTTGATATGAATTATCAATTTTCTCACTCACAATGTAAATTCATAATTCAATTATATTATAATTCAAACTAAAATATGTTTTTGCAAGCAATTCACAATCAACAATTCACCAAATCCATACATATTAACAATTAAAATTCATTGCAGATTGACATGACAAATTAAAATTCAATATTTAAGAGACAAATGCAACTTGGAAGATAGATCATTAAAAGAAATGAAAGAGAAAAACATAATTCAAGGCAAACTCAAAGAAGAGTGTTATTACTTACTTCATAACATCTCGTAAAAATAATACTCCACTTTCACCAATTTTTGCTGCAAAGTTCGAACTACCTTTTTAACATATGAAAGCCATTCACCATTTCTAAAAACCCAAAATAAGCATACAAATTCAGCAACACTAAAGCCAAGCTAATTCTGGCAAATCTTTTATGAAAATCGACCAATAAAGAGAGCATAACATACCAAAAAACCCTAATGCAGACTTATGTCTCAAAAATTTTAGTCTCAATGGGTTAAATCAGAGTATTCCATTGAATTGGGTTTAGTCAGAGTATTTCGCTGAAATGACTTAGGGTTTCCATTCCATCAAATTAAATTTACATCACAATTCACAACAATAAAAAAAATCAAAATCGAAGTCAAAAATCAGATTCTAAATAAAATCAAAATGTAATGAAAAAGAGAGAGGACAATCAATTATTTCACAACTGACAATCGTAACAAATAATGATGGGAAAAATGCAATGAAAAAGAGCTTGATTCAAAATGCAATCAAAATTCATAGCAAACAATCAAAATTTCAGCCCAACTAACAATCAAAATTCACAACAGTCAAACAAAATTCAGATTAACAATCAAAATTGCAGCCAACTAACAATCAAAAATCACAACTAACAATCAAAAATCACAACTAACAATCAAAATTTAGACTAACAATCGAAATTCCAACAAACAATCAAAATTCCAACTAAACCATCACATAAAAAGAAGAAAGTTACCTGAGATCTACAGTCACACAGACGGCAAACTCGACAAGCGGCAGTGGCGGCGGAAATCTCCAGCGCGGCAACTCAGTAGCATCGATTAGCCCACAACCAGTACTTGAACGAATGAACGAAGACCCTAAGTTGAAGTTTTGAACAGCAAGCCGAGAGAGAGGAGGCGACGAGCCGACGACCGATCTCCGAGAGAGGAGGCGACGACCGACAAAGAGTGAGTGAGAGTGACTGAGTGAAGCTTTGAGTTTGAGAGAGTGAAAAGAAACGGCGCTTAGGTTTAGGTTTTTCCTAAATTTTTCGAATTTTTTCGTATTTTTTTAAAAAAAGACAGGGGTAGCACATGCTACCCCTTGTTACCACGTGGCTCCGCCACTGACCTCATGATCTCAAGGTCAGGGGTTTAAATCTCACCAAGTGAAGGGTACTGAGGAGGATTCCTCCTACCATTCCCCCTTCTTCCAAGTGCTTGGGCCTCTGGGTCGGACTCTGTGCAAGGACAGTCCAAAAGTTATTATCCTTAAAAAAAAACTCAAATTTTCACTAAATATTTTATCCCTTATTTGTAGAGGCGAATGATCTTTATACCTCTATTCTATCACATGTTGCTATCAGCTATACCTATACGTCCTACTCAAAAGAAAAATGCTACTGTTAAGTTTTTTTTATTGGTGCAAGGGGGTCCTCAGTTTGTAAACAGACAAGATTTGATTTTTCCTGATCTCTTTGAGATTTTAATCAGATGACTGTAGGGCGACGCTATCCTAAGAATTATTAGAGGTGTACCAATCTAATACGCACGGTCGAACCCCATGTAAAAAGAGCCAAAATCTTCCCTTCGACATTATTGTACCAATTTATATATCATATGCTATTATTAGTCTACATCATCAAATTAAATTAAACTTATTTTTCGAAAAAATAATCTCTATTATTAATTATACTACCTCTTTTATTTTTATTGTTACACTTTGACATTTTACATTATTCACAAATCTCACTTTGACCATCATTTGTGATTTATACGTGAATAAAAACATAGTCATGTGAGATCTTGTTAGATTTGTCTTAATATGTATTTTTAATAGGGATATTATCTCAGATAACCCTGACTTATAGGCCTTTTTCCAATATAACCCTGACTTTGCAGCCCTGTCTCCGATAACCCTGAACTTGATTTTTGTCATTAAACTTGACGGAATTTGTCACGGCGTTAACTTGGTTTGACTTTTGCTAAATTCGTCTCTTTCTCTCTCTTGTTCTTCATCTCTTCTCTCTCTTGTTCTTCATCTCTTCTCAAGCATTCATCAATTTTTCCCAAACTTAGGTAAATCTCTTTAATCTTTAAAACCACCATCATCCAACCACTACTCCAAAACTAGAACAAAAAAAAAATTGAAAAAAAAAACTAAACTAACAACTGGTTTTTTTTTGGGGAAATTTAATCCAACCCCAGAAAACCTTATGACCACGTTCGATGTATTTAACGGCAACAAGCTCTTTGGTTTCTTTGTGTCGCATAAGTCGGGCAACTCCAAAATTCCCAGCTCCTAATTGTTTGACTACTTCATACTTTTCCATTTCTAATTCTTTTATTTTTTTGTAATTTTTGTAATTTTTTTTGGGTGTGATTTTGTAATTTGCTGGGTTATTTAAGAAGAAAAAGGAGGGAGAATAGAATGCAGTGGCGACAACCGGTAGGCAGTGGCGGCGAGCAACGATCGCACCCAACACCACAACCACCACGAAGAGGAGAGTGAAGACACGAACAGGGAAACGAAGCACGGCCAGCCAGCACCGTGCGAGGGGGGGCTGCGCGTGTGGCGAGACGTCAGGGCTACCGACGCAGGTCGCCGGCGAGAGGAGAGAGGAAGATGACGGAGTGAGCGAGAGAGAAGGGTGAGAGTTTTGGTGCTTTGGGGTTTCTCACGGGGAGGAGAGAGAGAAATGGGGTTGGGGTTTCTTTGGGTGTGAGAAAATAATATGGGGTTGGATTTCCTTTTGGTAATTTTTTTTTTCTAAGATTACCCATTGGAGGAAATCTGGATTTTATTATGATTTTGGGTAAATGAGTTTGGGGAAAATTTGGATTTTGTTATGAGTTTGGGAAAAATTGATGAAGAGATGAAGAACAAGAGGGAGAAGAGATGAAGAACAGGAGAGAGAAAGAGATGAATTTAGCAAAAGTCAAACCTAGTTAACGGCGTTACAAATTCCGTCCAGTTTAATGACAAAAACCAAGTTCAGGGTTATCGGGGACAGGGCTGCCAAAGTCAGGGTTATATTGGAAAAAGGCCTATAAGTCAGGGTTATCTGAGATAATATCCCTTTTTAATAATATCTACTTTTTAATTTGTCCTCAAAATTTTAAATTGGCATGCGTAAAAAGTGTAAGTGTAACAATAAAGAAAAGGAGGGAGTATAAGGCAACTTTTGAGAAGTTTGGTAACACTTAAAATACCTTAAATGTCCTTTATTTTCTTAAAAATATTTTACAATTTGATGTTGATATACTATGACTATTGTAATCTTTTTATAATTTTTTTTATTAGGAAATTAAGTTAGCCCAAGGGCTAACCTCTATCAGGCTACTAGCCTGTAGGACATTGTTGTTAGAATCGCGATCCGGATCGTAGGATCGTACGATCCTACGATCCGGTTTTTGCAAAACGATCCAAATCGTAAGCAGAATCGCAAGGCTGGTAAAATCACAGTAGGATCGGTCAGGATCGTAGCAGGATCGATAGGATCGTATAGGATCGGTAGGATCGGAGTAGGATCGGGCGATCCTGTTTTTCACTTAGATTATTGCAGGATCGATCAGGATCGAAGTAGGATCGATTGGGATCGGTCGGGATCGGTTAGGATCGGTCAGGATCGGTCAGGATCGGAAGATCCTATTTCTTTACTTATTAAAATGATCCCTAAAGCAACTAACTTTTTTCTTTAATCCCAATAAATGATAACCCAACTTCATACACGCAAATATTTATCTTCTTTAATTTTTTATGACTCTTGCAAAGCCATATTAACTTTGAAATATCAATATTATGTGAGAAAAACTAGGTATTTAGCATCCATATTGTTTGAAAGATGTGTATTTATTCATTTGGAAGCATTTTTGTTACTCTTTTTTGCAATTTGGTAGGATCTTACGATCCTACGATTCGATTATACCGATTCGATCCTACCCCCCCTTACCGATCCAAAGTGGGATCCCGATTCTAACAACATTGCTGTAGGAAACACCAACACATTGGCTGGTAAGGCATGCATAGCATGCTAAGGAAATACCCCAACATAATGCTGGGGGGTAAGGATCGAACCCCTGATCTCAAGGGCCAAGGGGAGTGCTCTACCCACTTGAGCTTACTCCTATCCTTGTAATCTTTTTATAACTTGAATCACGCATTACGTGCATATGAATCTAGCTAGTTAAAAAGAACTGAACTCACGTAACCAATAAAAATTAGAGGTCCAAATTATGGAACAAATAATGGGACAAAGTATTTTTTCCCATATAAAACTAGCTGTCTAGCAGATTTGGTCCAAGGCTTAAAATGAGTTGTTGACAAAGTATTTTTTTCCCATATAAAACTAGCTGTCTAGCAGATTTGGTCCAAGGCTTAAAATGAGTTGTTGGTTGTTGGTTGTTGCGACACAACCAATTCATTAAATGAGGATATGAGATCAGTTAGAGTTGAGCTTATAATCCTGATTCCAGTAGTAACCCACCAATTTATATGTTAGTCATTCTCTCTCTAAATCTTCAATGTGGGACAACTATCTCCTAACTCACATGTGGGTTATACTCCTAACACCCGCTTAATTGGAAAACTATTATCACTCTTCTTTGTGTCTGTGTGGCTTATAAAGTTATAATCACTTAAAATTTTGGAAAATTTGCCAAAAGGATTTTTTATCGTTGAGACAATTACTTGCTTAATTGGAAAACTATTATCACTATTAGTCTGTGTCGCTTATAATCACTTAAAAATTTGGTAAATTTGCCAAAAGGATTTTTTATCGTCATCTATTTGCGACAAACAATCATTAAATTTAAAATATTTTTGCGAGAAGAAACCTTAGTCACTTTTGTGGCATTGACTGGATGATTTCCGACGTTGGCCACTCTTTCTTATTTTTGGAATCTTATTATTTCACTTTCCATCAAACATTCTTCCCTTCGAGGTCAACTTTTGGGTTGAGCTCAGAGTATTGAGAGCCTCCATCATCTGAACAAAAAGGAGGGAAAGTGAAATAATAAGATTGCAAAAAAAAAAAAAGAGTAGTTAACGCTGGAAGTCATCTAGTCCATGCCAGAAAATTGGTTAAGGTTTCTTCTAAAAAAAATTACTTTAAGGATTTAACTTGCAAATTAATTTTTAAAAGATTATTTTGCACAAAAAGATTACTATAAAAGGTCCTTTCTGACAAATTATCCTAAAAGTTTTTTCTCAACTATACAAGGTCTATCACTTGGTTGTAGTATTTGGCCATTTCGACATCATATTGTATATCTAAGTGGTAGGAAACTTATCTACTTAAATTTGTTTGGTTCATATATATGTGTTCATGTTTGATAAGCTGGTTAATATATTGGAAAGTGTCATGTTGGCGTTGAGCATTGCTGACCCATTTAATAATAAACTAATCAAGTTAAGGCTGTAAAGATTCAATCCTCTCAACAATGAACCGACCACGAACTTGACACAACTCAACCTGGTTTTCACCTCTATATGTAATAGTCAATGGTCAATATCTTATTATAAAGTGAATTTCGTGCAAATCTTTGTTTTCTAAAAAACTATTACCTGACTATGGGTCTATGGCTATTTCACGTCAAATGTATCATCCGTCAAACATTTGTGTATATATCTTTCTACCGCTATTAATGCTCTTACGTAATTTGCATTGATTAAAATCTGCAATAAACTATTCTTCATTCACCGACGTAAGCACTCGTGTATAAATATGGGTTTCCCTTTTAACATTTCATTAGTACAATTCAAAGTGTGAGTAGGTAGAGTTCTGAGCAAATACTGAGCTCACACACTTAAAAAATGGTATGATTAAGAGTGCAAGTAAAGATATCCTCAAAATTTTAGTTTTTTCTTCCACAAAATCTTATCAACTTTGTCACATACTCTTGTATTTATATTGAGTCCAAGAGGAAAAATATGTTACAGAAAGCATTAAACACAATAAACATGCAGTCCTTGATCATATATTTTCTGACTTTCCTATTGTTCTTATTCTTCCTCCACAAATGGGTTTCAACGAAATCCTTAAAAAACAAAAACTTACCACCATCTCCACCAAAACTACCAATTATAGGCCATATTCACATGCTAGGCATGCTGCCTCACCGTACTTTGCAAACGTTATCCGTGCAATACGGCGAGCTCATGTTGCTCTACTTTGGTAGTAAGCCTACTCTTATAGTCTCGTCTGCTCGTGTAGCGAAAGAGGTCATGAAAACACATGATGCTGTAATCGCTAATAGATTTGAGTTTATCATAAATGGTAAGCTGTTTTATAACTACAGGGATGTTGTTACTTCCTCTTATGGAGAATATTGGAGGCAAATGAAGAGTATATTTGTGTTACAACTTTTAAGTAATAAAAGAGTTCGGTCGTTTAAGAATATAAGAGAGGAAGAAACTGCTTTGTTGATGAAAAAGATTTCGCATAATAATAATAATAACAATAACAATAATAATAAGAATGATAATAATAATAATAATAATGGTGCAGTTGTAGATTTGAGCGCGATGTTTATGGTGTTGACGAATGATTTGATATGTAGAGTTTCATTTGGCAGAAAATTTGGTGAAGATAAGAAAAGTGGTGTTGACTTTAATGTTATAAAGGAGTTTGTTGAGTTGCTTGGGGTAGTTAATATTGGGGATTTTATACCTTGGTTGGGCTGGATGAATAGGTTCAATGGTTTGAACACAAAAGTGGAGAGAGTTGCAAAAAGGTTTGATTTGTTACTGGAAGATATAATTACTGAGCACTTGAATCGACTAGATCAAGCACGAGATTTTGATAATTATGAAGCAAGGGATTTTGTGGACGTTTTACTTAAAGCTCAGAGAGAAAAGTCAGTTGGTTTTTCTCTTGAACGAGAAAACATCAAAGCTATGATACTAGTAAGTACTATTGCTTTTTTTTTTTTAAGGTAATATGAAGTCCTTTGCAAGAATGGGGGAAATTGGGGATCCCTCCTTGCAAGGGGTAGCACTCGATCCCAGCGATCTCCCGGATCGGAGGTGATCGCTAACACCACTGTGCTATCACCTACCGCTCTAATAAGATCTATTGCTTATCTACTATACTCCCTCAGTTTGTTATTAATTTCTTCTACTTTGACTTTTTAACTTTAACTATGCACAATTTGGACGACTAATATATTTATCGATTTAATAGAACATAATTATGCATATATCTATACTTTAAAACATACATGGAGACTGGTCTTATAACATATTATATGATAATGTATACTCCTATATATTAGTATTGATGATATAGGGTCGAAAGTCAAGAAATTTAAACAACTAATAACAAATAGAGTTATATGATATTATTCCATTATAAGACAATTTTTTTTAACTCATTTCCTTTTCTGAAAGTCAAAATTTATCAGCTTATAGCAAAGATATTCCATTAATATAAAAAGAATCGACATAAAATGTGGAATTTTCTTAGGTTTGTCTCAATGTGTATTTTCAAAATCCTCCCATCGATTAACCTTCCTATATTCATTTGTGTGCTATCTTCGATTGTAAACTTACCATACCCATCCATTGTGATATGAAACCCTCATACGTCATAACCCTGCCTAATTCATACTTTCTATATCCGGTGTGATATGGGTCCCCAGCTAACCCTGTTCTAACTCCCTCTCTATTTGGGTCAAATATTTATTTTATAGTTAACACTAAATGTACTTCTAAAAATTATTAAATTGTCTTCCAAGCTTTTGTTGAAAGTTAACCAAAAAGTAGATCGGAACACAATTTTGTAATTTATTGCAAATCTTGAAAAAGTCTTCGTTAGAGGCTTTAAAAACTCTTGGACTTTGGTTGAGTGTGTGTGTGAGACTTGATATACTATATACAATTGTCCCCAATACTTCATTAATTTGTCCCGTCCAAAATTTGTTTTATTGCTAAATTAAAATGTGCCACATCACTACTAGTGTCCTAAGAGTTTGAGGGACAAAGTGCTAATTAATTTGGAACAAATCTTGAAAGATTAATGAAATGCTATGTGGCAGACTATGTATTTTGGAAGAAATTATGGGAAGTAAAATGCACCTAACATGAAGTTTATTTAAGGACACATAGTGACGTAGTCGAAGATCAACTTTATTTAATTTTGTTAGCACGTAATTAAAAATATTGATGGTTAAATATGTATCTCCAATGGAGAGGTACAAATGAGTAAAGATTTTGGAACAGGAATACTATTACAACACTGTTTTACTGATCTATCCAACTACAAGTAATATATTGATTTTGATCATTGATTAAAATTTTAACCTTCAATACCCACAATAAAAAATGAGCATAAGATTATATATGAATTCTTGATTGTTTCAAATTGTAAGTAATGACAACCTAACTTTCTTTCTTCTCTGCATTACCAAGTTTGAATATGAATTATTGATTGTTTCTAATATGAATTTTTGATATATGTAGGATGCATTTGCAGCAGGGACTGATACAACATACACAGTGCTAGAATGGGCAATGACAGAGCTCTTGAGAAATCCTAGAATAATGAAAGAAGTGCAAAAAGAGGTAAGAGAAATTGGTGGAAAAAAACATCACATAACTGAAGATGATCTAGAGAACATGAAGTATTTAAAAGCAGTGATGAAAGAAACTCTACGGATGTACCCGCCGATACCCTTACTCGTGCCTCGCGTTTCGACGCAAGATACAAAGATTAATGGCTATGACATTCTTGCAGACACTCTTGTTTTTGTCAATGCTTGGGCAGTTCAGAGAGACCCTGCTATATGGGAAAAACCAGAGGAATTTCGTCCCGAAAGATTTCTGAATTCTTCAGTAGAGTTAAAAGGGCAGGATTTCGAGTTGATCCCGTTTGGAGGTGGCCGAAGAATTTGCCCTGCAATATCATTTGTGATGGCAAATAATGAGCTTGTGTTAGCAAATCTTATGCACAAGTTTAATTGGAGATTGCCTGATGGAGTTAAAGCTGAGAATTTGGACATGTCTGAAAGTACTGGTCTCACTATACACAGGAATATTCCTCTTCTAGCTGTTGCTACGCCACATCTTCAGGATTAGACTAGTTGATTACTTGTGTTGTGACTATATACTATACAATGTAATAATTATGTTAGTATATGATCAGTATTTCTAAAGGTGTAAGGACAGTTCATATACTAGACACTACTGATAGATAATTACTTGTAATTTCTTTATGGGGGTGTGCCTATGCTGTGCTCATGTATTTTGTTAATATCTCCATGGTACTTTCACCTTTTTTTATAAATTCTCCACCACAGTATTGTGATTTTAAATGCGTCTTAATCATACCCTTACTGTTAGTACTTAGTACGAGGATATATGCATTCTGAACTTATTTTTGGGGTTTAACATTGATATCATTAGGTTTGAGTTAGTTTTGCCTTCCTTTGTAACAATAAGTTTAAACTTGAATATAGGTTTCGCACTCCAAAATAAGATTACAAACGTACATCTCTATTACATCTAATTATCATAAATGTATGGGTATAACCCAAAGTATGTTAGCGGACACCCCTCAGGAGTCCGCGAAAACAATGACGGACGCAAACATGCAAATGTCGCCTACAGCTCTAACAAGTGAGTTCACTGATGTGATCCGACAATGTTGGCGGTCGCCTAACAAGACAAAATAGAGGAATCTTCTCTTCGTCGGGCGCACCACGCCCGTACACGTGTAAAAGGATTACGCACTCCGTCGTAGGAATAAGACTTCTATAAATACCCCACTAGTACTATTCTGCAGGTAGATTCTCTTACACTCAGAACTCTTATCTCTCTCTCTACTTTCTCTCTCTAAATCCTATTTGGACACGTGCAGACTTGAGCGTCGGAGGGGGTTTCCTCGCATCCCCCCCGAGGGTAGTTCACGTTTGCTTCCTGTGCTGTTATTTACCAGCGGACGCCAACTCTAATCTTTGGCGGACTCTTCTCAAGACCGCCAACCGTTCTACAACCAGAACAACTTGGCGCTAGAAGGAGGGGGCTTCCCATCTTTGTGAACGCTATCATGGACAAAGCGAACAATGACAGCCGTGTTCCACCAGGGTTCCAAACCGGTCAAGGGTCTTCCCAACCCGTAATTACCGGACCAATCGGTTCCCCACAGTTCAACTTTAGGGTGCCCGGTAACAACAATGAACAACAAACTCCTAAGAACAATGTAACTCAAGTAGACACTCGGTGGCGTCCCATTAAACTTGGCTCGGTTGAGTCAATTCTCCCCGAACACCGCAAATTGTAGCATCTTTCATCCAAATGTTAGCGGGCACTCCTCAAAGTAATAACACTCCTAATGCAAGAGGCGCTCAACACCGGAAGCGATCACTGGCTTTGACCGGTAGAAACGCTGACGGCACGCCGGTTAGGAAGATGCGAACGTTTACTCAAGAGGGGCGCCAGATGGAAAGGCAAATTGATGATCCAGAATATGAAGAAATTATCTTGGAGACTGAGGATCTTAACAATTCAGAAGGCGAGAATCAAAGTCACTCCCACCGAGAGGGTACAGCACCCAAGGTGCTAGTAACTATTCTAAGGCAAGGACATTTATTGATCAAACCTAAGCTCTCTCCCTTTGTTCCAGAAATCTTGAATCATCCTATGCCCAGGATCAAGATGTCGTCCTGCAAGTATGATGGCAGCTCTGACCCAGATAATCATGTTGCAGCGTATGAAGGTCACATGTACTTATACACTCAAGTGGACGCCATCTAGTGCATGGTGTTTTCGTCTACCCTGACCGGGATTGCTCAGACTTGGTTCAAGAGTTTGAAATGAGGTATTATCTATAGCTTCTCCCAGTTGTCGTCCACATTCAGTACTCATTTTGTAAGCAATAGGCGCCGTGAGCGTACTACTGGTGAGTTGCTCTCTATTAAGCAAGGAGAAACGGAAAGTCTTCGTGATTTCATTGGTCGTTTCAACGTGGAAGCAGTCTCCATTCCACGGCTTCAGCAGGACGTGACCGTCTTAGCCTTAATGACTAGGCTGAGAGAGGGGTCAGCTTTCAGAAGTTATTTGGGCCGCAAGACCTTCACGTCCTTAGGGCCTGTTCTAGGAAAGGCGAATGATTTCATCAGAGGCGAAGAGTTTGATAAGACTGCGAGCAGTCAGCACCGCGAACCTGAAAAAAGGAAGGAAGAGAAGCAGAAGAAAGATAAAGGGGGCGAGAGTGATCGCGACCGAGACGAAAGAAGGCAAGAATCCAATGTGGTCAAGAGGGGAAATGACCGCGAGAGAAATGACCGCGAGAGGAGTGACCGTGAGAAGGGTGAACGCAAAGACAGATTTGACGCGTACACTCAGCTCACAACCTCAAGAGCTCAGATATATTTGATGAACAAGGACAGTGACAAGTGGCAGCGTCCAAAGCAGATGTTCCATAAAAACCATGATAAAAGCAAGTGGTGTGATTTTCATGGTGATCACGGGCACTTGACTGAAGATTGTAGGCATTTGAAGGATAACTTAGAAGATTTGATAAGAAGGGGTTACTTCACTCAGTACAAAGCTCAGACTAAGGACGGAGACCTGATAAAGCCAACAAACCAGAATGTTCAGTCGCGGATTAGCGAAATTCATGTCATCAGTGGCGGACCTATTCATGGTGGCAGTGTGAATGGAGCCAAGACAAGCTTGAAAGAATTCAGGCATCAGGTGAACTTCAATCAAAGCATGCAGTGGAGAAAGCCGTCAGTGATGCCCGCCATGTCTTTCACAGTGGAGGATGCGAAGCATGTCGTCTACCCCCATGATGACCCTCTGGTGGTCACATTAAAAGTATCAAACTGTGTGATCCATAGAATTCTCGTAGACGGAGGAAGTTCTGCGAATATACTTTATTTCTCAACCTTTGAGAAGCTGATGATCGGCCGGGAACATTTGAAGCCTATTCGCTACCCGGTGATAGGGTTCACGGGGGCGTCAGTGATTCCCGAAGGTCTGATAACCCTGCCGGTCAGGGTTGGAGAAGATGAAGACGCCAGAGATGTAATGGCGGAATTTTTGGTAGTTGACGTACCAGGAGCTTATAATGCTATTATCGGACGCCCATTCATTCATGACGTCCAAGGGGTTGTGTCTACTTACCAAAAAACGTCAAAGATATCCAGAGGCTGACAGGAAGAATGGCGGCCCTCACTCGATTCATCTCAAAATCAACAGACAAGGCTTTGCCTTTGTTTGCACTGCTAAGGGGAAATAAGAATTTTGAGTGGGGGGAAGAGCAAAGCAAAGCATTCCTGGCGGTCAAAGAGCATTTAAAGAGCCTACCTACCATTACAAGGCCCGAGACTGGAGACACATTGCAGTTGTATATCTCGGCCTCGCCCAAAACGATCGCGGCCGTATTATTGGTGGAGAAAGAAAAGAGGCAGCAGCCCATATACTATGTTAGTCACATCCTTAACGGCCCTAAAAGCCGTTACCAGCTGATTGAGAAGATGGCTTTAGCTGTGATAATTGACGTCAGGAAACTCATGCCATACTTTGACTGTCATCCTATTCAAGTTTTGACAAATTAGCCATTGGAGAAGGCTTTGCAGAAGATGGATATCTCCGGTCGCTTGTTGAAGTGGACCGTCGAATTATCAGAGTACGACATCCAAGCATAAGCCCGGACCGCCATTAAGGCGCAGGCCCTGGCAGATTTCATCGTGGAAGCTTCGTATGAGGAAGAAGAGGTGAAGGAGAAAGAATCTTGTCTGCTGGAGGTTGACGGCTCTTCTGCCGTTAGCGAATCAGGAGCTGGAATTGTCATGACAAGCCCAGAAGGGAACACATATGAATACGCCATCAAGTTCGCGTTCTCAGCATCGAATAACGAAGCGGAATATGAGGCAGCAATTGCCGGCCTAAGAATTTGCATAGCGGCAGGAGCAAAGAATGTGTGCTTAAAAAACTGACTCGCAGCTAGTTAGCGGGCAGTTAAGAGGAGAATTCGAGGTCAAAGAAGCTAATATGCAGAAGTATATGGAAAAAGCCAAGGAGTTGATTGCTCAGTTGAATCACTTTAAAATTCAAGCAATACTGAGGGCCGAGAACACGAAAGCGGACGCACTGTCCAAATTGGCAAGCTCTGACTCATTCAGTATCGAAAGGACCGTCATAGTAGATGTCCTTAAAGAAAAAAGCATCACAGAAAAGACTATGATCGTCAACAGCATAAACCAGCTAGGAGAGTGTTTAGTGAGCTGGTGGCCTATAAGTTGACAGGGACGCTTCCCAATGACCCCATGTCCGCCAAGAAGCTGAAACGGCAAGCAAATTGGTATATCATATACTAAGATGAGTTGTACAAAAAATCATTCAGCGTGCCTTTGTTGAAATGTGCAACGGCATGGGAGTCCGCGAAAATTCTTGAGGAAATACACGAAGGTGTTTGTGGTAATCATATTGGCGGCAAAGCTTTAGCTTTAAAAGCGCTGAGAGTAGGGTTTTATTGGCCAAGCATGCTGGCGGATGCTCAAAGCTATGTCAAGAAGTGTGATAAATGCTAAAGGTATGCTCCCGTCATCAACAGGCCAGCCAATGATTTGCAATCTATCCTGTGCCCAATTCCGTTTGCTCAGTGGGGGATGGACATCCTAGGACCGTTCACCACAAATGAGAGGTAGGAGATTTCTAATAGTGGGAATTGACTATTTCACAAAGTGGATAGATGCAGAAGTTCATGTGGCAGAATATTATGACAAGATTTGGGATTCCCATGGCTATCGTCTTTGATCATGGCATCCAATTTGACTGTCGTCCCATACAAGCTTTCTTGACAGACTTTAGAGTGAAGTTTGCCTACTCAGCAGTCTGCCATCCCCAGAGCAACGGACAGGCAGAAGCTGCGAATAAGCAAATCTTGAATGCCCTGAAGAAAAGGCTAGATGAGTTTAAAGGAGGTTGGGCCGATATGGTACCAGCCGTACTATGGGCAAATAGAACAACAGAAAAGGAAGCAACAGGAGAAAGCCCATTCAAGCTGGCCTTTGGTGCAGAAGCAGTGTTGTCGGTAGAGGTGGGTTTGCCCTCTTATCAGATCAGGCACCAAGACCTTCAGAGGAATGATCTAGCACGTAGGGAAAATCTGGACTTCCAACCAGAAACAAGGCCTATGGCGGAACTGAAAGCGGCTGCTTACAAAGATAGAAAAGAAGGCTTACAACAGGAAAGTCTTGGAGAGGCCGTTAGATGTTGGCGACCTAGTCCTTTGTAGAACAGCAGCCACTAGCAAGGCGCATACTGAAGGAAAGCTGACCGCTAACTGGGAAGGTCATTACATCATTGCCAAGAAGCTTGCTCCCGGCTCTTTCATTCTAAAGGGCATGGATGATAAGGAGCTCAAGAATTGTTGGAATGCTAGTGTCTTAAAGAAGTATTACGTTTGATTTGTAGAATGTAATAGGCCAAGAGCCACCTTTCATTACATGAATAATACAAGCTTCTGCTAGCGTTCCATTAATCGTCTTATTATTTTTATGTGTATTAACGGACTATATGACAGGTCAACAAATTAAATACTAACGGCCATATAACAGGCAAAAACATTAGAAAAGCCATATGACAGGCTCAAGAGCGTTAACGGTCACATAACATACCTAGCACGAGTCAAAATCCATATGACATGCTAAAGTGCGTTAACGGTCATATAACAGACCTAGCACAAAACAAAAGCCATATGACAGGCTCAAGTGCGTAAATGGTCATATGACAGACCTAACACAAAACAAAAGCCATATGACAGGCTAAGCGCGTTAACGATCATATAACAGACCAAGCATAGATCAGACACCACAGGTTAAACATGCTAAACGACAACATAACAATTACGAACAAAAAGGTAAAAGACTAAAGCCTTAGCGTAACAAGATATAAGCAAAACCGCAAAAGTACTTTTCCATAAATTAAAAACTACTGGCTTGGCGGCCAACTACATGAGAAAAAAGATGGCGGCCTATAAAAAGGTTTTCAGTTGGAATAAAGTACTGGCAATTCAAAACACATTGTTTACAAGACGCCAACATGGGCTGAATTCAATATTAGGAAAATATTCAAAAGATTACAACCTATAAACTATTAGAAGAACAAGAAGAGCTGATAGAAGGCCGCCAAAAACTTCAAGAGGGGGGGACGTTCTGATCTGCTTGCTCCGGAATATCCCGAGAATCCGCGTCAGCTATGGCGTCCTCGTCGAGAAACTCGGGTCCCCCTCGATGGCGTAAGATGTTGGCCTTAGCATGAGCGTCCTCAATAACGTTCCAGTAAAAACCTGGAACTGTCTTGCATACGCATCTCATGGCGGCCGCCCATCCACCATCGTACCTCTTGTGGAGGGCCGCAATGTACTCATCAGATTGTTTTAACTCAAGAAGCAACCTTGGCCCCCGTAGCCTCCCCCCTGGCCTCGCCCCGGCCTCGGCCTCAGAACGGGCATCTAAAACGGCGATCTCCTTCTCGGGTGGCGGCCTCCGCAGCCTTGGTCAATGCAAGCAACATTTTCCTCGGTCTCTTCCAGCAGGGCAGCTCGCGGCCTTAAGGTTAGCAGCTCATCCTCCAAAGGCTGCAAGGCCGCGGTCTTGCCCGCCAACTTCTCATCCGACTCCCTTAGCAGATCCTGACAGGTCTCAAGAGACTCGCCAGAAGCCGTCCGCCAACTTTTGGTACTCAACATACCGCTCAATCGGTTCAAGAGCAAAGATTGTTGGCTGCAAAAAGGAAAGAAAAGTGTTAAAAGAGATGCAGAAACAAATGGTATAAAACACAAGTTGAGAATCGTACCACAAGCTGGTCCTGAGCCAGCCTAGCAGCATGAGTCATCAAGGACCCTGCCGACCTGTCCAGGGACAACTGCATGCCTTTTAAAATCCGGTAAGCAAGAATGCCACCGTTTTCAGGGATGTCGACATACATCGATTCGTCCTCCCTGATGTCCCAATCAGGTTGATAAACTTTGCCGGGGACAACAGGCCGACGGGCAAAAGAGTTGGATAAAAAGCTTGGCATTGTAATCATCTCCTTCTTATCGGCACCTCCTTCTTCTCAATCCACTCATTATATCGAGAAAAGATACCGGGAGATAAGTTGGATAAAAAGATTGGCATTTTAATCATCTCCCGGATCTTCTGACGGATGGTGGAATAAGAGCCCGACAACCAGGTAGCGCCGCTCAGATGACCAGGGTCCGTGGTCGCAACCTCAGTGTGCCCCTGACTCTCTGAAGGAGCGTTCACGTCCATGTCCTCCACTTAGACAACTTCATGAGTGGGTACGGAAGCAGCAGGATTCGCCATTGCTTGTCTTTTGTTGGCGGACGTACCAGCCGCAACCTGCTCACGCGGCCGCCTCCCAGTCCCGCTACCCCTAACAACGGGCTGAGATGTGGAGGACCGGAGTGGGGCAGCCGAAGTGGTTAGGCCGCCAGTGCCGGTCCACCACATTAGAAGCACCCCGGCCAGGAATGCGACCCACGGTCATATCACCGCGACCCCGGCGGATACTTTGGGGGCCGTTACGATTTCCTTCCCCACGACCGTTGGTGTTGCCGTGCATAGTTTCGTACTCTTCGGCGGGGGCAGACTGCAAATTTGTTAACGGCTGAAGGTTCTCGTCGACACAAAGAGCGTCGAGATCAAGATAGTCAAAGCCTGCAAACAGCAAAGAAAATAGTTAAAAAAATAATAAATAAATAAAATAAAAACATCAGACGGACCAGTCCAATAACAACACTTACCATTTCCATGGGTGTGACAGAGCAGCATGGCCGACAAGGGCTGGTTCCCGAGAATGTACTTGGTGTGAGTAGAGATGGCAATTATCCATGGGTGATATTTTGTCACTTTATTGTTAATCTATGAGACTATGATTAATTTTTCATATATTAATTTCTTTAAACTTGTTAAGTCTAAAAAATAGTTTTTGTTCCTAGTATCACCCGTTTCCCACCCGCTCCACCCGCCCCACCCGCGGATGATGGGTGGAGCGGATATGGGTGAAATTTTTGGTGGGTGATGGATGGTGCGGATGGAGTTTTGGGTCGCGGGTGATGGGGCGGATGGAGCTCGACCCGACCCATCTCCGATCCATTGCCATCCATAGGTGTGAGGAAGCCAGTATTTGGGCTCCTTAACCTTAACCTTAACCTTAACCTCATTCCCGTCCTCATAAGTAATTATATAATCTTCGGTGTCAAAATAACCGAAGGCCGTTAACTCATCCCCAGTTAGCGGAACCTGAGGTAAATGCTCCATATGAGGACGGGGTTCAGTGAAATGGTGGCG
The DNA here is from genome assembly GCA_947648045.1 of Beta corolliflora. Classification (NCBI taxonomy): domain Eukaryota; kingdom Viridiplantae; phylum Streptophyta; class Magnoliopsida; order Caryophyllales; family Amaranthaceae; genus Beta; species Beta corolliflora. The sequence continues at coordinate 505,183 of CANSZD010000230.1, read as the reverse complement.
CACAGGGTAGTTCTCAGGTACCTGTAGCCAAAATAAGGCGTCCTGCCAACCCATCAGACCGGTAACCTTAGGCTGAAAGGTCATTTTCTTATCGGCGGTTGTTAACGACCACCAACCCGCTTGCCTAGAAGACCCATTCTTCTTCAACCAATGAAGATGGCAGCATAAGTTCAACGTTTGTGGAAAATCCAAAAAGCAAACGGTCCATATGTACGCAATCAAATTGCGGACCACCAAGGGCGTGAGTTGGGCCAGGCATACGTTAAAAGCATTCAAAATTTTCACCAAAAAAGAGTCCAGAGGAAAGCGGAGGCCGAACTCAAAGTGATGGGTATACACGGCCACATGACCGGGAGGACACTCAGTCACAATGGCCCCCTCTGGCGGAACTACTAACCGATAACCCTCAGGAAAATCATATAAATCCCGAGCCACTCTGGGATACCCGAGACTGATGGCGTCCAGACACCAAGGCTCATCAATCTCCACGCTAAGAGGGCCGATACTAAACTCCTAAGGTAGCCAAAAAGCGTCGGAACCCGGTCCGACATCAGCCTCTTCCACAACAATGTCGTCCTCTATCTCATTGGAGTTCTCAACCCTCCTCTCGGCACCATGAGAACTCTCCCCAATCACACGTTCCGAAAAAGGCACACTGGTGCCAATGTTCGCGGCCATAGTATCAGTCGCGTCTTGAGTAACACGGGCGGTGGGACGGGCAGCAGTGGATCGACGCTGGTAAACGGACTCTTGATTGGTCATGACGGTTGCAATAGAGTCACTGTCGTCACCTAAATTAATGATAGGTGGATTAGGGGCCACAGATTCGTATAAACGGTCATAAAAGTCAGCAGTCACTTCGACCCCAGCATCCGCCATGCTATCTAACCAGGCATGCTCTCTAAGGGGGGGCTACATCAAGGCCGGGAACGGCATCGACTGGAGGATGCCAAAGGGACCGTCTAGCAAGAATTTGTTGTCTAACTTCCCTAAGCGTCTGCTTGTCACCGCTTTCCCTAGCGGACAAGTATCTCGTAGTCAAGTTATGCTCCTCAAGAGTAGCAGGGTCGTTAAGGAACTTAGATCTGAGTTCTTTTTCTCTCTCAGACATGAGGGGTATGTCCGCTAACAACCTAGTCCTCCCCACAGGGCTAGAATCTGAAGCAGGATTGTTATCGGCCAGGGGGGAAGAAGGTTCACTTTCGGTCATAAACACATCCCTAGGGGTTTTCTGGCTATCAGACTGGTCCGACATGATGAAAACGCAAAGAAACTAAAAGAAGAAATGAAGAAATACCTGGAGATGAAAAGTCGCCGGGAAAAAAAGTAAAGACAAGGAACAAAAGTCGCCGGAAAGAGACGAACGAAGTTCCCAAGAGCAGGATTACGCAGAAAAACTCGAGCTTGAACCAGAAATTCGCCGGAAAATGAGCATGAAACACCGTCGAAAAAAGACCCAGAAAAAATTCAGCAAGAAAAGACGAAATTCTCAGTGCACCAGAATCGGAAAGAGCAAAGAAGAATTTTGAGCTACTTTTCAGTGAGATTGGAGCAAAAAAGGGTCGATTTTTAAGTAAGAAAAGCTTCGAAAATGGAGGTTTGTCAGTGAAAACTAGGGAAAAAGAAAAGAAAGTTGGAGAATATGGTAAAAGATCCGGAAAAAATACAATTATTCCCATATATATGTGGTGAGAGAACGGCTGAGATTAAAAAACGCCTCAACTTCTCCCCAGATTCTTGCCACGTGGCAAAGCGCTGTTAAACCCGAATAAAGTAATGGGCGGGATTTTCGGAAAAGTAATCATTAACTTTTCAAAATTCTTCAACTCCCCGAAGCGACACGTGGCACCCAACAAATCAACTTCTCCGAAAATTTGAACACGACAACAATAGCTCGCGTCCACCGACAACATCCTTAGCGGTCAAGACCACAAAAGATGCTGGGGGGCTAGTTGTATGGGTATAACCCAAAGTATGTTAGCGGACACCCCTCGGGAGTCCGCGAACACAATGACGGACGCGAACATGCAAACGTCGCCTACAGCTCTAACAAGTCAGTTCACTGATGTGGTCCGACAATGTTGGCGGTCGCCTAACAAGACAAAATAGAGGAATCTTCTCTTCTGTCAGGCGCACCACAGTCGTACACGTGTAAAAGGATTACGCACTCTGTGAGAGGAATAGTACTTCTATAAATACCCCACTAGTACTATTCTGCAGGTACATTCTCTCACACTCAGAACTCTTATCTCTCTCTCTCTACTTTCTATCTCTAAATCCTATTTGGACACGTGCTGATTGAGCATCGGAGGGGGTTTCCTCGCATCCCCCCGAGGGTAGTTCACGTTTGCTTCCTGTGCAGTTATTTACCAGCAGACGCCAACTCCAATCTTTGGCGGACTCTTCTCAAGACCGCCAACCGTTCTACAACCGGAACAATAAAGGATGAACTTTAAACGAGTATAGAATGGGCCAAAGAAGCAGTACACATATCATAATATAAATTTTCAAGAATATAATAAACAATGTTAGAATTCTTAAAATTGATATGTAATGCCTATATTAAGAGAAAAATAAAGCTTGATTTTCAATAAGATACATGATAAATCAACAATAATAAAATCGAGTAGAATTTTTGCAACATACTTCAGAAATTGATAATCTTTTATACAATTGAAAATATCTCAAAAATATGAATAAGATCCATATTATTTTCTTAGATCACTTTTTTTTGTTTAAATTTCATCGAATTTGGAAATTATAAAAGAAATTATGTTAAGTGTAGCATACCTGTAGTGTTAATTATAAGAAAAAGACTAAATTATGTTAGAAATACTATAATACATTCATGATTTTCTAAATTGCCTTCAATTATACATTATATGCAAAACATATATAGTAAGAGATATCAAGTAGTAGATGATCACTTGGCAAGACTCTTACCTTAGATCCTTAAGGTCTTGGGTCCAAATCTTGCCATATGTAGTATTTGGGAGTTGGGATCCCCTTATCCTCCTCCTTCTCCGAAGCACTCGCCCTATCCTAGGAAGGGGGGAATGAGGAGAAATTTTTTCTAAAATGAGTTTGGTGAGATTTTCCCTTGGCCTCTCGCCTGAAAGTTAGTAAGCTAGCCAACTACTCTATCCTCCTATCTTTATACCTTTTTCAAATTACCAGTGCTCTTTTGGTTGCATTTAGGAAATGGTATCTCTTTGGAAGTGGTATTTTCCTTGAAGTTTTGTTTCCTAGGAAGTGGTTGTTGGAGATTTAGAGCATTTGTATAATTAGATTCATGTTACGTTGATTTAAGTCACTTGGTTTAGGTGTGACGCCTTAAACAACATAGGATATAGAGGCATTCAATGTCGAGCGACACATTGATGATAGAGCGTGTGCTCAAGATTGGCAGGGATTCAAATTTTGGCGAAAGAGCAGAGGAGCGTAAGCTCTAGTGTGGAGCGTAAGCTCCATTTCATCAGTTTTCGGTTTCTTGCGAAGCGATGCTTGTTGCCTTGAGCGGTTATTGTCTTTTTGACGATATCTTTGGGGATTTTATGACTTCTCTATATATATGAGACTCCTCTCATGTTTATGTATGGTTAGAAAAACACTCTCACAACAAAAAGCACAAAAGTAAATTGAGCATCACACAATCTTCATCACATTCGTTCCTAATTAACATTGTTCTTAGACAGCAAGAACTTTGTTGTTTTTCCTCTTTATATCTCGAGAGAGGATTCCGTGCAACCCGTGCTCAAGTATAGGGTCGGAATACTTATTTTGGGAAAGCGATTACATGCCTAGAAGATTCACCGTCCATTGTGTTCATCATTATTTGTGACTCGTGTTATATTATTGTTTTTCCTCTAACAATCCAAAACAGGATGGCAATCGGTTTAGGATTGGTGCCCGTCAGTGATCACGATTAGGGGAATCTTAACTTAACATCCAATAAGACGCTAAGTCTTAAGATCAATTTCCTTATTTGATGATTGAAAGAACTTATATGAAAATCTAAGGTAAAGGTGTTTGAAACTGTGATGGTTTAAGAGGGTGTCTATCTTAATGGGTCTCTTGTCATTATGCTTTATCACAGGAGCATATTTTCTTAAGAGATCTACCTATGTAAGTGCGAAGTTTAGCCGCTTCAAGGAGCTAGTGGGGCATAGCTTTGATGCACTTATAAATTGATATGGACACATGGCTTTTAAGTTTCAAGTTTATATTAGGAACAAGTAGTTAATCATGTGTATATTGGAAAAAACCCCAAATTATATGAAACAACAGATCCGGCTTTTAAAAACCGGATCCGTTATTTTTTAGCGCAAATTGAAAAATGAATTGACTAATCTTGTTAGCCTAAAAACTGGATCGGTTTTTGTTAACTGGTCTGGTTTTCAGGCCCGGATCAGTTAGGGGGGCAATGACAACCGACACGAATCATTTTTTAGATAAGCCCAATAGCTCACTCTCCCTAAACCCTATATATACTCCCACTTTGCTCAACCCTAAACACTTCACCCCCCCCAAATCTCTTCTATCTCCTTCTATGCTCAACCCTAATCAATCAGCCCTCAATCTCCTTCTATTTCCTTATGCTCTCTTTCTCTCATCTCCCTAGCCGACTACCGCCACCCTCTCTCCTTCCCCTCTTTCCTTGCATCGCTCGCCACGCCAGCACCACCACTTTCTTCATCATCGTCATCAGATGCAAGAGTGGGATTAGGAGTACCCAAAAAGGCGGAGGCAACTGCGTTAATGACGGCTTTCCATAGTTCATCGTCGTCTTCATCTTCACTGCTGCTGATGTGATGTTCTTCAACCACCGCTCAACCCTAAAATCAAAGTCCATTTTCCCCTTTTTGGTAATGTCATTTTCATAGTTAGTTTGTAATTAGGTTTTTTTGTAATTAGGATTTCATTTTTATAATTAGTTTGTAATTAGGGTTTTGTTTTTATAATTAGTTTGTAATTAGGGTTTTGTTTTTTAATTTCATTATTTAGAATTAGTTTGTAATTATGGTTTCATTTTTTATTTCATCTTATGTAATTACCCTCATTTAATTTCATTTTTGTAATTAATTTCGCTTTCAATATTCGTTAATGTTGGTTGGATTGTTGAAGTTTTGAGTTGAATTTTGGTTTTTTGTAATTTGTTTCGTTTTTAATTTCAATCTTGGCCGGGATTGTTGGGCGTTCAATTAATTACGATCTATGTTTGCTGGGTCTTTTGGCTTGATTGTTGATCCAATTTTTTTTAATACGTTATGCGGCAAAATTGATCCGGTTTTCACCTAAAAACCAGATCAATTTGGGGGTAAGTGCTTCGATTTTTGGTGAAAATCTGATAAGTTTGGGGGTAACGGATTATGGTTTTCAACCGGACCAGTTGACTTTTGTCAACCGCTCTGAGCCCAACTGATCCAGTTCTATTTCGGATCAACTAATATGCCCAAATTGACCGGATCATTTGGGCTTTTTTTCACTAGTCATAATTTCTTCAAGTTTTCATTATGTGTTACTAATGGTTCAATCGTTTATCAACACCATTTGGGTACGAATACTTGGAATGTATATTATACTAAGTGGAAGTTCAAGTCTTTGTACACTTTCATTTATGCATGAGGGTGTTTTGTTAAGGTGATGTTTGTGCAGTAATCTTTTCAAATAATCTAAATGGGGGAGGATTGTTGGAGATTTAAAGCATTTGTATGATTAGATTCATGTTACGTTGATTTAAGTCGCTTGAATTGGTTTAGGTGTCATGCCTTAAACAACGTAGGATATAGAGGCATTCAGTGTGAAGCGGCACATTGATGATGAGCGCACGCTCAAGATTGGCAGGGATTCAGAAATTGACGAAAGAGGAGAGGAGTGTCTGCTCCAACATGGAGCATTAGCTCTATTGTGGAGCGTAAGCTCCATTTCATCAGTTTTAGGTTTCTCGTGAAGCGATGCTTGTTTCCTTGAGCGGTTATTGTCTTTTTGACGTACGATATCTTTGGGAATTGTATAGAAAAAAAATTCTCACAACAAAAGCACAAAAGTAAATTCACCATCACTAAATCTTCATCACATTCGTTCTTAGAGAGCATAACTTTGTTGTTTTTCATGTTTGTATCTCGAGAAAGCTAGAATTCCGTGTAACCCGTACTCATGTATAGGGTTTAAATACTTCTTTTGGGAAAGTGATTACACGCCAAGAAAATTTACCGTTCATTGTGTTCATCTTTGTTATCCGTGTTATACTGTTTTTCCTCTAACAGTGGTAAATGTTGTTTCGTTGATCATGTGAAGAAAAAATTCCTATGGAAAATTCTATTTACCTAGAGAAACCTAGGTAAGTAACTTCCTCTACTTAGTGGGAAAAAGAACTTCGCAACTTTATTTTTGTCACCCAAACAACCTCATCCTATCTTACTTCCCATGAATTTTTATGTCAACCAAACAACATGTATATTTTTCGCTTCAGACGGAATCATACAATGTCCATGCCATGTGGAGCTCAACCATTTGCCAAGACGCTCAAGAGTCAAGACGACGAAACATGTCCTCTACATATATAGGTTTCCTCTTTTCTTGAAGAAACTTTCCACAGCCATGAATTTCCATTTTAATGCCAGAGAGGAGGATAAAAGAAAGAGAGAGCACATGAACACGGGAATTGTATTGTTCTGTTCATGCTCTAATTTCCAAGAAAACGACAGAATCATATCGTGTGTACAATCTAAGTGAAAAAGGAAACATTTCAGTCGTTGCAAAATACCAAATTGTTCTTTTGTGCAGCTACGTTCTATCTAAAAAAAAGGTCAATTCCGTGATATGTACAAGTTCATGCATATCTGTATGAGACTAAGACATTCTTTAGTTGATAACAAATAGCTACCCACCTCTAACCTCTCTAACCTCTGACCTGTCTAACCTCTTGTAGGTTGCACGAAATTTTTTTTTTACATGATAAAGTGGGCTCATTCACCATAAAACAACCGAATCAACCGAATCGAATCGAACCAATCGAATCGAATCGATTGACAGAATCGAATCGAATCGAATCGAATTAAATTATAACTAAATAGTAATGATAATAGTTTAGGAATTGAACGAACTAAACCGAACGAATCGAATTGAATCAATCGGTGAATTGGACAGAATCGAACCGAATCGAAAATAAGTTTGGGAGAAAATGCACCTTTACAAATTAGTATTCCATCATTCAGTTCATTATATGAAAAGTTAGAGAGAAGGAAAAACTGAAAATGAAGAGGAAAATAAAGGAGGGAAACACAAAAGTAAGAACTATATATGGAACAAAATATAGAATTCCCTCCTTTAGAAGAAATATGTTTTCCACCATTAAGAGCAGAAGTGAGGTCCCTACTGTCCCTAGACCCCACTTTGAGTATGAATAAAGAAAATTATTTTCTATTAAATTGTGATTTTTCAATTTTTTCTTAAAAAATTTGGACAAATTGACCCCAATAATGTTTTTGAATCCAATGTATATTTTTTAAGATCCGCCACTGAATAAGAGAATTATATTCCATAGAAATGGGAGAATAACTTTTTCTGAAATTTATTTTCCGCCCAAACAAACACTCTCTAATTATTGAATATACTTTATGGTTACAAAACAACAAGCCTATCCTTTGCTAAATATCACAGACACAAGGTGCTAAGCAAACCTGTATAACTCGCCATTTAGAAAGGGAAGAATATGTCCCGTTTCCTACATATATTAGAGAAAGCACTCACTCATCAAATAACATGCACGCTATCTCATTCTTCCTCGCTTCTCTCTTCTTGTTCATTGTTTATGCCGATTTTGTACTACAAGACGCAAAAGGTATTGGGGAGCCAACAACAAAGAACAATATACTTAAACAAATATAAAATCAATAATGAACAATAAGAATGTAAATGAAAGCATAAAAAGACAAACAATTGTTGACGCGGAAAACCCAAAAGATGGGAAAAACCGCGGGTGATTCTCTTGATCACCAATCCACTATGAAGATGCCGCCGTCAATATAGGCGTTTGAAGTACAATTCACACAAGTAGCTTTGTAAAATGTTAATGGAGATAGTGGGAGTGTTTGATATGGAGTACTAAGGGTCAACAATAGCTACAGAGAGAGAATATTAGTTAGATAATATTGAGAGTTAATGGTAGCCCGTCCTCATTAGGTTACCACATTTACCTATTTATACTCTAAAAATATTAATTATTTCCATTGACCATCTTTCCTTGGATGTAGGATATGCCACGCCCTTCTTGTAATCGCCTCCCCACTATTTTCTCAATCGCTTAGCATAGTGGGACCCGATGCAAACCGCACGTTCATATGATAACCACTTCTTCTTATCTCCTTGCATTTGAAATTACTTTTGCCGCCAACAGGTAAATTCTAGGGCCCAACAATTGCCCCTAATTGATGTCATTTCTCAACTGCCTTAAGAAATGGCGACAATTACTGTGCCCAAGAACCATCATCACTTGCCCAACTGCACACACCTTCCCATGACCGACGAGCGAACATTCAGGAACAACTTCAACTTGATGCCAGCTGACGCCGACGAACATCCTCAGGACTCCGACGAACCAATCGCAACTGACAACAACTCTCCTTCAATGGCTCTAGGTACGTCGTTTGTTCATTTTGGACGCCGGCGTTATCACCGACAACACCATGTCGTCGCCGTCCCCGCCCTAGCTGCGGAGCACCACGCCGCCGTCATCCGTGATGATGCCAAAATCGTCAAGGAGACGACGTTGAAGGAGGCAATGGACGCTAGAAATGGAAGGTAAGACGGCGTCATGGATTCCAGAAGACGACGTCCATAAATTCCTTGTTGTTTTCGGAACTCTCGACGACCTGCTTCCTGACGGCGTCGCTGCCGCTGCTGCGACGGCGACAACTGCTGAATTTGCCCCTGTTTTAGTGACAAAGACGCCATTGAGACAAACTAGTTTTCAGTGTTAGTTTTTGTGTATAAAAAGTCGTTGTATATCTTTGTTGTGTGTTATGCAAATGTATGTTTGTAAGTATGTATGTACATATGTATATGACTTTTCCATCGTGACTAGAGGTTTAGTCTTAAAACTAAACGTCGTCATCCAGGATATGTCGTTAAGTGTAGGGCCCTTATGTTTGTATGAATGTGTGTACGTATTTTGTATGAATGTGTGTACGTATGTGTGTAGGTACCTTTGATGTTTGAAACCACTTGCAGTATTAATTGCTACGAAGGGCTAAATTGCCTCTTCTAATTAATTGCGCGTGGTGTTTTGTATGTTGTTGTGATGACTTCTTAAGGTGTGTCCCTTTGTGTATAGAAGTCATTTTGCGTTCACCTGAACGCCGTCAATCCTTGATGCCCCAGCTTAAAATTGTCGCCGTCATATTAAAGGTCGACGTTAATTATGATGTCGCCGTCGACAATGATGTTGGCGTCAGGTGAATGTGAACATTGTGGTGTTCGGTTGTCTCAGTGTTGGCTGTCGACGAATCCTCGTCCCTTATGCCTGTCTTCATATAACAAAGGTGAGAAGGTCGTTGGCGAGGCCAAGGGTCCTCCGACGCTCAAGTCAATATAATATAAAAAGAAATAATGCTTAAAATACGAAGAAAATCGAATATGTTGAGAACAAAATAAAATGGAATAACTCAATTTAACTTGTTGGTTACTTACCTGTAGTGGCGTCCCTTTTGTTGTCAACATAATACGATTAAAAGTGATAAGAGTTTTAGATGGACGACGTTCCAACATTAGGGAACGTGCTTACCCTCCTTGAGATATGAAATAATTGACGACGTCCAACTGACCGTCGCCGTCGCAGAGATTTCGTTGTCGTCGGCATCAATTCTTGGACGACGTCCAACTAGGATCATTTTTCCAATCGTTGGCTTGATGAGTCTGGCGGAGGCTATGAACTTGTTGTGGACGATCGTAAGGCTTTGGACGCCACAAACTTTCTTTGTTCGGCGTCGATTTCCTGCTGCCGACGTCATAGAATTCCTTTCTTGACTGCATGTCTTCCTCCAACTGGATCTGGGCCAAGGCTTTGGCTTGAGCATCCTCGAACGTTGGACAGGGATACTTGGTAAGTTCTTTGTACAAATATGATTCTTCATCCAGTCCTCGTCGGAAAGCTTCAATCGCCGTCTTGACGTCGCAATTTGGAATCGACACCTTTTCCCTGTTAAACCTGCTAACAAATTCTTTCAAGGATTCATCAGATTTCTGCACGATTCTATGTAAGTCACTAGCCTGTTTTTCCATCTTACGACTGCTAGTAAACTGTAAATTAAAAATATTAATCAATTGAGCAAAGGAAGAGATAGTGCCGTTGCCAAGGTGGATGAACCACTGCAGGGTTGGTCCAGTCAACGTCGATCCGAATCCTTTGCACATGCATGCCTCGCGCATGCGACGAGGAATTGAGATGGTGATCATCCGTTGTTTGTATTGAGCGACGTGGTCATTTGGATCTATAGTGCCGTCATCTTCATGGTTGGGATGGAGAACCGCTTTGGAACCTCGACCATGGCAATGAAATCAACAAAAGGTGAGTCCGCATAACTATTCGGCGTCGCTTTCTCCATAGGGCGTGGGACGCCGGGGATCCTGGCGATCATGTCTTCGAGCCGCTGAAGACGCTGCTGGATGGGATCGTCGGTGACGGAACGCGGTTGCCCCTTGGCCTGGTCTCCAATGATGTCGGCGTCAGGCTTGACGTCGGCATTAGGCTCGACGTCGGCGTCAGGCTCGACGTCGGCGTCAGGCTCGACGTCGGCGTCAGGCTCGACGTCGGCGTCAGGCTGTCGGCGTCGTCGCGTCGACGTCGCATCTCCACCTGAATCATTGCCGTGGGCAGGAATGTTGTGGCCCACAGGAGTTTCGAATAAGCCTCCGTCCAGGCCAGGCATTTTGGAGATATCACCTATGCTGCGGCGCTTAGAGCCTTTGGACTTTTGAGCAGATTTCAAGCTTTGATTCTCCATGCATGATGCGACATAGCTATTCTGCAATTCCGCCATAGCAGCCTTGACGCGGTTGAGTTCGTCTATGACTTCTTGAGTGGTTACCCAATCTCCTGCCATTGCAAACACAGAAAAAAAAGAGGGCACAAACGAAATAGTAGACAAAAAGAAAGTGATGAACGATGTATAGAGATCTTGCTGAAGGCCCCACGGTGGGCGCCAAATTGTTTATGCCGATTTTGTACCAAGTACGCAAAAGGTATTGGGGAGCCAACAACAAGAACAATATACTTAAACAAATATGAAATCAATAATGAACAATAAGAATGTAAATGAAAGCATAAAAAGACAAACAATTGTTAACGCGGAAACCCAAAAGATGGGAAAAACCGCGGGTGATTCTCTTGATCACCAATCCACTATGAAGATGCCGCCGTCAATATAGGCGTTTGAGTACAATTCACACAGTAGCTTTGTAAAATGTTAATGGAGATAGTGGGAGTGTTTGATATGGAGTACTAAGGGTCAACAATAGCTACAGAGAGAGAATATTAGTTAGAGAATATTGAGAGTTAATGGTAGCCCGTCCTCATTAGGTTACCACATTTACCTATTTATACTCTAAAAATATTAATTATTTCCATTGCCCATCTTTCCTTGGATGTAGGATATGCCACGCCCTTCTTGTAACTCGCCTCCCCACTATTTTCTCAATCGGTTAGCATAGTGGGACCTCGATGCAAACCGCACGTTCATATGATAACCACTTCTTCTTATCTCCTTGCATTTGAAATTACTTTTGCCGCCAACAGGTAAATTCTAGGGCCCAACATTCATATTTTTCCTTTACAAATGGCTGTTCACCAATCCCTCAAAAATCCAAAACTTACCCCCATCTCCGCCAAAACTACCAATTATAGGACATCTTCACCAACTAGGCACGCACCCTCATCGAACTCTCCGATCTTTGTCTGAGCGATATGGTGAGCTTATGCTGATATACTTGGGCAACAGACCTACAGTCATAGTCTCTTCTGCAAGGGTAGTGAAAGAAATCATGAAAACACATGATGTTGTATTCTCCAACAGACCTAAGTTTAACTTATATGCATAAGATATATAAAGGATCCACCATCATATTTTTAATAACTTAATTAATTTTTTTAAAAGTTGAAAAAATTATTAACTTCTTAAATACCTCAATGTTATTTTTATTTTTAGGAACGAGACACTTAATTACAAAATTTAAAATATACCAAACATACTTTATATTAAAAAAAAAAATAAAAATTTTAGAATAACAAATTTAGAATCTTTTTTAATTTAATAAACATTTTCCTAAAATAATATCCTAACAGGACTCTAATATAATATACTTATGATAAGCTGGCTAATACAATAGCAGGGATGTTGCTATTTCCCCTTATGGAGAATATTGGAGGCAGATGAAGAGTATATGTGTGCTTCAGCTTTTGAGTAATAGAAGGGTTCGATCTTTCAAGGGTATACGAGAGGAAGAAACTGCGCTTCTGATGGAAAAAGATACAGCAAAATATTGCATCCGTGATCAATTTGAGCGCAATGTTAATGGTGTTAACAAATGATGTGGTGTGCAGGGTTGCATTTGGAAGAAAATACAGTGAAAATCAGCCGAGCGGTGTTGATTTTAAGGAAGTGTTAAAGGAATTTGTGAAGCTCTTTGGGGAACTTAGTGTTGGGGATTTCATACCTTGGTTGGCATGGATGAATAGATTCAATGGGTTGGATGCAAGGTTGGAGAGATGTGCAAAAAAGTTTGATTTTATACTGGAAGATATACTTACACAACACTCGGCTCGAACAAGGAATTATATTGGTAGTGATAACGAGAAGGAAGCCAAGGATTTTGTACATGTTTTACTTGAAGTTCAGAAGGAAAATTCAGCCAGTTTTCCTCTTGAAAGAGATAGCATCAAAGCTTTGATACTGGTAAATATTCTTGACCCTGTACTATACTATTAAATTACACTGGATGTTTTCTATTGTGATTTGTGATGATAAATTTTCAATGAGCCTGGATGCTGCTCATACTCATTTTGTTGAGAGTTTGACCAAATACAAGCCCAATAAATTTCCGTCCCTAATTAAATTATGACAATAGTTGAAATAATCCACTAATCTTATATGTTAATCATCCTCTATATTCTTTTAGAATGTGACAACAAGTCCAACACACGTGATTTCCCCTTAACATTGATCATTGATAAAATTTCACATTTGACTAAAACAAGAATCTAACAATAAGATTATGCATGAGATCTCAATAATCTATCATTTCATGTAGGATGCCTTCGCAGCAGGAACTGATACGGTTTACACTGTGCTAGAATGGGCAATGACAGAGCTCCTTAGAAAACCTGAAGTAATGAAAAGCCTGCAAAAAGAGGTAAGAGGGATTGCTGGAGACAAAGAACTAATAAGTGAGGATGATTTGGAGGAAATGAAGTACTTGAAAGCGGTGATCAAGGAGACTCTACGACTGCATATACCAGTTCCCTTGTTGGTGCCCCGTGAATCAACCCAAGATACAAAGATTAATGGTTATGACATTCCTGCAAAAACTCGATCTTGTTTTTGTTAACGCGTGGGCAGTTCAGAGAGACCCTGCTATCTAGGAAGAACCAGAGGAGTTTCATCCAGAAAGGTTTTTGACCTCTCCGATAGACTTTAAAGGGATAGATTTCGACTTTCGAGTTAATTCCATTTGGAGGTGGGAGAAGGATTTGCCCAGGAATATCATTAGCAATAGCTAATATAAAGCTCGTCTTAGCGAACCTTATGCATAGGTTCAATTGGATGTTGCCTGCTGGAATCGAAGGGGACACGTTGGACATGGCCGAAAGCACTGGTCTCACAATACATAGGAAAACTCCTCTTCTTGCTGTTGCTACTCCACATCTTTACCACTAGAAAATCCTATAATCTGTATGCAGCTGCAATAAGACTGGGAGATAACAGAGACACAGAGTAGAAGATCACTTGGGGGTCTCTACTGTGAAATAGTAGACTGAAACACTAGCGCATGTTTCACAATCCTAGCTTCTCTGCTTATATATTGTACAAGTATAGTGTTTCAGTTCTATATTATTTTCTCCAGGTGTAATAAGTAATAACGAGTCTAGCTCCAAATTAAGACTGTAAGACACTAATACACAACAACCAACACTCTCTTTCTCACTCTTCCATCCCGGTGAAAGATCAAGTACTTTATGTACTACACTACGCATGTGACCATTTCGTATGTAAAACATTATATTGAAGGGGTTTCTCATATATATGTGTATTTTGAATGTTCAACCCAAGTGTGCATTTGTTTGAATATTTGTTATAGTATCTAATTATCCTTACCAAATCGAGAGGTAGTAATGAGATAGTGAAGGAATATTATAGAAATCAACATATTATGAAGACGCATACCAATAGACATTTATCTAGGACATTTCATATATAACTATAGACAAACTCAAAATTATTACCTCAATTTATTATCTTATACCAAACTAGTCTTTAACCCGTGCAAAAATACACGGGAGGTTTTATTTAGATATGATTTGAACCCGTGCATATTAATGCACGAAAACTATTTTGTTTATTAAGTAGTTGTTATTATTCCAAATTTTGAATCCATAATTATTAGAATCCGTACATTTAAAGTTTAAAGTATATATAAAATGTATAATTATATTTCATGATATATAAAAATCCTTTGTTACAATATTTTAATGTTTAAAAATCTTATAATCGTGATATATAAAATTATAAATAAGTAAATTAAACAAAAAAAACATCAAAATGCACGGGACTTTTTGTTTTATAAATTTAAGATTCAGGATGTTTATCCTAAAATCATGGTTTAAACATTAGCTGGTGATTCAAGTTTTTATAATCATATCGTGTATTAAGAATATATTTTAAAACCGGCATTGCGTTCAGTGACTGATGCTCCTAATTTCACGGTGGAACATGAGATCCACAATTTTTTTTAAAAAAATTGACTCGAAAAAAGCGCTTCTTCCCATTGCTTCATTCAGAGGCTCATATAGAATCATAATTTGCACCACTATTGGCACTCAATCATGCAACCACTTCCACCCCCTCCCCCCTGCAATCCCGCTCAAACCTTGAAACAACACTACTACAAATATGTGCAAAGTGACCCCCTAAAAATCCCCTTAGAGACCACTTGAGAGGTGGTATCGCTAGCTCATTGGTCTCTCAGGGTAAAAGACCACTTATTATGGGTGCTTTGTTACATTGAAAGAAGAGACTACTTCTCTAAATAAGTGGTTATTTATGTGTTGTAGTAGGAAAAAATTAAGAAGGATAAGAAACCATGTAAAAAACAAATATGGTCTCTTTCATCGTACTAAAAGACCCGGTATTATATATAGGTGGTCTCTTTTATCTTTCTCAAAAAAACCACTTGAACAGAAAGGTGTTCTCTTATGTCTTCCTGGTGACTATATTTAATTTGATATAAGAGACGATACATTAGAACAACCGGTCTCTTCACCTATTTTTTTTTAAATGTCGAAATGCTACCCATTTTGTGGCTTTATTTATTAATTTACCTATTACTATATAACTTGATAAAATTTTCATTCATGCAATACCATTCATTACAAAATAATATCAATGTTTGAAGATTCAAAAAATTAACTAAGTTCTAAAAAGATAGCTAGAGCAGCTATTATTTCTTCCAACTCATCCACAGAATAAATTAATCAACTCTTTGTTCCAACTAATTACCTATCTAATCCCACGTGATACCTAATCAAAATCGACACTTTCTTCATATTCCTCTTCATCCGCTTGTTTATATTCCTCCACGTATAGTACTTGATCCAGAAGTCCCTCAACTCGTCAAGCCTATTTTGAGGAAATTCAGTTATAACTCCGCCAAAGTACTACAAAGCATTAAAAAATTAATTAAAAATATTTTTTTATGAAATATGTTCTCAATCATGATTGTAACTATTTTGGTAAGTATGAATCTTAGTTAACTTCAAGTTCTGTTAATTAATATGAAATAAGCAAGTAAATGGTGTTTTAAAAGAATTAATACCTTATCAGGAATCAACACTTTAACTTAGGTTTTTTTTTTTCCGAATTGGAACAATATCCTGTTAATTTTCATTGTTTAAAATTCAGGCGGGTTTTCTTCAATGAAAAAAAAATCAAGCGGGTTTCTTTCTCTTTAATTTCTAATTTACATGCTAATATGTTTTAGGAATACATGTTTTCTATAAAATGACATAAAATCAAGATAACCACTTAGGGGGTGTTTGGTTGCCATGGGGCAAAGGGAATGGAATCAAGAAAGGGGTAGAGGGGGAAAGGAAAGTGAAACCCTTAGATTTAAAATATTGTTTGGTTGGTGAATACTCATCCCATCTTTCTTCCTCCTCTTACCATTCTTCCACCATGGCACCACCATTAGCACCCTTCTCTCTTGGCCCGTCGCGCCACCGCCACTCTACCCCACAGTACTTCCGCCGCCCCCTCCCCACTCCAGTACTGCCGGTCTGCCGCCGCCCCCTCCACTTCGCCGTAAAATGCCGCCACCTTCTCTGTTTCTTGTCTTATGTTTTAAAGGCTGGATTTGAGATTTTGAAGGTCGAATTCGACCATGAAAACTTCAGATCTGGAGTTTTCATGGTCGAATTTGACCATCTAAATCCATAAATAATGAATGATAAGTGGTATCTCCCCATTCTTCCATGTTTTCTACAATGAAATTCTAGGGTTTGTGGTGGTTTGGGTGGTGGGTTTTCGGGTGGTAGTTGGTGGTTTTTGTGGGTGTCAAATTGTTTTCGGAGGGATTGTCGTGGTTTTTGGGTGTAATATTCGGGTGGTGGTGGTGGTTTCGTAGGTGGTGTACGGGTATTGAAGTTGGTGGCGGGAGTGGGTTAGATGGTTTTAGTGGTTGGGTGGGCGGTCTGGGTGTTGGGTTGGGCTGTTTTGGTGGCTGGGTAGGTGTGGCAGGTGCTGGGTGGGCTGTTTTGGTGGCTGGCTGGGTGGTGCGAGTGTTGGGTGGGCGGTTGTGGTGGCTTGGTGGGTGGTGCGAGTGTTGGGTGGGCGGTTATGGTGGCTGTGTGGGTGGTGTGGGTGTTGGGGTGGAGGGGTCAGGTGGTAGTTGGGTGTGCAGGTGGTGGTTCAGTGGCCGGGTAAGGTAGTGGTTGGGTGGTCAAAGGGATGATCAATAATAGGTAAAAGAAAGGGTAAGTGATACCTTGGGGGGTAGGGGGGAATGAGAGTAGAGGACTTTGGGGGTAAGGAGGGGGTAAAAGGTATCATTGAATTGAGTAAACAAACAACAAGTAAGTGTCACTTTTTTAGTGAAGGCCTAGTCAATTAAACTTCAAAAAGTTTACTAAACTATACATGCTACAATTTGATTATTGTACCGAAATAGAATTTTTTGTCTAAAACTCAAATTGGACGTAATCAAGACAAGATCATAAAAGTATTATGAAATTTTAATTCTTAAACATACAATTTTTTCTACACATGACATTGGAGATTCAAAAATACGATTGTATTTTCCAGATTAATTCTTAGAGTTGGAATTCTCTCTTATTTTGCCTTTTCTCTTTACTATTCATCATGAATGCTTACTTTAGGTCTTATGGTACTTCCAATTATGAGTGAATAGTTCAAGTACTAAGATTTCGGGAATCTATACATGCTTATGAGGGACGTTGATCATGTTTAGTAACTATATGTAAGATGAAGTATAGTAATGTGGGATTTTTGTTATATTCGTTTTAATCTAAACTTTTAGAATATCAAAGTTTTACTCATATATAATTAAAGATATTAATAGACAAAAATGTGCCTTGGAGACTATGCAAAAGTAAATAGGTAAGATAAAAGATACATAGAGTTACTCTAGAAATGTTGTTCTTAATCTGATATTTAGATATCCGTATATTAGAGTCTAGCTCTGAAAAATCTAATTTTAACTTGGATTGGAAATCTGAATTTCTTAAACAACGATGTGGTATATGACAATAAGTTTTTATGTACATCCAATTACTTCCTCCTTTCCATTAAACTACAACATGTAGAATTTTACGCTTCTAATTAACCACACAACTTGACCACTAATATGTATATATATAATTACATATGAGTAATATATTACAAAAGATTGATATTTTAAGAGTATATATTAAAACGAAACTAACGAGATCTCTCATGACTATATTTTACCGTCAAATTAATCACAATAGGTGGTCAAAGAGTAAGTATTAAGAGCGTAAAAGTTCAAACATAACAAATATTGGAATTAGCTAGTGCTACTTTTACAATGTTCCTTTTATTTTTGGGGGTATTCTTACATATTTTATCACTTCTTAATTCGTATGGTCATTTATGATGTTTCTCTTTTAATTTAAATTACTCCTCTTTCAGCCAAAAAATATAGTTTAGCATCCCATAAAAAAAAGAACTAATTGAGCACAACTAGTCGAAAATAAAAAGACCTTGACTTTAATAATTAATAATTGCTTATCATTATATTCAAACAAAATGCCAACTATAGTCAATAATCACCTTCCATGAATATACTTAGTTTACAATCAAAAGTAAACGCATATATATCTTTTTTTTTAAAAAGTACATATACCTTTCAATTTAAGGATCTTTTGCCTTTAATTAATTATATGAATAATCCTGATCTATATATACCAAGTTCGCTTTGTGTAGCTGGTTGGAAATTCACTTTGTAACCTTTAAATTACAAGGTTATATCCTCTTAATTGTGATGCTTGGGGTAGAATCCCTTTACCTTTCCTCTTATGTCTAAGTGTCTCGCCTTTGGCTGAAAAAGTAGATAAAGAATAATAATTCTTTGTTGTTAGAGAGTTACTAGACACAGTGATGTAGATAGGTTCGATCCCAAATCTTTGATATTATTCCTAAAAGACTTGACCAATTAAGCTAGATAGCATCCACATAAAAATGAATTGATAAGCCTAGAAGGTAACAAATGAAAATAAACCTCCTAGCCCCTAGGAGACTGGCCAATTGGACCTCGTCCAGGTTCTTAATTTAGCGGGCCTTTATTAATGCAGAGAAGTGGGCCTTAAGTGAAACTCCGCCCCAATTCGATTTAAGCAGGTCCTTATCTTACAAGTTCCAGCTAAAATATTTATCAATCTGGTTAATACGCTTTTCTTTTGGTGAAAAATTACTTATTTTGCACAATACCCCCTTAAACTAGGGGTGTTCACAAAAAACCGAAACCGAAAAACCGTACAGAAAAAACGGAAAACCGGTCAAAATGGGCGGTCACCGAACCGGAAAAAGTGAGTAACGGTTAATGGTTAACCGGAAAACCGTACCGAAAAATCGGTTAACCGTTTATGCGGTTACCGGTTTGAACGGTTACGGTTCAAAAAAAATGGCGAACCGATATTTCCGGTTACCGAACCGAAATGTTATTATTTCGGGACGGTTAACCACCCATGAACACCCCTACCTTAAACTACCAAATATATTCAACATATCGTCAACCAAAATAGTAAAATGGTCTAATAAAAGGATAGAATGTTAATTTTCTTAGGAAATCCGAAATTGTAATCCCATATACTTCCTCCGTAACAAGATAGATGGTGCACTTTGAAAATTACACTATTCACCTACTACATTTGAGTATTTGACCATGCATTTTTTAGTTTTAAATAAAATCAAACGTTACTATATGATATGTTGTTGGGTTTGTCTCAATGTATACCACTTTCATAATATTAACTTCTTATAATTTTTACTAATACACAATTAAAGTTATTAATTGTCAAAGTACTGCATCGACAAGCGTGAAAGTCAAAATGTAACATTTATTTTGTTATGGAGGAAGTACTTGTATATCCATAAAATTGTTTGGTTAACAGCAATAAACAAAATCTCGTGTTCAAAATATATTGTACTCCCTCCATCCCAGAAAGATCTGAACACTTATTGGGACACGTATTTTAAGGTGATAAGTTGTAGTGCGGTTATCAAATATTATTTTATTTAAAAAGTAGATTTGATAAGAGTTGGTGGGGTATTTTTATTAAAGGAGAGAGAAAGTTGGGTAATTTTTTATTGATTAAAAGTAGAGTGTGGGCCAAAAAAGTATAAAAGAAATAATATATTAATAGTAGGACCATGTCAAAATGGAAGTTTTCAAACTAATTTGGAAAATCATAAAAGAAAAGTGTTCTGACTATTTTGTGACGGAGGGAGTAATTTTTTTTTTTTTTTTTTGTTCAGGAAAGATAATTGGTCCGAAGACCAACCCCGCTAGCTACAACAGCACACCCAAATAGTGGGGGATTTATACCCACAAGCAAACATTTTTATACAAACTCCCCAAATTGGAGAGTGATGAGAGTCGAACACCCGACCTTGCGGTTGGGAGGTGGAAGCACCTACCATTGGGCTCCCACGAGGACCTCGACGGAGGGAGTAATTAACAAGTAACTTCGGGTTGTGAAATATGTGACTTTCTAAGAAAATGGATTTCATCCTATTTTATTTCCTTTTGGATATATGGTACTCTCATGTTATTCTTTTTAATCAACTAAAAAACCCTATTGTTTTTTCTCAAAAGAAATTAAATAGATTTAAGAACTTTTCACATAAAGTGGCGATTTTTATATACATTTTATTATTTACTTTATAGTATACAGTGTTTCTGGTCTTTTACATACTTTAAAATTGATTGATGTTGATCCATGCATGTATCTTCTTCGAGCCTCGTGAGTAGCAATTTTTTTTAGGGGAAGATGTAGCAGGTGTTAAGCTAATGAAGATGGTTTAGGCAAATGATAATCATATTTGTTGTATTATGTACTGTCGAGCATATTTATGTTTCCTTAACCTAAAGCAAATGTTTTTGGGACAATTATTGAACATTAAAGAAATTTTTTTTAATACAAATTTTTTAAATTCCTTAATACTAGCATATAGTACTATTAATCATACATGGAACAACCTTAATTTATACAGCTTGAACAACACCACTCATGTACTATTAACACTTTTGAACACCTCTACTTTTCTTTTGTCGTTTGTGATGAGATCTTTATATTTTGGGAGTGCATGCTTCTTTGATCATATGACAAAATATGTATGACATTATACTTCCTAGCTTTCAAAATAAATGTATTCGAAAGACTATGATTGGAAGCCGTTTTTGAAGTAGCTTATAGAGGGTATAAGGCACCATTCAATTCAACAATGGGAAATGATTCTATATAAATAAAAAAACATTTAAAAAAACACAATTGTGAATTAGTTTTCTTTTATTTTATTCCTTGCGTTGAAAGTTTGAGAGAAAAGGAAAAATGAAAATGCAAATGAAAGTGGACGATGCATGAGAGGAGAGAAAAGGAGGGTCCACCGTCCACAGAACTAAAGAGGAAAATGTGGCATTCCTTCATATAAAGTACTTCCTCCGTTTCATTTTACTTGCTACACTTCTCAATTCACTCCCTCAGGCAATTTTTGGAGAAGTGAGAGGTAGAGAGAGTAAAAAGAAAAGAGACCCATGTGAGAGGAGAGAGATAGAGAGAGTTTATTGCCCAAAAAGGAAGTGTAGCAAGTAATATGAAACTTCCCTATATGGAAAGTGTAGCGAGTAATTTGAAACGGAGGAAGTACGATGGTTTTCACCCTCTTGATAACTATTCCACCACTCGAAAAACTGTTCTTCACTCTTAACAAACCGAAGACAAGTAGTTAATTTGAAGTATAATGGTGTGCTCTATAGTGCATTTAACAAAACTAGATTGTATATGATTATTTAATCATTCCTATTATATATACTCGAAAATCGAAATCAATATCCAAAAATATTAGAGCACCATTAATGGTGAATGAAAAAAAAGATCATCCCACTCTCTTTCTAACTTTCTCTCTAAAAAAATTACATCCCACAATCTTTTCCACTTTCTTCTTAACAATGAACCAAAAAAAAGATCATCCCAACTACTTTTTCCTCTCTCTCTTACTTTTTGACCCCACCCAACTACTTTTTCTCTCTCATCACCCAACCACCATTATACAATATTTTGATTATTTAATTTTTAATGACATGAAATATTCATTATTAATTGCTATTATATTATTAATTAATTAAATTAATAATTTTAATATTATAATTATCATTTTAATAATTAAGTTATCTACATAATTAGCTATTATTAATACGTAGCATACGCAATTAGCGTTTTTAATATATGCTCATTAATTAGCGATCTAATAATTAAATTATGAGACACAATTAAGCATTTTTAATATATTTTTAATTTCGAGACACATAATGAAATACAAGAACGAATTATAAACTTAATTAGGAACGAAATACATAAAATACATAATGAAATACTCTTAATTAGCGTTACGGCCAAACTTCTGCCATATATTGGCAACCAAATCACGTTTCAAGGATTGATGCACATGTTGATCTTCAATTGCATCTATATTCTCCATGTAACCGTTGATATCTACGATCCGATCATGATAATTCAAATTCGTCGCCATCATTACTTGTGTTTGAAGTGAACTCAGTAGTATCTGCGTAGTGTGCATATGTATCTCGTTCATCTTCCACAATCATGTTATGCATGATAATGCAAGACAACATGATATCATTGAGAATTTCCTCATCCCATGCGAGGGATGGTTTACGAACTATAGCAAAGCGAGATTGCAGCACCCCAAATGCTCTCTCAACATCTTTTCGAGCTCCTTCTTGGTGTTGAGCAAATAACTTGTCCTTGTGAGTTTGAGGACATGTAACTGATTGAATGAATGTTGCCCAATTCGGATATATACCATCAGTGAGATAATAACCCTTATCGTATTGGTTACCATTCACCGTAAACTGCACGGGTGGTGCTCGACCTTCTAAAACATCCCTAAACACAGAAGATCGGTGAAGAACATTAAGGTCATTGCACGAACCTAGTATCCCAAAGAAAGAATGCCATATCCATAAGTCACGATCAGCCACAGCTTCAAGAACTAATGTAGCAACACCAGCTCTTCCTTGATATTGTCCTTTCCATGCCGTCGGACAATTTTTCCATTCCCAATGCATACAATCTATGCTGCCGATCATTCCTGGAAATCCACGTTCTTCACCGTACGCAAGTAGTCTAGCCAAATCATCTGGAGTTGGCCGTCTCAAGTACTCGGCACCAAATTGGTTGATAACCCCCTTCGTGAATTTCATTAACGCTATTCGAGCTGTGCTTTCACTAATTCGCACATACTCGTCAAGTGAGTCTGCAGCAAGCCTATACGCAAGCATTCGTATAGCAGCTGTACACTTTTGAAGGGGAGATAAACCTAACCTTCCGGTACAATCTCTTTTTTGAGTGAACCATGTATCACTTGGTACGACACTTTCCATAATCCGAAGAAAGACATGTCGCTGCATTCGAAATCTTCGACGAAATAAACGAGCAGGATAGACTGGTTGATCAGCAAAGTAATCATTATACAATCGTCTATGGCCTTCTTCCTTGCCTCGAATAGGCCGGTGATGCTCCTCATTAGGATCAGTCACTTTTGCTCTTCTATTCCTTGGTGCTGGACTAACATTTGATATAAGAGTTGGAACATTTAGTTGAACAACATTAATCAAGAATTCATCTATTTCTTGATCAATGTTTGCTCGGGATGATCTTATTTCATCCTCAGAACTAGATGAACTTGAAGCGGTAAAGTTTAAGTTGAAAGAATTCATTGTATAAATTTGAGAGGGTTTAGATTTGGTGTGAGCAAATGGTGAACAAGCAAGCATGAGTTATATAGCAGAACAATAATACATAAAAGTAGTACAATAATGTAAAAGCATAGCAATAATACATTAAAGCAGAACAATAATTTAACAAGCAAGTACAATAATGTTAAAGCATAACAATAATACATAAAAGTAGTACAACAATAAAGCATAACATCTGTATTGAAATGTCATAACATTAAAGCAAAGCAAGTACAATAATGTATAAAGCAAAGCAAGTACAATAATGTATAAAGCAAAATAGTACAATAATGTAAAACAGTACAATAATGTAAAACATAACGATAATGTAAAACAGAACAATAGTGTAAAAAGCTGTATTGAAATGTCAATTCATAGAATTTACACAAGTACGGTTTTTTACTTTTTTTTATTAATTGAACTTAAACATACACATTACTTAAAAAGGAGAATTTAAACTTAAACATAAAAAGGAGAATTTAAACTTAAACATAAACTAAAATTTAAACTTAAACATAAACTAAACTTGAACGTAAACTTAAACTCAAACATGAACTTCACTTAAACATAAACTTAACTTAAATTTAAACTTAAAACTTAAAAAGGAGAATTATTCGTCAACCATATTGTTAGTTTCTCAATTGTTGCCTCCTCAAATGGTGATCGATTTTCCTTCGCATACAATGATTGCAGCAAATTCCAATTCTTATGATACTCTTGTATGTTCAAGCTCCTGGTTTGCAGAGCTATTTCTTGTTCCTTTGCAGCAACCTTCCTTGTTTCAACCTCCAACTTTCTGGCTTCTCTTTCAACATCTGCACTCCTACCCTCTGAATGGATCCGAAGTCTTTCATTAAAATTATTGAAACACTCAATTGTCTGACCAGCCACCCCTTTCAGCTTAGACTTCGCTTTTTTCACACCATCTCCTCGTGGCTCGACGTCACCTCCATCACCACTGGTAGGTGTCTCGGGCATTGAGTCACTTCCATCAACTATCGACCTTTTACCGCTACTTCCGCTTGCAGGTGAATCCACATTTCTTGTGGATTTTTGGGGCGACCACGTGGAGTTTCCAGTGATTTTTTAACTATGGCCCTCCATTTACGAAACCTCTTCATCAATTTCCAAGCATGTTCGAGGATGAACCTACCATGTTTCCTATTATGCAATAAATGAGCTTCTTTCAGAACATCTGCATCGTTTTGACCACTCTTTTTTCTTGCAAGAGCTTCGTCATAAAATGCAGCGAACCATAAAACTCGTGGAGCAAGTCTACTCCAACGACCTTTCACCATATCCGCATTCCTTGGAGCAATTTCTGTTGGGTTGGCAATTCTTCCTGCCTCGAAAGCTTCCCACACTTTTCCCCAGAAGACGCCTTTCTTTTGACTCGTCCCAATCACCTTATCAAGAGAAGTGTTCATAAATGCTGAGATGAGATTCTCATCTTCAACTTGATCCTAAGCCCTCTTACCATTACAACTTGCTTCTGCATTGTGTTGTGGTTGTGGTTGTGGTTGTTGTGGTTGCTCGAGATAGATTTGGTGATAGTAATTGCGAAAAGGATTGAGTTGGTCGAACAAACTCATCATAATCATCAAAATCATCACCTTCATCATTATCACCTTGTTGGTAATGACCACCATCCTCATCAACATCATTGTATGGAGATGAATCTTCTTGATATTGAGAAAATCCATAATTAGGATCAGGTTGATGATATGAAAGGTTGGCATTTTCAGATGGAGATTCATGGTAAAGGTTATCATATTGAGGAGGATAATATTGAGAATTTTCACCCCTTTGATTCGTAATTATTTGAAAGGGTTGACGATAATTTGACTGATTTTGAGAGGGTTGACGATAATTTGAGTTATTTTGAGAGGTATTTGAGCGATTTTGTTGCCTAGGCATTTGATTTTTTGAGCGGTTTTGGGGTTGGTTTCTTATATAATTAGGATTATTGGGCTCCATAATTATAAGAATTTTAAAATAAAAGAGCAATAGAAGAAGAGTTAATGAAATAAATTAGAACAAGTAGAAGAAATTAGTGAAGGAATATGGAGAAAATTAAGTGTGTCCAAAATATAGCAAAATGGGTCTCTATTTATAGAGCTCGAAAAAATAGAGCCGTTGGTATTTTTTTTTTTTTATTTGTATTTTTTAAAATATAACCGTTGTAAAATTTACAACGGTTATATTTTTAATGCCCAATAGTAAGATGACATGTGGAAAGGCAGACAAATGACGCGGCATCATTGGCTGACTTTGCTTTACGCGTCAGCGTGTCAGCGTTGACAAGCTGACGCGTAAAGCAAATTTTTTTTGCCTTCCGCCAGCCAAAACGCTGCGTTTTGACTGCTGGAGAGGCAAAAAAAATTTAAAAAAGTCGGATCAGGCAGTGGGTCCCACTCCCACGCCTGATCATGATTTCAATCGTGGGATACAAATTTTTTTTGCCATTCAACCAACAATCTTATTTTCAATCACCACTAAGGGAGCCCATATAAGATCAAGCACATAATCTTTCTTTTTTTTTTCACCATTAAGGATGCTCTTATACTTGTGTCATTAGGACTTCTTTGATGACACGTGCTTATTTTACTGAGTGTGATTCTATCAATTTCAACTGTCAGCAAGAGTGCTTCATCTCAAGCACTATACTCTTTCATCTGCTTTCTAAATGGCAGCTTCTTATTGATGTGAAATATGAATTTTATGTGCCACATTGCTGGTTGAAAACCACCTTCAACTAGAAATATATTTTAATGTTGTTACATCACATGTTGTTCATGTAGGTGGTTCTTTTTTTTGAGTGTTTTTCTTTCAGAGGTCTGCTGACTTCATTAAGCTTGTTTCTTTTCCTTCTTGTTTATAAAAAGATGCTCTAAGTTGACTATTTTCTTCACCAGATGTGGCATCATGCCACCTGCATAATGAAGAAAGCAAATCAAATAAAATCGTAAGTGTTTTTACAGTTAGTTATATGGAAAAGAAATGGCTGTATTTGACATAATTTTGTATTGCTTTTATGGGGATCGCTGAGGTTGTGATTGAGTTTGTTCTTTCTTTTTCAGCATTGATGAAATAGAAGGCGTTGAATCACTTAGGTGGGAAGATCAGCAGAAAATAAGAAAATAAAGTTGATTCATCGTATGTTTTAGTAGTTTGATTTTCTTTTTGTTTAGTTGTATTCTTCCTGAATGTTCAACTGAACTCCATGCTAGGTCAAAATGCTAGAAGCACTCCAGGACATTGAAATAGCTTCCAGATTGGTGGGTTTTGACGTGGATAGTGATGATCCTCATGATGCGAAGTATAAGAAACTACGCTGTGATATGGCAAGAAGGTACCTGATGAGGCAAACACTAATATCTTTTTAATTATAAAAAGTTGATATTAAAAAAATATACAGAGACGAATCTAACAAGATCCCATATGACTATATTTATTCCTAAAATATAAATACCAAAAACAATTAAAGTGTAAGATATGAATAGTAAACACTATGCAAATGGTGCAACTATTTTTAAACGGAGGACGTATTTTGCAAAATGGAAGGATGAAGTAGTTGTGCCTTGCGGGAAACCGGTAGATTCCAAAGTAAAGTCATCAGAGCTCAAGTAAGTCTTACTGCATTACTGCTTGTCTTTTGAGTTTCATGTACCATTAATCAACCGACCTCTACTTGAAGACTGGACCAGATAGATGAGCAACTGACATCGTGCTACTGAAATTACCCACTGATTCATGCACTTTGACTTATCACAAGTTAAAATGCAGTTCTTGCTGAAGGTAAGGTTTCACTACAAGAGGTAACATAACAAGCTACCGGAAGACGGACTCGTTGCAGCTTTGTACTGTGTTTTAGTTTTTGTTGTTGTCGTGACACTTAAGAGATCTCATTTTGGGGGTTGGTGGAGATCTTCGTAATCGTCCGTGTATATTTGTTTTTCTATTGAACCCTTAACGACCAGATGTATCAACATGATGGATGTCTCAAATCTTAAACTATTTTGTGACATTGCTCAGAGCTTTGTGGCGCATGAAGAGCCTGGAAACACGTGAACCATTTTTCCCCTTACCTCAACGACGATATCAACCATTAAAACTACCTTAACACTTTTCATTGAACCTCTGAACAATTACTGAAAAGTTAATCGTAGACCAAGTCAATATGAGATGGTCTCATACAAGACTTATTCAAACCTTTACTCCGATTTGTATGTATTTTTAGTTTGCTATTGACTACCATAAAGCTCGCTCTAAAATTGTTTTAAATAAAATTCTAGTAATGAGACAAATTTTTATTTATTGACTACAATAAGATCCTTCATTATGTTATACACTTTTAGTCCTTAGTAAAATAATGAATCATAATGTTATAGTTCTTCATTGGTTGAGAGTCGCACGAGTTAGATTGCTTTTGTACCTTAATTTTATCATTGGAGATGATCAACTAAAATGGATTTATATATGTAAGGAAATTAGGAACGAATCTAAGTTATAAATTGTTAGGAATCTGGGTGTTGTAGTTTGATTAATGCGGAACAGAAAATCAATGAAATAATAAAGGTGAGAAAACAATAAAGATGAACAAACAAAAAACACAAGGGTTTACGTGGTTCAGTCAAATTTGACCTACGTACGTCCACAGGTGGGGAATTAGAGCTTCTTCACTTTAATGGAGAAAATCAGAGAGAATAATACAAGGAGTCCTAAATTCTAGAGGCTAAAAGTGTTTTGATGATGATGTTCTTCATCATACCTGACAAACACGGCTCCTAAACATATTTATTCTAGGTTTAGGGTTGGAAGAAACCGCCTTAGAAGAGCCGAAACGTGCGTTCCGTCGAAGTACCCGACTCGGGCAATAATGGCGCGCGACCCGGGCACTGAAAACTGACAAAACTCCTCATTCGCTCGATATGCCCGACCCGGACACTTTTAGTGCCCGACCCGGGCATGAGCTCCTATCTGACGTCTTTGTCTTCAGTAGAACATCCATAACTTTCTCGTTTCTCAGCGGAATTGGGCATATGACCTGACGTTGGAAAGCTCTTGAAACAAGCTATCACCTCCAATTTGAATCACATCAAAACCATTTATAGATTGAAAGATATGTGTATTCAAAATCAGCCTTATGCCATTCACAAGATTTCAAGTCACAATTAACATAAATTTATAATGGTGTACAATTTTCATATAATTAGCTGAGCAGAAGTACGGAGGGAACATGATGTTGCAACCAAACAATATTCCTCTATGAATCTATGATATTTGTTCATAACTTTAGCTAGTGTCCAAAAAAGTTATACGAGGAAATGATGCTTGTATATTACTATCAAATTAATTAAGTCAAATGTGCTTAACAAAGCATAATAATTACAAGTTGTACGTATTTTCATTGAGAAGATGGCCACGACTTAGGGTGTGTTTATCCCTCAGACCCAAATTCAAATTTCAGACTGTGCCACATCAGCTTTCCACTAACTTTTACCTACTTTTTATTCTTCAGACTCACTCCAGATTCATTCCAATTTTACACTTTATCCCTCAGACTCTCTCCAGACTCTCTACCAAAAGTTTAACATATTATTTTATATCATTTTCATGTTTTTTTTTCTATAACATTATTAACTTAATATGTTATGAGAATATATAGTTTAAATATTTACTGATTATTATAACATTAAAATTACAATTTATATAATTATTTATTTAAGATTTTTAAGGTTACCTTAATCTTATATAAATTATGGGACACAAATTGAGTACATTTGAAATAATGACATAATTTAAAGGCATTCATAAACATAATTAGTTGCATATAGAATTGCTAAAACATAAAAGAAGTGCAGCCACACGAAATAGAAAATTGCACACGAAATAGAAAATTACACACGAAATAGAAAATTACACACGAAATTTAATTAGCGTCTCCTCCAAAACGTGACCATATGTGCTCCACCAAATCATGCTGCAGTTGGTGGCATTGTGCTCGGTTGCGAATTCGTGTATGATTCTCAAAGTACCTGCTTCGATTTACATAATAATTTCTAAGTCGACCGGTATGAAGTTGTGGACTTTCTCTTTGATTCCTTGCTACTGTATAATTAACGCCAGTGGTCATTTCAGTATCATCAATTTCATCCTCAATAATCATATTATGTAATATGATGCATGCTTTCATGATATCACCAACTTCACTTTTTTTCCATAAACGTACCGGGTTGCAAACAATCGCGAATCTCTTTTGGAGCACCCCGAAAGCTCGTTCTATATCCTTCCTTGCACCTTCTTTATGTTGAGCAAATAGTTTTCTTTTCTCGGATAGCATGTTTGCTCGAGGAATGGTTTTGACGAATACATGGCATTCAGGATAGATACCATCTGGAATATAGTATCCTATATTATACGTGCTTCCATTTATCGTGTACTGGATTTCAGGACCTTGACCTTCAAGCAACTCATCAAATATCGGGGATCGATCCAAGACATTGATATCATTGTTAGATCCTGCAACACCAAAATATGCATGCCAAATCCATAAATCATAAGAAGCAACAACTTCTAATATCATTGTTGGTACACCTTGATGACCTCCAGTGTATTGACCTTGCCATGCCGTGGGACATTTATCCCATTGCCAATGCATACAATCGATACTACCAAGCATACCAGGGAATCCGCGGGATTCCCCGATTTGAAGAAGTCGTCAGGTGTCATCGACTGTTGGCCTTCTTAAGTAATGAGTTTCAAAAACCTCAATCACACACTTACAAAAATTCTTCAAGCATTGTAGTGCCGTATTTTCAGCTATTCGCACGTATTCATCTACAGCATCACCAGCCACTCCATAAGCCAATAACCGAATGGCAGAAACACATTTTTGAAGTGGGGAGAGAGAATTTCTACCAAGAGCTTGTTGGAAATATGGAGAATGATTTTCGAGGGCATTGACGATGCGAAGGAATAACTCCTTTCTCATTCGAAACCTTCGGCGAAATTGTTGTGCATTATACACCGGGTTACTTGAGAAGTAATCATTCCATATGCGCTCATGCCCTTCCTCACGCTTTCTTTCTGTGTATTTTCTTTTCTTTCTTATTTTTCAAATGTTTGAAGGTGATGTATCTTCAATGACATGATTTAGAATATCATCTACTAAATCTGTGGAAGTGTCACCCCCCATGTACGAATCATACGTTTGATTGTATAATTCATCAAATGTGCTGGGAGGGTTAAAGTATGATATATCACTATGCCTTGAGGTTTAGAATTGGAGAGGAATTGTGGATAGTTTGCTATGAGAATTTGAGTTCAGAAATGGGTAAATATATAGAAGTTGTGGAAGTTAATAATTCAATCACTATAATGAGTACTACAACAATAATGCACTGATCTTTGGTACAATAATTCAAAAAATGGATGTGAGGTAACAAGTCATGCATTGATATAGACTTGGAAGTGACAACTCACTTAAATTTGAATCAATTCACCTTGATTATTTTAATTAATAATATTACTAATAATTATCATACTTAACGTCAATAATGAAAATAATTTATTATTATTAATATTAAGAAGTAACATAAGTTCATGAAATAAAAACATGCTGAACTAAAACATAAGTACAACATATTAAAACAACATAAAAAAACATAAACAAATTTAGCAAGTTGAAAGCAATCTATTCATCAAAAGTCCATCCATATTTTTCCGCAAGTGCTTGCAACTTCTTCTCATAAATCTTTCTTTGCAAAGGAGTCATCTTGGTGACATCGGCACAAAGTAGTTGATTTTCGAGCTCCTGCTCTTTCAAATCTGCCATACGACTCATTGATTGTGCACGTGACTCTTCAATATTCTCTGCAACTGATATTGCTTCACTATGATCACTCTGGATGCTTTTTCTCTTCCTCTGGGCAGCTAGTTGTTTCTTTGCAGCTTGTTGACCTGTTGGTCGGTCCTCCTCAACTTCATCGAAACCCTCAACATCCTCCCCACTTGCTGTGTAGTCTCCTGATTCAGAAATCTTATTCCTTTTTGACGAATCATTATCGTTGTCTTTCTTACGTTTGCTCTTTAGTTCAGCTTTGAACTTATTACTTTCACACACAATACTCCACACATGATCGTATTGGAACTTAGCATTGTAGAGACTTTGGTAAAGTGCACGAGCCTCTGAGAGCTTCAAAGCTTCATTGAACCCACTCCTTTTTTCATACTTGGCATAACACCCTGCAAACTTTTCAAGTGCATTATTAATTGCCCACCAATGTTGTTTGCAAGGATTTACCTCTCGTTCAGCTTGATTTGTTTGCCTATTTTCATTGAAGAATGCACAAATTTCCCCCCAGTATGCATCTGCTCTTTGTGCATTGCCATTCACTTCATCTTTGGTAGTATTAATCCATGCAATACCAAGAAGTGTTTTATCTTCTATCGTCCAAGTTAACCCTTTTTTCTCTTTAGGCTGACTTACTTTGCGACGTGATGTAGTACGAGCAGCAGTACGAGTAGTTGTAGTAACATCAATATTCTCCGCCTCTTCAACACCCGCATTATCTACAAATGCGTTGTCGGAATTGGACCCAATACTAATGGGAGTAAAAGGAGGTTGCTCAATATTTTGACTAGTAGGAATATATTGGTTATTTGGAGTTTGGAGAAATTGGGTAAAACTTTGCACTTGTGCATTACCCATACTAGTGGGATTGGGGTTACAAAAATTTGAATTTTGGGAATTTTGGTATTGATTTTGTTGAGCTAAAAATGTCTGAAATTGAGGATTATTTTGAAACAAACTCATAAGGGAGTTTAAATCAAAATTCTGATTTGGATCCATTAAAAATATAATAGATGGATTTTTTTTTAGAGGATAGAGAGAAAAGGGAAATTGATATGGGAGAATATAGGAGAATGTAAAAAAAAAAGTTGTACACAAAGAGTTATTTATAGGCATTATTACAAATTATTATACAATAAATTATACAAATTATACAATTTGTACAAATTGTGCCGTTGGAAGGAAATTGTGCCGTTGAATTGTTAAATTTGTAAAAAAATTATGAATTGTGCCGTTGCTTTTTGTTGGTGGGACATGGCAACAAAGACAAAGTGAGTCTTTCCAAGACTCACTCCAACTTTGTTCCACATTATCGCATCAAACTCATCAAGACTTTGGCAAGTCTTTACTTCAGACTGAATTCCGAGACCGCGATAAACATACCCTTAGTCCACGGTCGATCTTACTCTTTATGGGACTTGCATAGTTGCATACCATGATCAGATGTCAACATTTACATACTACGTACTTTGATGTTTGACTAGATGTGAATAGAAATCGATTATTATGTATTGGCTTTAATTTGTTGATTATAACATATCAAAAATGAAAAAAGATAAAAAAAAGCCTTATAGGAGTAGAAAATAGTACATTAACTTAGTTTTGGAACAGAAGAATCATAAACATATATTCTTTTTATTTTTAAAGAATAAAGCATTATCAGGACCCACTTTCGTTCACCTTTTCTCCTTTTTGTTGCTGTAGTAAATAGGAAGATCTTTAGAAACCGAAGGGAGTACGATATATGAAATAAAGAAACATTCATATCCATATTTATACTACTTTTCTATCTATCAATCTCAAAAACAATAGCTTTAACATTTATTTTATGACTAATTTCAATACCAGAATTAGATTGTGTCAAATTTTGAAAGGAAATTGTGATGTTTTAAGTATGAAGGGTACTCAACAAAATTAAGCAATACAAATTTGTATATTATTAATGAAGCATAAAATATAGAATTCTAAATGGCATACAACTTGTAGATTACAAGGGATAAATACTAGCTAGTTTTACTGATTGAAAGAAGCAATAATATACCTAATGACTATGATTTTTGTTAATAAGGTAAGAAAAATAACATTAGGAGACCCTCTGCGCGAGGGGAGCTCCTAATCCTAATGACTATGATGTCTAATGGTTTCCTTAATTAAACTCCGCAAGGACGTATAAGTACCAAGTCCCACAATTATTATACTCAAAAGTATAAGTAGCATAATGAACAAACTCTCAATTGATCTTCGGCTATTTTTGGAAATCTTCAAGTAACATAAACATGGAATTGTGATTGAAGCTGTAGCACTTAGTAAAGCTCCAACAAGTGACATGAGACTTCCAAAGAAAGGAACTGTAACTGCTACAATAACTTGTGTGGCCACTATGATAGTTCTTAATAAAATCTTAAATCCTCTATTTTTTTGATATTTTGGAAACCAACTTTCAGTAGTAGCTGCAACTGGTTCCATCATCAATGCATATTTTGATAATGGTGTTATCCATGCTGTATATACCGCGATTTTAGAGCTTAGTTCATGAATTGGAAGATTTAATGTTATCTGAGATTGTATGGTTGAACCAAACATTAGATATCCAAGTATAGCCATTGCAATGTAGCATAGGGTTGCACTGAAAAATCCAATGAGTAAGACCTACCATGAAACAAAAATTTTAAAACATGATTAGCATGTAAATATTACCTGCATGAAATAAATAGAGGAAACAAGAAGATTATTGAAGGATTATTGTCTTTCAAGAGAGAAAATTTTGAACTTAGTTAATGCCATATAAAGTATATATATATATATATATATATATATATATATATATATATATATATATATATATATATATATATATATATATATATATATATATATATATATATATATATATATATATATATATATATATATAAATTCTTTTTTTCTTCCTAAAATAGTCTTACCTGCATAATGATATTGCATTATATGTTGACTAGCTAATAATAACAGGAATCATAATTCCAAGAACTTTACTAAGGGATTCAGAATAACGAGTTAATTAAATTCTTATAAAAAATGTAAAGTGATAATAGATTATACTCATATCCTTTTATTTTCTATGTACAAAATCGATCAATATATATATAAAAGAGTTATTATAGAAAAAAAATTTAAAAAATGCATTTAGTTGGAAAATTAAGGGTCCGTTCTGTTCAACTTATTTTAACTTATATAAGATCTTATAAGATAAGATAAGATCGAATAAGATAAGATAAGATAAGATAAGATAAGATAAGATAAGATAAGATAAGATAAGATAAAATTAGATAAGATAAGATAAGATCAGATAAGATAAAATAAGATGTTAGACACACACAATAAACTATC
This sequence comes from Beta corolliflora, assembly GCA_947648045.1. Lineage (NCBI taxonomy): Eukaryota > Viridiplantae > Streptophyta > Magnoliopsida > Caryophyllales > Amaranthaceae > Beta > Beta corolliflora. The sequence goes on along the minus strand of CANSZD010000230.1, from coordinate 470,175 downwards.
TTATAAGATAAAATAAGATAAGATAAGATAAGATCAGATCAGATAGGATAAGATCAGATAAGATAAGATAAGATATGATAAGACAAAATAAGTTGAATCAAACGGATGATTGAAATATTCATAATGTATGTGTATGTAGAATTTTTTTACGTAACTGTTGCATTTAATAAATTGTTGAATATTCAAGTTAAAAAAGTATGTTTTCTAGCTATAAGATGACACCTATGTATAGAATTTTATAAATGGTTCTTTTGTAATTGCAAATGATTGTATATATTTCTCAAGAATTTTTTTTAGAAAAGAAAAAGTTCTAGAAGTAAATGTATTTATGTATATACTATATAGTATAAATAGAATAAGTAGTATACCTTTGAGAAATGATGCTTCTTTTGCATGGAAGTGTATAAGGTAGGAAAGACTGGATTTGCACTATAAGAGAACATAAATAAGCTCATGGCTGTTGGAATCCCTTTCCAATTTAAAAGTTCACCTTTGTTATGAAATCCAACCTCATCAATTCCAACCCATAAAATTGATCCAATAATTACAACAGCAGATAGAACACCAGTAGCAGAAATGTAAGCAAGAATGCTTAGATTGTCTAGCCAAACTGTTGGTAGAAGAGCAACCGCGACGATCACCACAAAACTTTGTCTTCCACCAATGCTAATTCCATGGAAATGTATGTTCATCCCAGGGAAAAGTTCATGTAAATTATCTCCTTCTAAAATTAAGTAACCTGTTAAGACCAAATAAAGGTCTACATATAGAATAATTGATACCACTGTTTTTCCAATTTTTCCAAATGCATATTCTCCAATTTCATCGTAGGTTTTGATTTTAGGGTTCATATCCATGCAACGTTTAGTTAGTAGGCCGGAATAGCATGCTGCACCGGAGATGGTGATAAGCAAGATTAAGCTTAACCATCCTCCTGATGCTAGGGCATATGGCATTGATAGTATTCCCACTCCTACACGAAAAAAAGGCGAATATGAATTAATTAACAATGTAATTATTAGCAGATATTAGCATAATGACTATAATCTATGATGATAATAAACTTACTAATTGTTTAGTAAGTTATACTTTAATGTGGGAATTATAATAGCAACATACGAATGTTAGTGGTATATCTAGAAAGTTTTATATAAGGAAGGGATAATGAAAATTAGTAAAATATAATTCACTCCCCCTTACAAATTAGTGTAGAATTAATAAAATCAAGTTATTGTCTTAATATCTACATGTGTTTCACAATAATTTTAACGTATATTCTTGGTACAAGAAAGAGTTGGGAGATAGGTAAAAAGAAACTGCGGACTCATGTGATAAAAGAAGGAAAGAGAGACAACAAATTAACTCCAAATAAAGGAAAGAGGCAAATGTTATGTTTTAACATGTATGCATGGCAAACTTTGCAAGAGTATGATTACCTATGATTGCATTGGTGCCATTGAATAGCGTTTTGAAGAACGAGGTCTTGCCTTGTTCATTTGAAGATTCGATGTTTGCCTCTAACTCCATGGAAGTCTAGATATAAGTGATTGTATCCTTGTTTTCAACTTTCTTTGAGGAGACAAAAGAAGAATAATCAACAAAGAAGTGAGAAGTCTTATTAGATTGGGTAAATAAAATAATTAAACCATCAATAATATCGTATTGACATTATACATGGATAGCTAGCATAGGTAACATTGCATTGTATTAGTAGTGTAAAAGAACAAAATTATAGAAAAAGATATATATGTCCAAAGCAACATTTCATAGATCTTCATAGATAAAAGATCATGACAAGATAATGTGAAAAAAATCAATCAAAACTATAAGTAATAATTTCACCAAGTCTTGTATTAATATGTGATGAAAATGAAACACCAAAAAAGTTTTAACATCAAAGAGAAAAGTGAAAGATTACCAAAAATAAACTCTGTCTTGACTCTTGAATGTATTATGTATATATGGTGCACTAAACTGATGGAGGGATGACCTTCTATTTATATAACTTCATTAATAATCCCATTCCTATTATAATCTCTTAATTGAAGAAAATCTCAGAATTGTACTATTATTATTTATAATAAAAAACTTGTATATTAGTTGTAGAACCTCACTAATCAAGAAATCATTATCTCACTGAGATTCAAGATCGGCGGTAATTAGCTTGACTTTCTCAATAATGCTAGGAATGATTAATAAGGTAGTCGAGTTGACGTTGACTAGAAGGTAGTATTTGCGTGGAATATGGTTAAGAAATGGACTTAACTGTAATTTACTAATTTGGTCAGCCCTTGAAAATCTTCCAAAACTCGAAAACCCAATACTATAATCCTGCTATACTAGTAAGGAAGTTTAATGTGTTCGTTTCATAGCCATGTATTTGTGAAACGATTTGGTCAAAAAGTAATGAAGTATCAAGTACGTACATAAAGAACCCTTCAAAAAAAAAAAAAAGTACGTACATAAAGATATTTAGATATACTAATAACTTATTCCTCGAGTTAATTAAACATATTGAGTTTTATCATATTCATAAATTGCCTTTGACCAAAACTTTTTGACTAAGATTCCCTGATCTATCCCATAAATACTTGTATTTTTTTTGGGTGTCCCAAAAAATTGTTCCTATTTTAAATTTTTACTTTTAAGGCTGTGATTTTGTTGGTTGTTAGAAATATATTTGATGTAATCTTATTGGTTAATTTTGGTTTGTTTGAATTCATGCAAACTTTACGTGAAAATTCATATATTGCAATAGAAGAATTGCAGAGGAAGTATTATTCTATCGTTGGTCTATTTTGTTTTTCATACTTTGACTTATATAGTCAAAGTTAGACACTAAATATTGACCATGTTTAATCATAAATATATAACAAAATATTTATCTTGTGAGAGTTTAATTTGTTAGATTTTGTCTTGATATATATTTTTAAAATATTATATATTTTAATTATTATTTTTAATTAATGCTAATTTAAAGATATAATCATCACTGGTGTTAATTGGGGATCATAAAAGTTATAGTAGGAAGAAATATGTAAAAAGAACACGAGTAATGCAATATTATTCAATTTAATATAATTTCACGTTGGCTAAAACCGTCTTTTGAGCATGAGCGATACCTTAAGTTATCTGTTATTGTATGGAATACAATAATAATCTTTTGGTCCTAATGCTAATTTAGGCTCTGTTTGATTCAACTTATCTTATCTAAACTTATCTTATCTTATTTGAATTTATCTTATCTTATCTTATCTGAATTTTATCTTATCTTATCTTATTTGAGACTTATATTCTAGTTTATTGTCTTGTCATAGTTAATTCATCTTATTCAACTTATTTTATCTTATCTGATCTGATATGATCTTATCTTATCTGAACTTATTTCTTCTGAAATAAGTTAAAATAAGTTGAACAGAACATAGCCTTAAAGATATCAATCATATTACATGGTTGGCTTTACTTGAAAAAATTAATTCCAAGGCTAAATTATATAGACTTAGCATTATTGACTCTAGAGAAGCTATGTGTAATTTTTGTGGCAATAGTGCTGAAATGCTAACCATCCTTTGCTCGATTGCAATTTTGCTTGGAGTATTTGTGTAATACCCCTCATGATTGCTTTAAAGGGATTTCGCAGGCTACTCATTCCAACAAGATGCATCTTTCTTTTAGGGAGCTTAATTCATTAGTTACTCCACAGTTAAGCGTTGGCTGAAAGTAGTCCAGGGATGGGTGACCTCCTGGGAAGTTTCTCAGGGTGCGCATGAGTGAGGACAAAATACGCCGGAAGAACTTGTGTTGGTTATTGAGGACAGCTGTTGGCCCTGGATGCGCACTGGTGACGATATACTCGACTCCGTATGGGTCGGGGTGTTACAATTTGGATGTGGTGGCTTGATATTTGGAAAGTCTCATGGTATCTGCTTCAATCTCTTGTGGAACTTTTCTCTCAATGGAATCTCACCGGCACAAACAAGTAGACTTCCCCTACTCTACAAGTGATGTAATTTGAAACCCATAATGTTTTTGATGGGCCATAACACCAGTTGCAACAGGTGCAACATTTGAATCCATTCCCAATGGTGTGCGCCTTCTCATAATTGCTAGTTCAAATGGAATATTGATGCTTCGATTAAGGTTAGCGGTTTTAATTAGCACAAGTAGTTCAAACTGGGGTGTCCTTAAAAATCATAGTTCAAACTTCATGTGTTTATTCTCCTCTCCTATCCCCTTTATAGAGATCAATGAAGCTGAAGTTTATGCCATAAAACAAGGCTATTCTCTTATCTTTAAAGCACGATTGGCTAATAAGTAGTAATATCACTATTGAGTCTGACTCTAAGTAGTAAAATATTGTAATGCAACAAGTGGTGGGCCTTGGAAAGTGATTTTTGAGTTGAATTCGATTCGACGTGTTAAACACTCGTGAATAATCTGAAAAGTGTTTACATATCAAGCCGCAGGGGGCGGCTAAGCCCATGTCCAGGGTGAGCAACCGCACAGGGACCCCAAAATATAAGGGCCCAATTTTCCGCTCAAATTAAAAAAGAAAAAGAAAAAAATCTAATTACAAGTGTTCATTTCCAATTTATCGAGTGTAATGTTGGATGCATGTTCAAATAGGTTAATTTCTATTTGGTGTTTTTCTTTGTTCAACCTGTTCTCCAAAAAAAAACTCATTAATGACTATTCGATCTCTTTCTATTCACAAAAAATTTCAATCCTTATAATTTAATTTAGCAAGGGGCCTCAATTTGTACGAGACGGCCCTGTATCAAGGGAATCTAATGGTATAGCAGATTTTCTAGCAAAGAAAGGAGTAGAGCAAGATATTAAAAATATTTCTTAGCTCTAGTTTGGGTATTTGTATGAGAAGTGTTTGGAATATTATATGTCATGGAAAGGTGATATGTTTCTAAAATAGGTTGTATTGATGAGTGAGTTGTATTGGTAGCGTTATCCATGTACCCCTTGTCGATGAGGGCTTCGAACCACGTGTGCTTTTGCACTACAAAAACTTCCTTCTATATAAAGTAATACCTTGTTTGGTGTTCCAGGCTCCTTTCCACTTTTAATTCATGAAATAAAATTATTACTCATCCAAAATAATCTTATGGTCCTATGTCCCAACTCATACCGAGAGAAAAAAATTGCAAGTTTATAAAAAATGAAAATTAGAAAATGGAATCATAAACATGACACAAGTGGCAGGATTTAAAAATATGGAAATTAAAATAGATATTTGATCAATTACAAGGGACGAGTAGGGGGCTGGGTGTTTCATAAATGAATTTTCAATGATTTTAATTTTTTTATTGACTTTTGGCTTTTTCATGTAATCATATAGTAAAAAAATTGTTTGATAAATGGCCTCTAAGAAAACTAAAAATCACAACTTTTTGGCCAAAAACCAAAAGGGCTTTCTAGTAGTTTATTATGTTTTACTTTTGCATTTGTTTGGCACTAAATAGCTAACAGTTTAAGTTGATTTTGCCACATAAACAACCAACTTTTGGTAAAAAAACAAAAAAAGGTACAAAATAAATAAGTTTTTAAGTAGCTAAAAAGTCAACTTTTCAGCCAAAAGCTGTTTCTGGTAGCTTTTAGTGTTGGCTCTTGATTTTTGCATTCATTATGCACTAAATAACCAACACCAATACTTCAACTGTCTCTCTAAAAAAGGTTGTATATTCTTGCGATATGTGCGAGCAAGAGATGTACCACACAGTGCAAAATCTACTCAATGATCGTAATTTTTTAAATGAGACCTTTTTATTCATTTTAATTTGTTATAAATTTCTTAGACGGTACAAATTTTTTCTAGATATCATATAACTCTTTAATAATGAGTTCATTTTACTATAAGAAGAAAAATTAACAAGTAAATTGTTGAAATACAAAAGAAACGAATAATTCTATACTGCTCGAGTCATGGCTTTGTTGGATAATCTAATGTACCTCATCAATTACGTGGATCAACATCTTGCTTACAATGTATCTTAGAGAAGTCCAAAATAAACCAATTAGACCCACTTCATTTAGGCATAGCTGCATGCTGCAGCAAGCTTGGATCCCACAGATGCGGCGCTGCAATAGCTCGCTACAAACGTACAATAAGCCGCTACTACATCAATTTAATCTCAGTCTGCTTAATTAGCAGGAGAATTTACTTGTCCAACTCCAATCATGCATATATAGCTAGCTGCACATGACGGGCCACATGGAATCTTTGCCACCTTCCTGCATCATATAATATAGCACATAGAATATATATACTGATACATTCCATGCAATATCACGTATGTCAACTCTTAAGATTCCATGAAAAATCTAAATGAATTGTCGCATAGTGAAGAAGGTAAATAATAACTAGCTATTTTATAAGGTCGAAAATATATCCTACTATTTTTGTCAATTAGTTATAATATGAAATTTTATCTGTAATCATAATTATAGGTGGTTCATATTGTCCTTAATTAATTAGTGTTGACCAAATCCATTAATTGATTGACAATATTAACTAGAGTTGCCGTATCATGTTAAGGGAGTAAACAGAAACTATATATATTACACATAGTATTGTATTCATGTTTGCAATTTATTTTGTATTAAAGGAGTAATAGAAAACTAAAGCAATAATAGAAGAATTGCCAACCCTTATTTAGAGGATAACTTGAGAAGAATAGAAAATAAAAGTAATATTAGGAGTGTCTTGCAATAAAGTTATTGTAAGACCATATCGCTTTTTTACACTTAATTAAAGTGTCAGTTTTTAAGTGAAGGCCTAGTCAATTTTACTTCAAAAAGTTCACTAAACTATACCTGCTACAATTTGATTATTGTACCGAAATAGAATTTTTGTCTAAAACTCAAATTGGACGTAATCAAGACAATATCATAAAAGTAATATGAAATTTTAATTCTTAAACATACAATTTTTTCTACACGTAACATTGGAGATTTAACAATACGCTTGTATTTTCCAGATTAATTCTTAGAGTTGGAATTCTCTCTTATTATTTTGCCTTTTCTCTTTACTATTCATCATGAATGCTTACTTTAGGTCTTATGGTTCATCCAATTATGAGTGAATAGTTCAAGTACTAAGATTTCGGGAATCTATACATGCTTATGAGGGACGGTTGATCATGTTTAGTATTATATGTAAGAAATCAGCGTTGAAAAGCTTCTCTTGCTAGCCACTTCAATATGATCCCCAAGTCTTGTCTTGGTAGGTATTTAGGAGTTTTTTTCAGCTCTTACTATCCTACAAAACGTGACTATAGTCATATCCTGGCTAATTCCCTCCAGAGAATTCAACATTTGGGAATCTGGCTTTCTCTCAAAAGCTGGTCGTCATACCCTCATTCGAGCCTAATTTGGAAGCTCTTCCAACTTACACTTGCTCCTCGGCTCTAATCCCCTCGATATCCGCAAAACTATTGACTCAATGCATCGTCGGTTTTCGGCGGCAAAATAAAGATAAAAATAGCACCCCACTTATAGCATGGCATACCATCTCGTTCTCCTAAGTCTCATGGTGGTCTGGGGCTTAGACGAACTTTACCGCTCAATAAAGCTTTCTTGGCCAAGCTTGGTTGGAATTTACTTTCTCAAAAGCACACTTTTTGGACAACCCCAATCAAGGAAAAATATCTGTCTAACAAGTCCTTTTTTGAGTACGTACCCAAACCCAATGATTCTCATATCTGGAAGAAGATTTTAGCACAGCGTGACCTTCTTCGGTAAGGTATTAGATGAAAAGTCGGAAATGGTCAATCAATTCTTTTCTGGCTTGACAACTGGTTATGCCAAGATATTCCATGTGATATTCTCAAAATGGATCGAAATAATATTGATATAGAACTAAAATTAGCCCACTTCATCACGACAGATCATACTTAGGATATCAACAAGTTAACTCCCATTCTGCCCCATCACCTTCTTGTCAAAATCAAGGGGATTTCCCTTCCAATAAATGACATCCCTGATGTTCCAATCTGGGGCCCTACTCCGAGTGGTGACTTTTCAGTGAAATCTGCTACTTGGTTAGCTCATGACCTGCCTAAAAGACCACCATGGCCTTTTAAATGGATTTGGAAGCTAGACATACCTCCCAAATTACAACTTTTTGTTTGGCAAATTTGCCACAATAGCCTTGCTGTCAGAGCTACGATGTTTAGTAGGAAAATTTTACCAACGAATCTTTGCCCTCGCTGCAATTCGCAACCCGAAACTATTGACCACTTGCTCTTCAATTGCCAAAACTCCCAAAGTATTTTGCGGCTTGCGGAGGTTACTTCTTGGTGAGCTCCGCCAATGTCCTTCCCCTCCACTTTAGACTTCTTACATGACTTCAAGGGAAAACATACTTTTACCGAATTGCATTTTTCTTTTCTGGAGCATTTGGAAAGAGAGAAATTCTATAATTTTTAACAACGAAAAGTGGTGCCCCCAACGTATTGTTCACCGAGCCAAATTTGCTCATGATGAATGGAAGTGCCGCTTACAAGTGGATGCTTGTCGAGCTATTGGTTCTCCTCTTAGAGGAGCACCACCCCCTTCCCTTACCCCTCCTTCCCTCGGCTACTCTTGCGGCACCGGGAACCCCCACCTCACTCATTCTTCAAGTTAAACTTCGTTAGTTCGGTTCGTGGGTTGGATGCAATGGCTGGAGTTATCATCCGTAATCATGAAGGCCAACTTCTACACGCCAAAGCCTTCAATCTCGGCCACACTTTTGTTCTCATTGCCGAAGCCACTGCACTTCAACAAGGTATCAAGCTTGGTTTGCATTTGGGTATTCACAACATCATCATTGAAGGTGACAACCTCTTGGTCATCAACGCCGTTAAAAATCTTTAGTCTACTCCATGGAAGATTGATAATATACTTGCTGATTGTAAGATCATGCTCACTCAATTTGCCTCTTGCCAAGTCAAGACACGTGTTCAGGGAAGCAAACCGCGTTGCTGATTGGATAGCCAATGTAGGGCATCTAGTAGTTTCTAGTTTCGATGTTTCTCCTTGTAATAACTCTTCTCTTACTCCCATTCTTATATCCGACGCATTAGGCATTCCCCTCGAGAGGAGGGTAGCCTAATGTTCTTTTCTTACCTTAAAAAAAATGTGAGATGAAGTATAGTCATGCACTCATGTGGGATTTTTGTTAGATTCGTTTCAATCTAAACTTTAAGAATATCAATGTTTTACTCATACGTAATTAAAGATATTAATAGACTAAAATGTGCCTTGGAGACTATGCAAAAGTAAATAGGTAATATAAAAGATACATAGAGGTTACTCTAGAAATGTTGTTCTTAAGTTCTGGTATTCAGATATCCGTATATTAGAGTCTAGCTCTGGGAAAATCTAATTTTAACTTGGATTGGAAATCTGAATTTCTTAAATAACGATATATGTGTTATATGAAAATAAGTATTTATGTACGTCCAATTACTTCCTCCTTTCCATGAAATTACAACATGTAGAATTTTAAGCTTCTAACCACACATCTTGACCACTAATATGTATATAATTACATATGAGTAATATATTACAAAAGGTTGATGTTTTAAGAGTATATATTGAAACGAAACTAACGAGATCTCTCATTATAATATTTTACCGTCAAATTAATCACAATAGGTGGTCAAAGAGTAGAGTATTAAGAGCGTAAAAGTTTAAACATAACAATATTGGAATTAGCTAGTGCTACTTTTACAATGTTCCTTTTATTTTGGGGGTATTCTTACATATTTTATCACTTCTTAATTCGTATGGTCATTTATGATGTTTCTCTTGCAATTTAAATTACTCCTCTTTCACCAAAAAAATATAGTTTAGCATCCCATAAAAAAAAAGAACTAATTGAGCACAACTAGTCGAAAATAAAAAGACCTTGACTTTAATAATTAATAATTGCTTATCATTATATTCAAACAAAATGCCAACTATAGTCAATAAGCACCTTCCATGAATATACTTAGTTTACAATCAAAAGTAAACGCACATATATCTTTTCAAAAAACAAAGTACATATACCTTTCAATTTAAGGATCTTTTGCCTTTAATTAATTATATGAATAATCCTGATCTATATATACCAAGTTCGCTTTGTGTAACTGGTTGGAAATTCACTTCGTAATCTTTAAATTACAAGATTATATCCTCTTAATTGCAATGCTTGGGGTAGAATCCCTTTACCTTTCCTCTTATGTCTAAGTGTCTCGCTTTTGGCTGAAAAAGTAGATAAAGAATAATAATTCTTTGTTGTTAGAGAGTTACTAGACACATTGATATAGATAGGTTCGATCCCAGATCTTTGATACTATTCCTTAAAGACATGCAGTCAGTTTAGATAAAGATCCACATGAAGATGAATTGATAAGCCTAGAAGGCAACAAATGAAAATAAACCTCCTAGCCCCTAGGAGACTGGCCAATTGGTCCTCGTCCAGGTTCTTAATTTAGCGGGCCTTTATTAATGCAGAGAAGTGGCCAATTGGTCCTCGTCCAGGCATTATATGTTGACTAGCTAATAATAACAGGAATCATAATTCCAAGAACTTTACTAAGGGATTCAGAATAACGAGTTAATTAAATTCTTATAAAAAATGTAAAGTGATAATAGATTATACTCATATCCTTTTATTTTCTATGTACAAAATCGATCAATATATATATAAAAGAGTTATTATAGAAAAAAATTTAAAAAATGCATTTAGTTGGAAAATTAAGGGCTTGTTACATTCAACTTATTTTAACTTATATAAGATCTTATAAGATAAGATAAGATCAGATAAGATAAGATAAGATAAGATAAGATAAGATAAGATAAGATAAGATAAAATTAGATAAGATAAGATAAGATCAGATAAGATAAAATAAGATGTTAGACACACACAATAAACTATCTTATAAGATAAAATAAGATAAGATAAGATAAGATCAGATCAGATAGGATAAGATCAGATAAGATAAGATAAGATAATATATGATAAGACAAAATAAGTTGAATCAAACGGATGATTGAAATATTCATAATGTATGTGTATGTAGAATTTTTTTACGTAACTGTTGCATTTAATAAATTGTTGAATATTCAAGTTAAAAAAGTATGTTTTCTAGCTATAAGATGACACCTATGTATAGAATTTTATAAATGGTTCTTTTGTAATTGCAAATGATTGTATATATTTCTCAAGAATTTTTTTTAGAAAAGAAAAAATTCTAGAAGTAAATGTATTTATGTATATACTATATAGTATAAATAGAATAAGTAGTATACCTTTGAGAAATGATGCTTCTTTTGCATGGAAGTGTATAAGGTAGGAAAGACTGGATTTGCACTATAAGAGAACATAAATAAGCTCATGGCTGTTGGAATCCCTTTCCAATTTAAAAGTTCACCTTTGTTATGAAATCCAACCTCATCAATTCCAACCCATAAAATTGATCCAATAATTACAACAGCAGATAGAACACCAGTAGCAGAAATGTAAGCAAGAATGCTTAGATTGTCTAGCCAAACTGTTGGTAGAAGAGCAACCGCGACGATCACCACAAAACTTTGTCTTCCACCAATGCTAATTCCATGGAAATGTATGTTCATCCCAGGGAAAAGTTCATGTAAATTATCTCCTTCTAAAATTAAGTAACCTGTTAAGACCAAATAAAGGTCTACATATAGAATAATTGATACCACTGTTTTTCCAATTTTTCCAAATGCATATTCTCCAATTTCATCGTAGGTTTTGATTTTAGGGTTCATATCCATGCAACGTTTAGTTAGTAGGCCGGAATAGCATGCTGCACCGGAGATGGTGATAAGCAAGATTAAGCTTAACCATCCTCCTGATGCTAGGGCATATGGCATTGATAGTATTCCCACTCCTACACGAAAAAAGGCGAATATGAATTAATTAACAATGTAATTATTAGCAGATATTAGCATAATGACTATAATCTATGATGATAATAAACTTACTAATTGTTTAGTAAGTTATACTTTAATGTGGGAATTATAATAGCAACATACGAATGTTAGTGGTACATCTAGAAAGTTTTATATAAGGAAGGGATAATGAAAATTAGTAATATATAATTCACTCCCCTTACAAATTAGTGTAGAATTAATAAAATCAAGTTATTGTCTTAATATCTACATGTGCTTCACAATAATTTTAACGTATATTCTTGGTACAAGAAAGAGTTGGGAGATAGGTAAAAAGAAGCTGCGGACTCATGTGATAAAAGAAGGAAAGAGAAACAACAAATTAACTCCAAATAAAGGAAAGAGGCAAATGTTATGTTTTAACATGTATGCATGGCAAACTTTGCAAGTGTATGATTACCTATGATTGCATTGGTGCCATTGAATAGCGTTTTGAAGAACGAGGTCTTGCCTTGTTCATTTGAAGATTCGATGTTTGCCTCTAACTCCATGGAAGTCTAGATATAAGTGATTGTATCCTTGTTTTCAACTTTCTTTGAGGAGACAAAAGAAGAATAATCAACAAAGAAGTGAGAAGTCTTATTAGATTGGGTAAATAAAATAATTAAACCATCAATAATATCGTATTGACATTATACATGGATAGCTAGGTAACATTGCATTGTATTAGTAGTGTAAAAGAACAAAATTATAGAAAAAGAAATATATGTCCAAAGCAACATTTCATAGATCTTCATAGATAAAAGATCATGACAAGATAATGTGAAAAAAATCAATCAAAACTATAAGTAATAATTTCACCAAGTCTTGCTTGTATTAATATGTGATGAAAATGAAACACCAAAAAAGTTTTAACATCAAAGAGAAAAGTGAAAGATTACCAAAAATAAACTCTGTCTTGACTCTTGAATGTATTATGTATATATGGTGCACTAAACTGATGGAGGGATGACCTTCTATTTATATAACTTCATTAATAATCCCATTACTATTATAATCTCTTAATTGAAGAAAATCTCAGAATTGTACTATTATTATTTATAATAAAAAACTTGTATATTAGTTGTAGAACCTCACTAATCAAGAAATCATTATCTCACTGAGATTCAAGATCGGCGGTAATTAGCTTGACTTTCTCAATAATGCTAGGAATGATTAATAAGGTAGTCGAGTTGACGTTGACTAGAAGGTAGTATTTGCGTGGAATATGGTTAAGAAATGGACTTAACTGTAATTTACTAATTTGGTCAGCCCTTGAAAATCTTCCAAAACTCGAAAACCCAATACTATAATCCTGCTATACTAGTAAGGAAGTTTAATGTGTTCGTTTCATAGCCATGTATTTGTGAAACGATTTGGTCAAAAAGTAATGAAGTATCAAGTACGTACATAAAGAACCCTTCAAAAAAAAAAAAAAAGTACGTACATAAAGATATTTAGATATACTAATAACTTATTCCTCGAGTTAATTAAACATATTGAGTTTTATCATATTCATAAATTGCCTTTGACCAAAACTTTTTGACTAAGATTCCCCGATCTATCCCATAAATACTTGTATTTTTTTGGGTGTCCAAAAAAATTGTTCCTATTTTAAATTTTTACTTTTAAAGCTGTGATTTTGTTGGTTGTTAGAAATATATTTGATGTAATCTTATTGGTTAATTTTGGTTTGTTTGAATTCATGCAAACTTTACGTGAAAAATTCATATATTGCAATAGAAGAATTGCAGAGGAAGTATTATTCTATCGTTGGTCTATTTTGTTTTTCATACTTTGACTTATATAGTCAAAGTTAGACACTAAATATTGACCATGTTTAATCATAAATATATAACAAAATATTTATCTTGTGAGAGTTTAATTTGTTAGATTTTGTCTTGATATATATTTTTAAAATATTATATATTTTAATTATTATTTTTAATTAATGCTAATTTAAAGATATAATCATCACTGGTGTTAATTGGGGATCATAAAAGTTATAGTAGGAAGAAATATGTAAAAAGAACACGAGTAATGCAATATTATTCAATTTAATATAATTTCACGTTGGCTAAAACCGTCTTTTGAGCATGAGCGATACCTTAAGTTATCTGTTATTGTATGGAATACAATAATAATCTTTTGGTCCTAATGCTAATTTAGGCTCTGTTTGATTCAACTTATCTTATCTAAACTTATCTTATCTTATTTGAATTTATCTTATCTTATCTTATCTGAATTTTATCTTATCTTATCTTATTTGAGACTTATATTCTAGTTTATTGTCTTGTCATAGTTAATTCATCTTATTCAACTTATTTTATCTTATCTGATCTGATATGATCTTATCTTATCTGAACTTATTTCTTCTGAAATAAGTTAAAATAAGTTGAACAGAACATAGCCTTAAAGATATCAATCATATTACATGGTTGGCTTTACTTGAAAAAATTAATTCCAAGGCTAAATTATATAGACTTAGCATTATTGACTCTAGAGAAGCTATGTGTAATTTTTGTGGCAATAGTGCTGAAATGCTAACCATCCTTTGCTCGATTGCAATTTTGCTTGGAGTATTTGTGTAATACCCCTCATGATTGCTTTAAAGGGATTTAATTCGCAGGCTACTCATTCCAACAAGATGCATCTTTCTTTTAGGGAGCTTAATTCATTAGTTACTCCACAGTTAAGCGTTGGCTGAAAGTAGTCCAGGGATGGGTGACCTCCTGGGAAGTTTCTCAGGGTGCGCATGAGTGAGGACAAAATACGCCGGAAGAACTTGTGTTGGTTATTGAGGACAGCTGTTGGCCCTGGATGCGCACTGGTGACGATATACTCGACTCCGTATGGGTCGGGGTGTTACAAATGGTATCAGAGCAACCCTGCGACCGCGTGTTGGGGCGACCCTAAGGCCGTTAGGCCGAATATTAGAGGTCCTCAGGCGCCTAGTGGGGGAGGATTCTGGGGCTGCATTGTCATAAGGAGCGACCCAGAGGTCATCAGGCCGAATATCTGGAGTCTCCGGTGATCAGTCTTCAGGCTGGGGCGACCCACAGGTCGTATGCCGAATATGTGGAGTCCTCAGGCGCAACGAGGGCGTTGCTGTTCTCAAGTGGGGGTGTATGTAATACCCCTCATGATTGCTTTAAAGGGATTTAGCTGGCTACTCATTCCAACAAGATGCATCTTTCTTTTAGGGAGCTTAATTCCTTAGTTACTCCACAGTTAAGCGTGCTTGGCTGAGAGTAGTCTAGGGATGGGTGACCTCCTGGGAAGTTTCTCAGGGTGCGCATGAGTGAGGACAAAATACGCCGGAAGAACTTGTGTTGGTTATTGAGGACAACTGTTGGCCCTGGATGCGCACTGGTGACGATATACTCGACTCCGTATGGGTCGGGGTGTTACAATTTGGATGTGGTGGCTTGATATTTGGAAAGTCTCATGGTACCTGCTTCAATCTCTTGTGGAACTTTTCTCTCAATGGAATCTCACCGGCACAAACAAGTAGACTTCCCCTACTCTACAAGTGATGTAATTTGAAACCCATAATGTTTTTGATGGGCCATAACACCAGTTGCAACAGGTGCAACATTTGAATCCATTCCCAATGGTGTGCGCCTTCTCATAATTGCTAGTTCAAATGGAATATTGATGCTTCGATTAAGGTTAGCAGTTTAATTAGCACAAGTAGTTCAAACTGGGGTGTCCTTAAAAATCATAGTTCAAACTTCATGTGTTTATTCTCCTCTCCTATCCCCTTTATAGAGATCAATGAAGCTGAAGTTTATGCCATAAAACAAGGCTATTCTCTTATCTTTAAAGCACGATTGGCTAATAAGTAGTAATATCACTATTGAGTCTGACTCTAAGTAGTAAAATATTGTAATGCAACAAGTGGTGGGCCTTGGAAAGTGATTTTTGAGTTGAATTCGATTCGACGTGTTAAACACTCGTGAATAATCTGAAAAGTGTTTACATATCAAGCCGCAGGGGGCGGCTAAGCCCATGTCCAGGGTGAGCAACCGCACAGGGACCCCAAAATATAAGGGCCCAATT
Source organism: Beta corolliflora (assembly GCA_947648045.1). Classification (NCBI taxonomy): domain Eukaryota; kingdom Viridiplantae; phylum Streptophyta; class Magnoliopsida; order Caryophyllales; family Amaranthaceae; genus Beta; species Beta corolliflora. The sequence goes on along the minus strand of CANSZD010000230.1, from coordinate 454,176 downwards.
TTCCGCTCAAATTAAAAAAGAAAAAGAAAAAAATCTAATTACAAGTGTTCATTTCCAATTTATCGAGTGTAATGTTGGATGCATGTTCAAATAGGTTAATTTCTATTTGGTGTTTTTCTTTGTTCAACCTGTTCTCCAAAAAAAAAACTCATTAATGACTATTCGATCTCTTTCTATTCACAAAAAATTTCAATCCTTATAATTTAATTTAGCACAGGGTCCCTCAATTGTACGAGACGGCCCTGTATCAAGGGAATCTAATGGTATAGCAGATTTTCTAGCAAAGAAAGGAGTAGAGCAAGATATTAAAAATATTTCTTAGCTCTAGTTTGGGTATTTGTATGAGAAGTGTTTGGAATATTATATGTCATGGAAAGGTGATATGTTTCTAAAATAGGTTGTATTGATGAGTGAGTTGTATTGGTAGCGTTATCCATGTACCCCTTGTCGATGAGGGCTTCGAACCACGTGTGCTTTTGCACTACAAAAACTTCCTTCTATATAAAGTAATACCTTGTTTGGTGTTCCAGGCTCCTTTCCACTTTTAATTCATGAAATAAAATTATTACTCATCCAAAATAATCTTATGGTCCTATGTCCCAACTCATACCGAGAGAAAAAATTTGCAAGTTTATAAAAAACGAAAATTAGAAAATGGAATCATAAACATGACACAAGTGGCAGGATTTAAAAATATGGAAATTAAAATAGATATTTGATCAATTACAAGGGACGAGTAGGGGGCTGGGTGTTTCATAAATGAATTTTCAATGATTTTAATTTTTTTATTGACTTTTGGCTTTTTCATGTAATCATATAGTAAAAAAATTGTTTGATAAATGGCCTCTAAGAAAACTAAAAATCACAACTTTTTGGCCAAAAACCAAAAGGGCTTTCTAGTAGTTTATTATGTTTTACTTTTGCATTTGTTTGGCACTAAATAGCTAACAGTTTAAGTTGATTTTGCCACATAAACAACCAACTTTTGGTAAAAAAACAAAAAAAGGTACAAAATAAATAAGTTTTTAAGTAGCTAAAAAGTCAACTTTTCACCAAAAGTTACAGTTTGTAGACTTTTTAGTGTTGGCTCTTGATTTTTGCATTCATTATGCACTAAATAACCAACACCAATACTTCAACCTGTCTCTAAAAAAGGTTGTATATTCTTGCGATATGTGCGAGCAAGAGATGTACCACACAAATGCAAAATCTACTCAATGATCGTAATTTTTTAAATGAGACCTTTTTATTCATTTTAATTTGTTATAAATTTCTTAGACGGTACAAATTTTTTCTAGATATCATATAACTCTTTAATAATGAGTTCATTTTACTATAAGAAGAAAAATTAACAAGTAAATTGTTGAAATACAAAAGAAACGAATAATTCTATACTGCTCGAGTCATGGCTTTGTTGGATAATCTAATGTACCTCATCAATTACGTGGATCAACATCTTGCTTACAATGTATCTTAGAGAAGTCCAAAATAAACCAATTAGACCCACTTCATTTAGGCATAGCTGCATGCTGCAGCAAGCTTGGATCCCACAGATGCGGCGCTGCAATAGCTCGCTACAAACGTACAATAAGCCGCTACTACATCAATTTAATCTCAGTCTGCTTAATTAGCAGGAGAATTTACTTGTCCAACTCCAATCATGCATATATAGCTAGCTGCACATGACGGGCCACATGGAATCTTTGCCACCTTCCTGCATCATATAATATAGCACATAGAATATATATACTGATACATTCCATGCAATATCACGTATGTCAACTCTTAAGATTCCATGAAAAATCTAAATGAATTGTCGCATAGTGAAGAAGGTAAATAATAACTAGCTATTTTATAAGGTCGAAAATATATCCTACTATTTTTGTCAATTAGTTATAATATGAAATTTTATCTGTAATCATAATTATAGGTGGTTCATATTGTCCTTAATTAATTAGTGTTGACCAAATCCATTAATTGATTGACAATATTAACTAGAGTTGCCGTATCATGTTAAGGGAGTAAACAGAAACTATATATATTACACATAGTATTGTATTCATGTTTGCAATTTATTTTGTATTAAAGGAGTAATAGAAAACTAAAGCAATAATAGAAGAATTGCCAACCCTTATTTAGAGGATAACTTGAGAAGAATAGAAAATAAAAGTAATATTAGGAGTGTCTTGCAATAAAGTTATTGTAAGACCATATCGCTTTTTTACACTTAATTAAAGTGTCAGTTTTTAAGTGAAGGCCTAGTCAATTTTACTTCAAAAAGTTCACTAAACTATACCTGTTACAATTTGATTATTGTACCGAAATAGAATTTTTGTCTAAAACTCAAATTGGACGTAATCAAGACAAGATCATAAAAGTAATATGAAATTTTAATTCTTAAACATACAATTTTTTCTACACGTAACATTGGAGATTTAACAATACGCTTGTATTTTCCAGATTAATTCTTAGAGTTGGAATTCTCTCTTATTATTTTACCTTTTCTCTTTACTATTCATCATGAATGCTTACTTTAGGTCTTATGGTTCATCCAATTATGAGTGAATAGTTCAAGTACTAAGATTTCGGGAATCTATACATGCTTATGAGGGACGGTTGATCATGTTTAGTATTATATGTAAGAAATCAGCGTTGAAAAGCTTATCTTGCTAGCCACTTCAATATGACCCCCAAGTCTTGTCTTGGTAGGTATTTAGGAGTTTTTTTCAGCTCTTACTATCCTACAAAACGTGACTATAGTCATATCCTGGCTAATTCCCTCCAGAGAATTCAACATTTGGGAATCTGGCTTTCTCTCAAAAGCTGGCCGTCATACCCTCATTCAGTCTAATTTGGAAGCTCTTCCAGCTTACACTTGCTCCTCAGCTCTAATCCCCTCTGATATCTGCAAAACTATTGACTCAATGCATCGTCAGTTTTTCTGGCGGCAAAATAAAGATAAAAATAGCACCCCACTTATAGCATGGCATACCATCTGTTCTCCTAAGTCTCATGGTGGTCTGGGGCTTAGACGAACTTTACCGCTCAATAAAGCTTTCTTGGCCAAGCTTGGTTGGAATTTACTTTCTCAAAAGCACACTTTTTGGACAACCCCAATCAAGGAAAAATATCTGTCTAACAAGTCCTTTTTTGAGTACGTACCCAAACCCAATGATTCTCATATCTGGAAGAAGATTTTAGCACAGCGTGACCTTCTTCGGTAAGGTATTAGATGAAAAGTCGGAAATGGTCAATCAATTCTTTTCTGGCTTGACAACTGGTTATGCCAAGATATTCCATGTGATATTCTCAAAATGGATCGAAATAATATTGATATAGAACTAAAATTAGCCCACTTCATCACGACAGATCATACTTAGGATATCAACAAGTTAACTCCCATTCTGCCCCATCACCTTCTTGTCAAAATCAAGGGGATTTCCCTTCCAATAAATGACATCCCTGATGTTCCAATCTGGGGCCCTATTCCGAGTGGTGACTTTTCAGTGAAATCTGCTACTTGGTTAGCTCATGACCTGCCTAAAAGACCACCATGGCCTTTTAAATGGATTTGGAAGCTAGACATACCTCCCAAATTACAACTTTTTGTTTGGCAAATTTGCCACAATAGCCTTGCTGTCAGAGCTACGATGTTTAGTAGGAAAATTTTACCAACGAATCTTTGCCCTCGCTGCAATTCGCAACCCGAAACTATTGACCACTTGCTCTTCAATTGCCAAAACTCCCAAAGTATTTTGCGGCTTGCGGAGGTTACTTCTTGGTGAGCTCCGCCAATGTCCTTCCCCTCCACTTTAGACTTCTTACATGACTTCAAGGGAAAACATACTTTGCCGAATTGCATTTTTCTTTTCTGGAGCATTTGGAAAGAGAGAAATTCTATAATTTTTAACAACGAAAAGTGGTGCCCCCAACGTATTGTTCACCGAGCCAAATTTGCTCATGATGAATGGAAGTGCCGCTTACAAGTGGATGCTTGTCAGGCTATTGGTTCTCCTCTTAGAGGAGCACCACCCCCTTCCCTTACCCCTCCTTCCCTCGGCTACTCTTGCAGCCTGGGAACCCCCACCTCACTCATTCTTCAAGTTAAACTTCGTTAGTTCGGTTCGTGGGTTGGATGCAGCTGCTGGAGTTATCATCCGTAATCATGAAGGCCAACTTCTACACGCCAAAGCCTTCAATCTCGGCCACACTTTTGTTCTCATTGCCGAAGCCACTGCACTTCAACAAGGTATCAAGCTTGGTTTGCATTTGGGTATTCACAACATCATCATTGAAGGTGACAACCTCTTGGTCATCAACGCCGTTAAAAATCTTTAGTCTACTCCATGGAAGATTGATAATATACTTGCTGATTGTAAGATCATGCTCACTCAATTTGCCTCTTGCCAAGTCAGACACGTGTTCAGGGAAGCAAACCGCGTTGCTGATTGGATAGCCAATGTAGGGCATCTAGTAGTTTCTAGTTTCGATGTTTCTCCTTGTAATAACTCTTCTCTTACTCCCATTCTTATATCCGACGCATTAGGCATTCCCCTCGAGAGGAGGGTAGCCTAATGTTCTTTTCTTACCTTAAAAAAAATGTGAGATGAAGTATAGTCATGCACTCATGTGGGATTTTTGTTAGATTCGTTTCAATCTAAACTTTAAGAATATCAATGTTTTACTCATACGTAATTAAAGATATTAATAGACTAAAATGTGCCTTGGAGACTATGCAAAAGTAAATAGGTAATATAAAAGATACATAGAGGTTACTCTAGAAATGTTGTTCTTAAGATCTGGTATTCAGATATCCGTATATTAGAGTCTAGCTCTGGAAAATCTAATTTTAACTTGGATTGGAAATCTGAATTTCTTAAATAACGATATATGTGTTATATGAAAATAAGTATTTATGTACGTCCAATTACTTCCTCCTTTCCATGAAATTACAACATGTAGAATTTTAAGCTTCTAACCACACATCTTGACCACTAATATGTATATAATTACATATGAGTAATATATTACAAAAGGTTGATGTTTTAAGAGTATATATTGAAACGAAACTAACGAGATCTCTCATTATAATATTTTACCGTCAAATTAATCACAATAGGTGGTCAAAGAGTAGAGTATTAAGAGCGTAAAAGTTTAAACATAACAATATTGGAATTAGCTAGTGCTACTTTTACAATGTTCCTTTTATTTTGGGGGTATTCTTACATATTTTATCACTTCTTAATTCGTATGGTCATTTATGATGTTTCTCTTGCAATTTAAATTACTCCTCTTTCAGCCAAAAAATATAGTTTAGCATCCCATAAAAAAAAAGAACTAATTGAGCACAACTAGTCGAAAATAAAAAGACCTTGACTTTAATAATTAATAATTGCTTATCATTATATTCAAACAAAATGCCAACTATAGTCAATAAGCACCTTCCATGAATATACTTAGTTTACAATCAAAAGTAAACGCACATATATCTTTTCAAAAAACAAAGTACATATACCTTTCAATTTAAGGATCTTTTGCCTTTAATTAATTATATGAATAATCCTGATCTATATATACCAAGTTCGCTTTGTGTAACTGGTTGGAAATTCACTTCGTAATCTTTAAATTACAAGATTATATCCTCTTAATTGCAATGCTTGGGGTAGAATCTCTTTACCTTTCCTCTTATGTCTAAGTGTCTCGCTTTTGGCTGAAAAAGTAGATAAAGAATAATAATTCTTTGTTGTTAGAGAGTTACTAGACACATTGATATAGATAGGTTCGATCCCAGATCTTTGATACTATTCCCAAAGACGACCAATCGTGGGATAAAGATCCACATGAAGATGAATTGATAAGCCTAGAAGGCAACAAATGAAAATAAACCTCCTAGCCCCTAGGAGACTGGCCAATTGGTCCTCGTCCAGGTTCTTAATTTAGCGGGCCTTTATTAATGCAGAGAAGTGGGCCTTAAGTGAAACTCCAACCCAATTCGATTTAAGCAGGTCCTTATCTTACAAGTTCCAGCTAAAATTGTTATCAATCTGGTTAATAACTACCAATTATTTTCAACAATGCGCCAACCAAAATAGTAAAAGGGTCTGATAAAAGGATAGAATGTTAATTTTCTTAGGAAATCCGAAATTGTAATCTCATATACTTCCTCCGTAACAAAATAGATGTTACACTTTGAAAATTACACTATTCACCTACTACATTTGACCATGCATTTTTTAGTTTTAGATAAAATCAACCATTACTATATGATATGTTGTTGGATTTGTCTCAATGTAGTACTACTTTCATAATATTAACTTCTTATAATTTTTACTAATACACAATTAAAGTTATTAATAGTCAAAGTACTGCATCGACAAGCATGAAAGTCAAAATGTAACATCTATTTTGTTACAGAGGAAGTACTTGCATATCCATAAAATTGCTTGGTTAACAACAATAAACAAAATCTCGTGTTCAAAATATATTGTACTTCCTCCGTCCCAGAAAGATTTGAACACTTGTTGGGACACGTATTTTAAGGTGATAAGTTGTAGTGCGGTTATCAAATATTATTTTATTTAAAAAGTAGATGTGATAGGAGTTGGTGGGGTATTTTTTATTAGAGGAGAGAGAAAGTTGGGTAACTTTTTATTGATTAAAAGTAGAGTGTGGACCAAAGAAGTATAAAAGAAATAATATATTAATAGTGGGACCATGCCAAAAATAGAAGTATTTAAACTAATTTGGACAAACATAAAAGGAAAATGTTCAGACTATTCTGGGACGGAGGGAGTAGTTGACAAGTAACTTCGGTTTGTGAAATATGTGACTTTCTAAGAAAATGGATTTCATCCTATTTTATTTCCTTTTGGATATATGGTACTCTCATGTTATTGTTTTTAATCAACTAAGAAATCCTACAGTTTTTTCACATAAAGTGGCGATTTTTATATACATTTTATTATTTACTTTATATAGTTGATAGTATACAGTGTTTCTGGTCTTTTACATACTTAAAAATTGATTGATGTTGATCCATGCATGTATCTTCTTCGAGCCTCGTGAGTAGCAATTTTTTTAGGGGAAGATGTAGCAGGTGTTAAGCTAATGAAGATGGTTTAGGCAAATGATAATAATCATATTTGTTGTAATATGTACTGTCGAGCATATTTATGTTTCCTTAACCTAAAGCAAATGTTTTTGGGACAATTATTGAACATTAAAGAAATTTTTTTAATATGCCAAAATTTTAAAATTCCTTAATACTAGCATATAGTACTATTAATCATAATTCATACATGGAAGAACCTTAATTTATACAGCTTGAACACCACTCATGTAGTCATGTACTATTAACACTTTTGAACACCTCTACTTTTCTTTTGTCGCTTGTGATGAGATCTTTATATTTTGGGAGTGCATGCTTCTTTGATCATACGACAAAATATTTATGACATTATGCTTCCTAGCTTTCAAAATAAATGTATTCTAAAGACTATGATTGGAAGCCGTTTTTGAAGTAACTTATAAAGGGTCTAAGGCACCATTCAATTCAACAATGGGAAATGATTTTATATAAATAAAAAACATTTAAAAAAACACAATTGTAACTTAGTTTTCTTTTATTTTATTCCTTGCGTTGAAAGTTTGAGAGAAAAGGAAAAATGAAAATGAAAGTGGACGATGCATGAGAGGAGGGAAAAGGAGGGTCCACGGAACTAAATAGGAAAATGTGGCATTCCTTCATATAAAGTACGATGATTTTCACCCTCTTGAAAACTATTCCACCACTCGAAAAACTATTCTTCACTCTTAACAAACCGAAGACAAGTAGTTAATTTGAAGTACAATGGTGTGCTCTATAGTGCATTTAACAAAACTAGATTGTATATGATTATTTAATCATTCCTATTATACTCGAAAATCGAAATCAATATCCAAAAATATTATTGACCTAAACTTATTTGAAAATTCAATTTGATTGAGATTGACAGGTCTAGTGACTCCAACCCCAGGGCTAATGGGCAATCAATATGCTGTCAAACTTTTACACCATCAAATTTTTGAATCCTCTTTTTTTAAGGCGATCCCAAGATACACTAATTTTTGTTGATCAAAGTCATACAACATTGACAACGATATCACGAAAAAATTCTAACAAATCCAAACTAAAATGAAGTTCAATGAAGTGGATTTTCTATATTATGGATCCTCTCTCTATTTGGGATTGACAATGGGTTGGGATCTTTGTCTGCTTTAATTTAATACCATATATAAGCTCAATAAAGTTCCATCTTCAAAAAATTAGGAATTTGTGGAGTAATTCTCTAACTTACATATTAATTAGTTATTCTCCTTTTAGAATCATATTCATGGTAGACAAGCTAAGACAACTCACATATGAATTTAATTTCCTCCAAAAAAAATTGTGTTATTTGTGACTTGAAATCTTATGAAAATGGCATAAGGCTGACTTTGAATGCACATATCTCTCAATATATAAATGGTTTTGATGTGATTCAAATTGGAGGTGAAAGCTTGTTCCAAGAGCTTTCCAACGACAGGTCATATGCCCAATTCCGCTGAGAAACGAGAAAGTTATGGCTGTTTTACGAAGAACTGTCGAACTGGAATTTCGTCTCGCCCGACTGGGCGGGTTTTGGCGCGACCGGGCGATTTGGCCCGGTCGATCGGGCGACGCGTTTTTCACGGGTTTTTATATTGTTTTTAACCCTAAGTTTTTAAGCCGTCATTAGAGTTATACTAGGAGATTATTCTAGGGTTTATTAGGGTTTTCCTTATGTTATAAAAGGACCATTTTGGTGATCATTGTTTGATACACACTTTTAGCCTCTAGTAATTTTAGGACTCCTTGTAATTATTTTCTCTATTTTTTTCCATCATAGTGAAGAAACTCGAATCCCCCACCTGTGGACGTAGGTCTATTTTGACCGACCGAACTACGTAAATCCTTGTGTTCTTTCTGTTTATTTTCTTTATTGTTTTTCTCATCCTTATTATTTCATTGACTTGTTCCGCATTAATCAAACTACAACACCCCGTTTTTTAACAATTTGTAATCATATTAATAGGAGATTAAATCTTAATATAACTAGTGCGATCTAATTTGAAAGTTAACTTTATAACTTATCACCCATATATGTATGGAAAAATTGATAAAGGCGGTCCCAACTATGACCGGTCCGCCATAAAAGGTCCCAACTATGGACTATTCCATAGCAGGCCCAACTATTACTTCAGTTTGACACGCGTGGGCCTTGTTGACTGGTAACCGGATGTCTACGTTGGTAAATGATTTCACCATTTTTTTATTTCTTTCTCTGTTACAATCTCCCTCCAAAATTTTCTTTGTCAACCCATTCACTGACAACGGCCATTAATACTCCCCCTGTACCAAATGGCTGTTTGAATTCTTCCCCACTGATTCAAATTTTTCATCTTTTCTTCCTTCAATCACGCAATCTCACTTAGTCTGACTCATCTTCTTCTTTTCTGTTGGTGAAAATCTTCTGAGAGGGTTTAATTGCAGTTTGCGAAGTTGTTGTTGCCACTTTTGGGGAATTCACAATCTGGGTAAGTCTTCTTTTGAATAATTGTTGCATTTTGGTAAAAAGGAAATTTTTACTGCTGTCCTAAATTTAATTGCGTTTTTGGTCCTTCAAATTGTTGTATTTTTGTAGTTTGATGAACATTGGTAAAAAGTAGATTTCTTTTCGATTCTAGGGTTTAGGGTAAATGTTGTCTTTGGTTAATTGAATGTTTTGTGCTTGTTAGCCGTAATTGTGGTTTTGTTGTGTTAAAGCTGAACTTTGAAGTTGGAATTTTTCTTGCTTCGAGGAATTAGGTGTTAATGGATGTAATAGTGACTTTGCGTTTTCATCATGGAGGGTCTTTTAGGAAGAATAAATTGGGTTCTTTAGAGTATGTTGATGGGGGAATTAGGACCTTCCCAGTTGACCACGATGAACCGTGTCTTTGGTGGTATTTGGTTGAATTGGTGAAAAAATGTGGGGGTACAATGCAAGGACCAAATATACTACTTACCCCGGGTAAGAAGCTTGACAATGGTTTACTTAGAGTGTACAATGATCGGGAGGTGTTGGAGATGGGTGCAATAGCCATAAAAGAGAGATGTGTTGATCTTTTTGTGAAACATTGTGTTGATGAGCCCGAAGTAATAACATTTCTTGAAGGAACTGCCACCCAATGAGGAGGGACCGTAAATGGGGAGGGGACTGAAAAAGGGGAGCCAAAGGAGAGGGACAGGTGAAAATGGGGAGCCAAAGGAGAGTGGAACCGAAACCGGGGAGCCCAAGGAAAGTGGGAGTGAATCACGTGCCGGCCAAGGAATGTGGGAGTAAATTAGATGGGTTGAGTCAAACCAAAAAGCCCATGGTCCCCCCAAAAAATTGACCCCACGTAGAAAAGTGACAAACCCTAAGACTAGGGTCCCACCACCCCCACTTAGATTCGGTCCCTAGAAAGTTGGGACAAAAAACAACCTCGGTTAGTCCTCCCCTAGAAGACCCTGAAGTCTCATTGATTCCCCCTACTGACTTTTATGCCAAAACACCAACAATCCCAACTAACCCTTCTGCACAACCAACCCCACCCAGTCCTTCGTAAACATCACAACCAATTCCACCCCCACTTCACAAACAAAGAAAACCAATCCCACCACCTACTTCACAAACGAACAACCAATCCCACCCCCCCACTTCACAAACAGAACAACCAATCCCACCACAAACAGAACAACCAATCCCACCCCCCACTTCACAAACAGAACAACCAATCCCACCCCCACTTCACAAACCGAACAACCAATTCCAACCCAACCCAACATAGCCGCTAGTGACTTCTTTGAGTGGTATGACAACCGACCCTGAGAGTCCTATCCCTTATGATGAGCTATTTGCGAGATGATGAAGAAGAGGAAAGTGGTGGATCCGATGGTTTGTATGAACCGTAGTGATGAAGATGATGTTGACTTAGATACTCTAGGGTTAGAGGAGGAGGTGCTTGATGCGATGTGGAATTGAGGGATGGTGAGGATAATAGTATACCCGATTTGGATCGGGAACTAGGAGAGAGTACGATGATGAATTGAGAGAAGCTAGAGAAAGGGTGAAGGGGTGCAACAACAAGTTATTTGAACTTGCACAACAGCTGCAAAAGGAAGCAGCAGAGGGTAGAGGTGTGGGATCTACTTCTCGGAGGCTCGATCCTGGGACATACTTCAACTCTTTGTAGAAACTAACATCTGTGTTAGTGATTATGAAGACAGTGATGAAGATGAATTGACACCAGGAGATAGTGGAGAAGAAGATTTCAGTGGGAGAATTAGAAGACAAAGGAGGGTTATAGTGAGTGAACACACTGACTTCACCAGATTTGAGTGGAAGGTTGGTTTTAGGTTTTCCAACAGAGAAGCCTTTAGACAATCAGTTGCTAAGTATGCTGTTGTGCAAGGTAAAAATCTAGCATTTGTATCTAGCAACAAAAATAGGCAACAAAGAATGGAGGTTAAATGTTGCACTAGTTGTCCTTTTAGGTTGTATGGTTCATGGGATAGTAGGAGAGCTTGTTTTGTCCTTAAATCTGTGGATGGAGCTCACACTTGCACAAGGGACATGGAAAGAAATAGACAATTGAAGTCTACATGGATGGCTAGGCAGTTTCTTGAAATTTTCAAAACCAGGCCACATTGGCCAGCAAAAGAGATAATGGAAACAGTTAGGAGGGCCTTTAGGGTGATCATTAAGAAAGACCTTGCTTATAAGGTCAAGTACCATGCTCATAGGATGTTGCATGGGTCCATGAGAGAGCATTACATGAAATTGGGAAGGTACATTGCAGCTCTGAAAGATGGAGATCAAGATACTGAAATCACATTGGTGACAAATCCAATCCAGAGGGGTCCAACACCAGTTTTCCAAAGAATGTTTGTGTGCTTTGATGGCATAAAGAGGGGATGGATGGAAGGATGCAGGAAATTGCTTTGCATTGATTCCTGTTTTCTAAAAACATTCCTTGGAGGGCAACTCCTTGCTGCAATAGGTAGGGATGGAAACGAGCAGATGTTTCCAGTTGCACAGGCGCTTGTAGAAGGAGAAAATAATGACTCCCGGAGCTGGTTTATTGCTTGAGTTGCGAGAGAAGCTTGAATCCGGGGATGGCACTGGCTTTGGCACCGATATCGATGAGCATCGGGTGAGGTATTTTTACATTGTTCTATTTTTTTCATATATTGGATCACTTAGCTGCATTATTGATTGTGTATATGTTTTTCTTTCATGTGTAGTCTATTTTAGCTTCTATTGGTGAGTTGTTGCCTAGTGCTGAGCACAGACATTGTGCCAGACACATTTTTGCACACTGGCACAAGGATTATAAAGGTGATGAGATGAAGATGATCTTTTGGAAGGCTGCAAAGGCGTACAACATGGTTGAGTACAATGAGGCTTTGGAGGAGATGGGGGCTCAAAATCCAATCTGTGTTGAGGCTTTCGAGAGCTACAACCCAAAAGTGTTCTCGAGCATACATGGATACTAGCACTAAGATTGATGTAATTGTGAATAATCTAGCAGAGACATTCAATGGGTACATCATTCAAGCAAGAACAAAACACCTCATCTACATGCTTGAAGAAATCAGAACTGCCCTAATGCAGAGGCTAGTCCTAAAAAGACAAGAGATGGAGAAGAATGTGGCTCAAGTCTGCCCCAGGGTGCAGGCTAAACTGGAGAAAGCCAAAGAACAAGCTGCCATGTGTAACCCAATTCCTTCCACTGCAACTGTCTTTCAGGTGAGCCATCAAATGGACACTTATTGTGTTGACCTTGATGTCAGGTCATGCACCTGTAGAAAATGGGATTTGACTGGCATCCCTTGCTGCCATGCAATTGCTTGTCTGTTCTTGTATCATTACAAAGCAGAAGACTTTGTTTCAGATTGGTACAAGAGAGACACCTACCTAAAGAGTTACAACAACTCAATCCCTCCTTGTGTTGGTGAGAGGCATTGGCCAAAGGTTGATGCTCCACTGCAGCCACCACCAATCAAAGTAGGGCCAGGGAGGCCAAGAAAGAACAGAAAAAAGGACCCTCATGAAAACCCCAAAAAACCTGGGAGGCTAACAAAACATGGGGTCCAAATGCACTGTAGTGTATGCAAGTCTGCCAGCCACAATAAAAGGAAATGTCCTAACAAGGACAGTGCATCTGCACCTCCTCCAAAAAGGCAAAACACTTCCACATCTGAAACTGCAGTCCCACCTCCTGGCCCATCCACACAACAGGCTGATGTAAGTGCCCAGCCAACACAAATAGGAAGAAATGGGAGGGCAATCAGAGGAGGTAGAGGTGGGAGAGGCTCAAGAGGTGGGGGAAATTCTGTGGGAGGCAGAGGTTCTGCAAATGCAGGGAGGGGATCAGGAACATCGAGATGGCGGCGAGAGGCGAGAGGTTCAAGAGGGGGAGGAAGAGGTTCTAGGGGAGGAAGAGGTGTTAACAAAGGCAAGGGAAAAGCTCAGGTTCCCCATGGTGTTGGAGTGTTTCAGAGCCCTGATGGAACAACTTATGTAAATGTAAGGAACTTCACTTCATTTGGTTTGCATTTTTTTGTGTTTTGTTATTGTTATTGGTTTAATCTTTCTTTCCTACACAGGGAAGACAACAGACAGAAGGTGCACAATGTTCAACATCACACACAGCTCTTGAATTGGGAAGTCAGGCATCAACATCCAATTTCCCTTGATGTCATTTGTTGTTAATTTTCCATTGATGACATCAACAGTTTATGATTGGTTGTTTTGTTGGATTGTAATGTAAACAGTTAAGGGATGGTAGTTTGTTGGATTGTAATGTAAACAGTTTAGGGTTGGTTGTTCATGTACTAACTTATAAATAGCCATTGTGGGTTTTTGCTACACTATTGAATCTAGTTTCTACTTAACAAATTTCATTCATTTCATTCATTAATTGCAAAATACAGCCCTAAGCTCTGCACATATGCAAGAGCAACCAATATCCTAACAACATTACTAACACTACTAACATCATTCCTTAGTTCATCAATATAGCAACAATTATAAACAACATCCATGATAATCCTAAGGCAGCTACTGCATACTTCTCCCCCTTTGCATTCTTCACCTCTTCAACTCGAGTTTTAAGCATTTCAGTCCTCATTTCAAGCATTGCCTCTTCCATTTTTTGCTTCTTCAATTTCAGCTTCTTAAACTTCTCCTCAACTACCTTAAATTGCATCTCCAATTCTGATACATGTGTAAACTGCTCCATTAACTGGGTTTGCAAATGCGCACACTCTTTGCATGACTTATCCCCATCTTCAATCTCCCATTTAAAGAAACCACAATCAGATTGTCCCTGAATTGACACACCCAACAAGATGCGCTTAAACCACAAAAACCCTAATTGAAAAGCAAATTAATTGACCAAATTCGCAAAATAAGTGCATAAAGGAAAAAAAAATTAACTCACTGGCCACATAGAACACCCATAAAACCTTCTTCCAAAATTCGCCCCTCTGCGTGCAGTTCTAATTACAGCAGGGATGTTGTGGTCGCACTTGTAAGGAATATCACCTGAATTTGTTCTTGAATTCATGGACCCAGACCCAGCTGATGCTTGCGCTGCCATTTGGAGAAGAAATTAGACAGAAAATTGGAGATTTGGGAAGTAGAAATTGCAGAAGGAAATTGTAGATTGGAGAAGAAGAACTGAAATGGAAAATTTTTCGAGAAGAAGAACTAAAATGGAAGAACAAGGGAGATGGGGGTTTTAAATAACCAAACACGTGCTTCAACGGTAATAATCACGTGAGGGTTCTACCGGTTTCTACCGGTGAGTAACCTGGAAGGACCACGCGTGTCAAACTGAAGTAATAGTTGGGCCTGCTATGGAATAGTCCATAGTTGGGACCTTTTATGGCGGACCGGTCATAGTTGGGACCGCCTTTATCAATTTTTCCTATATGTATCTATAACCCCAACTAAAAAAATTGACATGAATTAAAGCGATCCAAGACGACTCAATTGCCACCTGTGTTGATAAACATTTACGTTGTTGATGAGAAGGATTCATACAATTGTTTTAAATCAACTAACAGCTGTTACTTGATCAAATATTTTTAATATTGTAGTTTTGTATTAGAATTTTGACGTGATTGTGCGTCATAAAACTCTTACCTTTTACTCTATATTGAATAAATTGCTTGTGGTGTCGAATTCTGTCTAATGTAAGAAAAATCTTTCTAAATTTCCGTTTCGCATGTGTGCCATGTGAGTAAATGACGATATTTGATTGTATGCAATTCAATATATGTTTCATCACGTCATAAAGTTTAAGACCGTTGGTAACAAGACATATTGACTTTAATGAGAATGCACCTTTTTTTTATGTTAACTCAAGTAGAGTGATCCTAATTCTAAAGGTAATTAAAGATACATTAATATTAGATATTAATTCAATATGCATGGTATATAATTGACGAATAATTGATTGCATGTTTAAATCTGAACTATACACGAAGTTACAAAAAAAGTTATACCAATTATAATTAGGTTGTTAGAAATAGTAATCTAGAAAAATCTAGTGTAAAAATCAAGATGAATTCTAGAGTTATCTAAACAAATATCTATTGTAATTAAGGCATATTATAGAAAATGCAACGGTAAAAATTTCCAAAATGGAGGTACATCTCAAGATGAATTATAGAGTTATCTAAACAAATATCTATTGTAATTAAGGCATATTATAGAAAAATCTAGGAATGAAGAATCTAGAATAATCTAGCATTAGATATTATTAGATCATATAAGATTAGTGCAGAATATTGTAGATTAAGTTATAAATATGTGTTAGCATTGTACGTAGGAGTGGCGTCATATGTACTTCCTACCACATTCATAAGCAAGAGTTCTCTTATGGAACCTTGCATATCATATGTATTTCCCCCAAGTTTGTAACAAATTATTTCAATCAATAAAAATTCATAAATTACAGATTTGGTCCATTAACCTTCCGCATGCGCCTGTCAAAAATTTCTATCATAAGCTAATATGAGCCAATCAGCCAAATGATGAGTTAATTTGACAAATATTGAATTATTTGTTACATATAATAAAATGCTTCATAAAAGACTCGATATGATTTAACTCCAATAGACTTCATCAATTAGGAAAGCACAATTTACAATAAATGACTAATTGTCTATCTATATATATCGAATCAATCCGACCCGAATAACCAATTAACCTACTATCATGCTATTATAATGAAGTAGTTGTTATATAAAAGGAGAGCGTTGTATGCATGAATACATACTGCCATTTTCCTTGGTTTAAAATGACGAAATAAGGGCAACTCATGCGTTACTAACTTGGACTTTCCTCACCATACATGATTGACTCTTGCTTTTGTTTTTTCTTCTCCCTTCTCTGGATTCTTGGAGACATGGCAACATTATAGCATATAGTTTCCCTTGCTAGTAAATGTTATTTGTAGCCACATATATATTCATATTATATCAATTATTCAAATGGCAATATATATCTCCACATTTATGACGGTTGAAAATAACTTTTGGTGGTACATGTTTAAAAGCAAAGTTGAACTTTGTTCAGAACATAAAATTACAAGTGAAGTAAAAAGTACGTATATATTAAATGTTTCTTCTCTATGTATCTTTTTTTGTTAAAGATCTTATATCTGAAATGTGTAAACTAATTACAGAAAATTAAGTATAACAACGTTTACATGGATATGAATCTGAAGTGCATGTTAGAGCTTATGTAAGATAACACCAATTAAAGGTAGGTTTACAAGATTAATCAGCCACGCATGGGTCCGGCCAGCTCGGGCCAACCTAGTGCCATAACAGATCAATCCTTCAACGAGTTAAGGAAAAATTGTGTCGTGTAACGCTCATTGTACAATATATTTACCCAGTAGATAGGTTACCCGCTTCTAATAGATCATTGAAAAATAATTGTTTACAGTGAGTTGGATTCCACCATACATTAAAATCTATTAGTAGTGGGTAAACTACCCACTGGGTAAACCAAGTTGTATCCGTCAAAATAGGATTATCTAATCTACTAAAGTAGAGTTTAGATTTGGTGTTTCTCGAATCCGTGAGTTTTAGAAGTAGTTATTGCAGAAATGGAAAACCATAGTAGCAATTAATAGGTGCTGAAAATTCCATCTAGTAGTAGCTGACTCCCAGACATTGGGACAAGGCTTAATGAGGTTACAAATTTAAGTTAGTGCAAAAGCAACACTTATTTCCAATGTAAATTGTAAGAACTACTCAACTTTCCTTATTTATTACTATGCTTCTTGCTGATATACACTAGCATTATAAATGACCAAGCTTCTCGTTTTAATAAAGAAGAGCAGAACACCTACCTACCGGGTAGACAACCCACAACTAATAGAGCATTACAAAAATAATTATTATGTTGAGTTGGATTCCATTACCACAACCATCAACAAGTCTTTATTAATGGTGGGTAGTCTACCTGGTGGGTAGACAAAGTTTTTTCCCAGAAAGAAGAAGAAAACTTATTAAAGCCATGAAAGCACAAACTTTTTCTTTGTTTATTTCACCAATACATGCTTCGTTCCAAGGTCAAAAGATTCACAAACTTGCTTTTGATTGTTTGAAGTTTAACTGTTTAATTAAGAACTTGGAAACTACCACTAATAAAGATGTTCGTCAAGAAATTAACATTGAGAAATCCAAAAAAGGAAATAGGTCCCAATCGAAAAAAATTCTCGGTGACCTCAACTTTTTTTCCTACAAGAAAATAGAAGTACTTGTCATTTTACAATACTATTAGTTGCAACTTTGTATTGTTGTATCTATCTCAAAACATAGTGTTACTATAATTAAATGTTTACCATAATTAAAATTTTAGTCATTAGAACTCTCTAAAGTTAGAAAATATTCACATATAATAAACAATAATTATATTATCTTAATTTAATATTTAAGTTAAAGGGTCACTTGACCCTGTTCTTTTGGGCTGAACTGAATTGAAGTAAAAATGTAAGAGGAAAGTAGTTGAATTGAAGTGAACTGAGCTGAGCTAAACTAAAACTGTCCCCAGAAGAATATGACCACCCACTTGAAAAGTTTAGTAAAGAAAAAGTGACCCATCCTCTTTAAGTTTTTGATTAAAACAAAATATGTAACAATTTTCGTATTTCTTGTTTTTCTTTGACTAGTATCTACATTAAAATGTTTTTTTTTGACGGGTACATTAATTTGTTAGTAAAGATAGAAATAGTATTTATTTACTTTTACTCTAAAAAAGAGTATCTATTTACTTTATAAATTACAAAAAAATAACATTGCCAAAAAAATTTATGGGGGGTAAAAAAAAAGTATACCGACACGTGGAGGTGGACGGTGGCCAGTAAACAAACAAATGAAAGCAGGTTCCCAGGTGCGGCGTTCGGCGGAAAATGAAGTGAAAGAGTCCCTCAAAATCAAACTTGTTATATTTAAAAATTGAGCACCCAAGGCAAAAACTTTTGCAATTAGACCAAACTATGACTAAACCACTATTATATTAATCAATCATACATCACTGATCTAGAATAATGACACTATAGTAATTAGTAATACTGTGCAAAAGTGTAATCATAATCAAGTGAAGTAAACTGGTCAATCAGTCCAAGCCCAATTTTTAAATTGTAGGCATTTCTTAACTATTACTCCATTTATTTTATATTATCTATTTGTACTTTAACAATTCTTATTTTCATTAAATATCCTACTACTTTATCAGTTCTCAAATAAATAACCTATTAAGTCCGTGTATATACTAAATTATACCAACTCATATTAGATTAGCTATAACCAAGCTAAACTTGGTTTAGTGGGGATAGAGGTTGGGGTTCGATCCCCACTAGGGGCATTTTGGGGAGAGAGTTTTTCTTTACCATCCCCCACTCTTAAAGTGTCTGCCCGCAAACCCAGACCGGGGTTAACCTGCAAGAAGTTCCGATATGGCAGGGCCATTTTTCTTACCATGCGGTCCCTAGTGGTGGCCCAAAAAAAAAATTAGATTAGCTATACAAACAAATCATATCATTCAACAATATTCAAACCAGACCGGATATTCAAACCAGACCGGATGAGACTTGATCTTAATAGATCCCAAGCTACCTTTTGTTTTTTGGTGAAGAGAACATGGCCTAAGTTGAAATTTTAAATACTACACTTAGTAGAGTACCAATTAAAAGGCTACATTAATTAGTACGCGAGAGATGAAAAAGTTTGATCAATAAATAATTTTGTATTTTACTAATAAGTAAGCTAAATTTCTCAAAATGACCTGAAATTAAAAGGTAAATAACTATAATTTTAGAGTCGAATAGATAATTATTTCTTAGTTCGTGAAACTACCGTCAGTTTTAGATAGCAATATAACAACTTAACACCACTTTTTAATCTAAATGTAAAGTTTCTAAAAACATAGATTTTGAAATAACGAGGATAGCATGAAGTACCGTACCAAAAAAATTGTTACATACTATCATATCATAAACCAATTCGAAACAATATATCTCATATCATAAGGGTAATACTTAATACTACTTTGATATAATAAGATGGAGCCTCTTAGTAAGTATTATAATATAAGAAAAACTATAGGTATTACGTAAAACCATTACCAAATGTCCCCCCTAGAACCCTGCATTAATGGACCCTCTAATGTCCTACTTTTCCTTCATATATATCCTCCTCTTATTATGACCCAACCCCACTTCTCTTAAGCTACTAATTAGTAATACTAGTAACTAGTAAGTAGTGTATACACCAACCCCCCTTATTTTTGCACCCTTTCCTAGTACACCCGTGTGCCTAAGACCTCCTCCCCAAAAAAAGAACTTAGTAAAAAGTGTTCTTTTCCTCACTTCATTTCTTCTTCTACTTCTTCCTCTTTTTTTTCTCAAGTATGGCAGCTGGGGCAGGATCTCCTTGCGGAGCATGCAAGTTCCTAAGGCGAAAATGCGCATCGGATTGCATTTTCGCCCCGTATTTTTGCTCCGAACAAGGACCGGCCCGTTTCGCTGCTATACACAAGGTGTTTGGAGCTAGTAATGTCTCTAAACTCCTCCTACATCTCCCTGTGCATGAACGTTGTGAGGCTGTTGTCACCATTGCTTATGAAGCCCAGGCCCGGATCCGTGACCCGGTTTACGGTTGTGTTGCTCACATCTTTGCTTTGCAGCAACAGGTAAAAATAGCTAGAAGTATATCATGTAGTAAATTAAATCCTCAAATAAAGTAAGCATGGTTTGTGCTGTTTTATAAATATTGAGAATAAGATTTTAAAAGTACTCTTGAGTTTATTTTCTTTGTTTCATGATCCAAATTTCACTTGTAACTTTGTTTTTGGGAAGTGTACAACATTTTGAAAGTTACATTGGGTGTGACTTCAATACTTCATATAAATTTTTGATGTGAATATCATTCAACGTGTTTTTTTCTTTTAACCAATGGGTCGGGTCAACTTGTAATTTGTGAGTAAATGAGTAACTATTAGGTGATTAGTTGAGTAATTTTTGTTCGGGTAAAACAGGAGTCATCTTGTAAGTCGTAATCACAATCACACCTTGACAAATTTATATTTTATGACATGCTCCTTACATGCCTTAATTTGTCACAATTTTCATCATTTCTAAAGTTATTATTAAAAAATCACTACAAATATTATGTATGGTAAATTACGGTACAATAATTTATTTTATACTCTTTTCGTTCTAGAATAATTATCTTGTATATCATTTTTGTCAGTAGTCTTTCAAAAAATTGTCTTACTAATTTTAGTAATTTAAATGAAAAACTTACTCCACCTCACTATCTCTAAACACAATCATTATCAGTTAATTTTTTTATTTATACTTTAACTATATCTATATATCCAAACAACATACCCCCTAAGAAACTAATATTACGTCGAAATTTAACACGAAATTTCAACTTAAACACACTTTTATAAACAATATAAATATAAAGCCAATTTTTTTTATAGAATAGGAAACATTACTAATTGTGCCAAATTGTCTTTCATTGTTTGGTAAATGTAGGTGGCATATTTGCAAGCACAATTGATGCAAGTGAAGGGACAATTAGCAAACAAGAACATGGAAAATCAATGGACAACAACAACATTAGAAGGAAATAATCACAATTATCTTGCAGGAATCCAAGCATCAGGAGCATTTCAGACTCAAAGTGGAGTTACTAATAATAGTAGTAACTACATGAATAATAATCCCATTTCACCTCAAAGTTCACTTGATTCAGTTGATCACCATCAAAATGTTAATAATGATGTTGGGATGATGGTAATGGCAATGCAAGACTATGGTGGAGTAATTCAAGCTAAAACTGAGGGTATTATTGGAAAGAAAAGGTCCCTTGATGACATGGGTGAGCTTCAAGAATTGGCTCTTAGAATGATGAGAAATTAATTTATTTTCTTTATTAAATAATAATTAGAGAGGGAGAAAAAGATTATGAAAAAAAAGGAGAAGAAAGGGAATATTAGTGGTCTATGACTCTTATCCCACACAAATGATTGTAAATATAGAGGATTGTCAGAGGAGCTAATTTTTAGTACTTGGTATAAAAAGTTTGGCATATTATATTAAGATGAGGCAAGCCCAAAAATGAGGCATTTTGTTTTTGTTTTTGTTTTTGTTTTCTGTTGGTCCTTTTATATTATATACTCCATAAAATATATCCAATCAAATAATTTATTCATGAACAACTTGAATACGTGGGGTTTCATTATAACATAATTTTTAATCAGTAATGGAGGTGTTCATTTCGTTATTAATCTTGTTCTATATAGCTTCATTATGACTATATCAGCTTGACATTTAAAAGCATAAATTAGTAATTAATACAACTAATCAACTCATTTGTCGATCGTCATAGAGGATGAAGATATTGCATGATTTTAAGCATTTATTTGCCTATTTGAACCTTATTTTGTCCTATACTCCTATGTGTTCTTCTTATACACAACTACAAAAATATAAAATGGTGTTACATAAGATAAGATTTTATTTATTTAAAGCTAGTGCATTTCTTAGAGGTTCCAAGAGTACTAATTGATTATCTTTCTTCAAACTCCAATGTCACTTTGTATAAAATACTCCAACACAAGCAATTCGAGGTAACATATGGTACTTTGGGCGTTTTAACAAGTACTAATTAGTAATAGTAAAAAAATTAATTACTTCCTTCGAGTTAAAATAAGTGTCATTTCATTTTTCTTTGAATAGCTGAATTAACAGTTCCGTTGAAGTTCAATTAAAGTTCACTTTTCTTAATTAGAAAAAATATATGATTAAGCTGTAAGTATGATATGTTTCCAACAATTAAAAAGCCGTAATATATACAATGAATCATGTAAAAAAGGGTATAATATTTTTTTTTTAAATGGGAAATAAAGGCGTAAGATTATTAAGGAAATTTTGACAATAGGAATTTCGGCCTTAAAAGAAATATTAATAATAAACTTAGACAAATTTTTAAACAAATTCATTTTTCTTTTATTGTCGCCTAGATGAACAAATAATTACATTATTATCATCCCTTAAAACCTTAGGAGAATATAATTTTTTTTTTTAAAATATCATCTCCATGTGATAGCAGGTTTTTGACTTTTGGTGGTAAAGGGAAGATGCACAAGGATGAAATAAAGAAGTTTATCTATAAATATAAGTGACAAAAAAATGTAATAAATATTAAGTGTCTATTAGCAATTCACCCATACTTGTTGCAACATAATTAACTAAAATGGGATCTTATTTTGGAAAGTTGTCAGAACATTATGGTTTGTTTAAGAGAATTGTCAAACTTTATTTTTATGGGTTAAATTTGAGATTATTCTTCTTAAATTTCTCCAATATATAACTAGTAAAAACCTCAATGGCTTAAACGGGAAATGTGTATAGTGAGGCTTTCTTAGGAGTAAAATTGAAGTCGACTAATTTAGCTTAATTGTGTGGCTAGACACAATCCAAGAAACAACAGTGAATTAGTGGTAAAAACCAATTTTAATTAGTAAAATAAAAGTTTTAAACAACAAAACTCGATTTTAATCAGTAAAGATAATTTTCGTTAAGTAAAAATTAGGGAAGAGAAGATAACCAAAATAGAAGTATCTTAAAGAACTAATCTTTATGATAGTATTATAGAAATAAATGAGGGAAAGGTGGTAGCTCAGTAGAGTACCATCCCGAATTTCAGAGCATTTCCTAGGGTTTGAATTCTCATCCCAACATATTGTTGGGGATTTCACTTGTGGTGGCAGTGGGCCTCTAGACCTGTTGTTTTCTGGGTTGTTTAGCCTTGTACCCAACCTTTGAGCTAGTGTGTTCTGCAGGCTATTAGCCTAACAGCCTAGCACGGGTTGTTTTTCTAACCAATTATTTTTCCTAATAAAAAAAATTAAATAAATACTTTCACACTTTAGAAACTATTATTAGTACATAAAGGGGGCTTCCATAATGATTGCAGCTATTTTCTAATTAACCCAAACGATTAGTTTAAGTTGATCACACGTATGCCCATCTAGATACGTTTCACCCTCCCATGTCCTTAATCAACTTTTTTTCATATCACAAGAAGTCCAACATACTAGCTGTCCTTATTAGCAAGCCTATAAAGTTTATACTTAGAAAGTGTGTACATATATGTAATTTTAAATATTATAGTGTCCACGGGTTAAAATGATCATGAGATTAAATACTTTGATTAATCGCAAATTAGGGATTTGGAAAGAGGCAAAAGCTATCATGGTGGCCTCTAAGCTAAGGCCAAAATTCTAGAGAGTTAGTATTAAGTGGACCCCAAACTTTGCCTTGAGCAAATATGTTTGAATAAGTAGGTTTACCCAACACAAGCGTTTTTTTAATGTCTTTTTAAATACATATGTAATGACATTTGTTGACATATAGATGGACAAATTGTCCCCTTAATTGAATGCACAAGCCTACATCAAACGTCAAGAGCTTCGGCAGCTTCTCCAAATAAAATTAGTTCTAAGTTTGACCATCCCTGAAGAAACTGATCAATCTGAAATTTTGTTTTATAAAAAAGGGATATCCAATTACAAAAGGTTAATTGATCTATTTATCAACGACAATATTATGTTATATAGTAGGATTCACTAATTAAGTGTCGAATTATTCAACCACCAATAGGGAACATGAGCAGGATTTAGAGTTTAGATCATCGTGATACAAGTTTACCTTACTGATGGCAATATCGCGATGATAATTTAATTAACCCAGCAAGAGATGAATCATTGATTTACCATATTGATAATCGCGCTTTTAT
This sequence comes from Beta corolliflora, assembly GCA_947648045.1. Taxonomy (NCBI): domain Eukaryota; kingdom Viridiplantae; phylum Streptophyta; class Magnoliopsida; order Caryophyllales; family Amaranthaceae; genus Beta; species Beta corolliflora. Next base: position 429,758 of record CANSZD010000230.1, on the reverse strand, counting down.
TATGATTGAATGCCACTATATCAGAATATGATGCAGAAGCAAACATGTCCGCCGCTTGATTGCCGTCCTATAATAAGGGCTTTAGCCTCCAAGGGAACATATTGTAGGCTAAGCTAGCACGACGGCGGCTTCCCAAAGGTCGCGTTGAAGTACAAATCCTATCGAGCAACATGTTCAATTATTTGCATATGGAATAAATATGTTGCAAGGTTATTATAAGTGTTAGAGTATTATTTATGCCGTGATTTTACTAAGATTCATTCCCATGTCACTTCGATTCGTCCCCCAGCCCATAGCCCTTGAAATTACCTGTATAAGGCTCATAGAGGCTTATAACAATAAGGAAAAATTGATTAAATACTCTCAAGGCTAATTGTATAAGTTCTTTTATGGGCAAATGCTTTTCATGAGAGGATAGTCTATAAGGAAAGGTGAGGCACATGCATATAACAATAAAGCTATGAATGTTAAGGATTTAGTATGAAATGACAAGTTGTGAATGGTAAAAGCTATAGAAGGAAATTTAAGTCAATGTAGAGGTTGACAAACACCCAAAAATCATTACAAGGAATATTGAGACATTTGAGCAAGTCCCGGATTAAGAACATTTTTGGGTCTGGAAAAGTCAAGAAAAAGCCCCAAAATATTTGAATTTGGAGACCCTCTTGAGTGTAGTACCTTCTTGAGTGTGGAAAAAGTACCTCATCGGATGTATCCTACAATTATACTACGATTATATCAATAACAAGGGCCATATGGTGGCTTTAGGAGCAATTTTTGGGTTGGATTAGAAATATATTAACCAAGCAGTACAAGGCATTATTTTTAGTTCAATGTTGAGGGTCTCAACTACAAAAAGAATTATTCCAATTAGGTCCCTGAAAAGGTCTCATATAAATAACATCGCAGGGTTTGAAAAAGTCAAGAAATTACCCAAAATAGTCGAATTTAAAGGCTAATACACACTTTTCGTAGTCCGCATAATGTATCTGATGGGATGTATTGTGGGGTCACATGAGATCATTCAATTTGAAACTATATCATTGACTAAAAACAAGCATATAGTGGCCTTTGTAGCAAATTCAGGCTTCAATAGCAATCATATATACAAAATAAGTTGTAGAATGTAATTTATGTCAAAATAGACGGTCATGTCGACTCGAGAATCATCCTAAGGTATCCCAAGACCATTGAGAAAGTTTAGGATAAAAACGTTGTTGGGTCCGAAAAACTCCAGCAATATCCCCAAAAATAGCTGAATTAAATACACACTTTTAGGCCTTTACAGAGCCCAGGTAAAAGTCTTCATGGGTTGCATTTTGGGGTCATGGATACCATTTGGATACTTATCCATGACTAAGATCGGGCTTATAGAAACATTGGAGCTATTTCAGGGTTCAACGACCAATGTATAAAACAAGTTAGTAGAAGGGAATTTCAGTCAATCTGGAGAGTCGCAAACACTCGAGAATCAGTCTAGAGGGTCATGTATCTATCAAGCTTAATCTACTACATAGAGTATTTTTAGCATTTCCTTTGAATTCAAACAAAATAGTAAGTCATCATATATATATCTATCTACTCTCGATCGGTAATATAAATGCATGTCTTAGGGTGACCCTTTTTACTCCTGAAGTTGATCTCCTATCAGATTGATCGTGTAAATCAGTCAGATAATTAACTTTTTACATATTCTTCTTAACTATTAAAGACTTTTATATCATTTTTCATTTTTAAGGTTTATTTGTATAACTTTTCAATTTTAAATTTTACTTGTATAACTTTCTCTTACAGTAACTTTTAATCTATTTTTGCAACTTTTACGACTTTTATTTGTTTGAGGACTGTGTAAGATAATACTTCATACAAGAATTTACATTATTCTCTAGTAAGCTAGTAAATTTACATTTTATTTCTTAGTGAAACATTAAAATATCTAGATACAGTAGTCCTTGATCTATATAGTCAAAGAAGAACAAAACAAAAAGCTAATTAGTGTTAATTGTATTTTGCTAATTATTTTGTGTAATTAGCAATGGAACTGTTGAATCTAATTGCTTTTATAGTGAGGATGATAACAAAGAGAAAAAGTGCATTTGACTAAATAGTTTATCTTTTCGAGCCCATAAACCTTAACAAAAAAGTCTAAACCGTTGATTTTAGTCAAACAAGATGACCCTCACGGCCTCACCTCATTTGATCTATATGTTTAAAAAAATCACTTTTATAAAAGAAAAAGGGAAGCCAAACAAACAACTTTTATTTCCCCCTTCTTTCTAAACGTTGGGTCCAAATTAGTTCGTCCCATTTATTTTGCTAATTATTGGGCCACATCAAATGCACTTTGAAAGCGTTTGTAATCACAAGTTTTATAGGCTGATTAATTGGATAGATGCCATTTAGGGGTTGTTCATTTTAGATAATTCGATACGATCCAAAATTTCGAATCGGAAAAAATGCGATTCGAATCCGATTGGAAAAAACCAGATATCCAAAATCTCGAATATCCGAAATTTCGAACCGGATTGGAAATCCGAAAATAAAAAAAATGAATTTTTCAAAAGAAAAGTTCATAAAATAAGTTTCGGATCGGATCATCGGATATTTCGGATATCCGGTCTTGAAAACGGATATTTTCGGATCGGGTGTCCGGTAATATCCGACAAAATCCGAAAACTTCCAATGTTTCAGATATTTTCGGATATCTTAAAATGAAAATTTGCGATCCGTATCGGTAAAGTCTTTTGCAATATCAATATCTCTCCTGAGGGTTGCGAATCTTTAGGATCACCCTATCATTCTTCCAAGAAACTATATATACAAACTCTTATTATAAGAGGGTCATAATCATCGTTATTTTCCTTCTCTGATACAGGACAACCAGTTCCAATCGTATATTGATTTTTTTAGAACTATGTAATAAATTCAAATTTTTATGATAACATGATCTTCAATTTAACATGTTCAATTTTTATAATTTGTCTGTAATAATTTCATATACTTCCTCCGTTCCGAATTAAATGCAACAAATCCACTTTAACGCATCTCGAAACATTATTTTGACCACAAATATCTATAATTACATATAACTAAAAATTAAAAAAAAATTACATTTTACGAAAGTACGTCACGAGACGAATCTAACAAGATCTCTCTTAACTATGTTTTTCATTATGTATAAATCACAAATCTTAGTCAAAGTGAAAAGTGTGAATAGTGATCGAAAAAGTGGATTTGTTGTATTTAATTCGGAACGGAGGAAGTACATAATCTTTATATTTAAATATTTTCGAATTAATTATATTCTTATATATACGAGTCATGACTGGCCGAATCAAGAAGCAAAAGCTTATTGTCTAATGAGAAAAATAGGGGACAAGAAGGATTATAAGAAAGAGGCGTACTTTAATCTAGAAACTCACTAAAAATAAAAAGATGAGTCAAAGTTACTGCGAATTAGAACTTAGAAAGTATTATAAACCAAGAGGGACGAAATAAATCAAAGTAGTCTTCAAATTATTAAAAAATAAAAAAAGGGATGAGTGTGTCCGTTAAAGTCGTCAAAACATTTCCTCTGTCGCAATCTAAAGGTTAGATTAAAGTTGCACTAAACAAGTTGTGAGAAACTAATACTGTCGTATCCATATGCAAATTATAACGAGAAAGCAAAATAAGAAAATAAACAATATGAGGTGTGACAAAACCCACCCTTTAAAACTCTGAAAAAGTAAGGATATACTTCCTCCGTTCTAAAATAAGTGAAACATTTGTCTTAAAAAACTCTCACATAAATAACAGAAGTGTTTCACTTATTTTGGAATGGAGGAAGTAAATAAGAATTAAGAAACCCACAAAATGAAGTACCCCCTCTATATTTTTTTATCTTTCCCACTTGAAATCTTGACACTATTCACAATTAGAGAGAATCTTTTAAATTTTTCTCAATACATAAGAAAAAATATAGTCATGTGGGGTCTTGTTTGATTCGTCTCAATGATTATTTTATTAATATTCAATTATTATAATTTTTACTAATATGTAATGAAAGATATTTAAGGTAGAATAATGCATTGGCAAACGTGTAAAGTCAAAGTAAGAAAGATAAAAAAATATAGATGGAGTATTATGCAAAACGAAGAGTAAGAAATCCTAGGGCTTTTACATGGCTATATGCATGAGTCCAAAAATTGTAGTAAAAATTAGATATATGGGGGCAATTTTTGGTGATAGTAGTCTATAGAAACATGGGGAGTTGTGGTAGTGTTTTTTACGAAAATGTTTGGCTGACTTTCTTTTTATTGGTTGACTTTGTTGCTCCAATGCTCAAAGCTTCTAAACCTTGAGGTTGCAAATGCATAATGGAGGCTCAAACTTAATTTCTAGCTAGGTTGAAAGGAAGGTTTCTTACACCATTTTTTTTTTGTAAATTGTAATTAGCTAGTGCTAAATGCCAATACTTTTGAAATGTTTCTTCTTTTTTTTCTGAACTATTATACATACTATGTAATTTCTCATCCGTTCAATCCAAAATACATGTTACTATCTTATTTAGATCTAAAATGTAAATATATCCATCAAGATTGAAATATTACATATGTGCCTATACGCTTATAAGAGAAGCTTATAAAAGGATCAAATTAGGAATACTTTTATGATCCCTTTCTTCAAATATAGTAAACATTTTCTGACCTTTTTGTTCAATGGTTCATAGTTTAGTCTCCCTTCCTTACGTACGATTATTAACTCTTTATGTTTAATACAACTTCGTAAAATTCTTCCTTCTCGGCTCTTGCCTCGGTGCAGGCAAGTACCACTAATTCCCCGGGCGAGACCTAGGTTTGATTCTCATAGTGGGAATTCCCTTCCCCCCCCCACATGTATCTTAGATAGAAAAGCCTGTGGAACTCACATTATGTGTACCACAAAAAAGAAAAATTAAAAATCAAAGTTGGTGACATATACAGAGTCATGTTGTCTTATTGCATTCTATTTTTCTTTTTTATGGCTAGAAGTAATTATCACAATAATTCATTTACATTACTTTATTTCTTTTCCATAGTCTATGAATCTATAATTCATACTTAAAAGTTTTGAAGATATTTAGAGAACAAATATAGTAGGTACGTACTACTAGGAGAAAGAACCTGCTATAGTGTGCTCTAGTATGGTTGACGTAGATAATCCTTTTGATTTTGAGAAAGTATATGAGATAATATTAGGAATTGAATAACTTTGCACATTATAAGATAAGCAATAACTTTGCACTTTTAGTAATTTTTGTTTTGTTTTGAGAAGTGGAAAAGTATAAAACTATTAGTGGGGTTTCAACCATCAACTTAATTAACTTTTGGTTGAGTTGGTCTTCTTTGTATAGCTCTTCGCGTTGAGCTCAACGTGATGGAGAGAGGGTGATACAAAGGCATTTGAGAAAGCTTGCAAAAAGCTTGTTCATCTTCATTCTTTGTATTTTTGGTGCCGGGCAATACGAATTATGTTCTCATGCCAATCACTTTTTTCGGGACCATGCAATTCATATTCACCTTTCAATGTACAAATTTCTGGAAACATCTCGGCATCAGAAGATCAATCAGCCTATGATTCTCGACATTGCCTTGTTCTTAATAAGATCAACAATTTTTATGTTGAAGGTGGTGGATTCATTGATGGCAATGAGAAAGTTGATAAAACAAAACCTGGCAAGCATGCACCAACTGCACTAATCTTCAATGATTGTGAAAATTTGGTTGTGAATAATTTGAATATTCAAATGCTCAACAAATGCATCCTTCTTTTGATGGACACGATCATTTTAAAGCTTCGAACTCACTATTACTTCTCTTGAGGAGCCTTAACACTAATGGCATACACATTACAAGCACCACAAACATTAAGGTTAGAAATTCGTTCATTAGAAAAGGTGATGATTGTATCTCAATTGAGAGCGATTCTCAATCAGTTAGAGCCATGGACATTACTTGTGGACCGGATCACGAAATAAGTATTGGAAGCCTGGGGGACAAAGATTCTAAGGCTCGCATTTCAAATATAAGTTGAATGGTGCTAGTCTTACGAGAACAACTAATGGAGTGAGAATTAAGACTTGGCAAGGTGGATCAGGAGTTATTGCAAGTAATATCATATTCTAAAATATACATTTTATAGACCAATATCGAAACCAAGATACACCATGCTAAAAATAGGCCTTATTAGCCGATACTGATTAGAGATAGTATGAAGACTAATAAGCTAGCTTTTATATTTTGTTAATACATTACGTTATTGTTGTAATAATAAATTGTTACAAGTTGTAACAAACTTCGATGGTTGCTACTACTATAAATAGCTACATGTAGCTCACTGTTCATCTTCTTCTTTTCTAATGAAAATATCTTCACATTCCGGTGAAGTTTCTCTCTACTTTTCTCTCTCTACTACGATTCATAATCTTGATATTTTCTATCAATTTCACATGGTATCAGACAGGTTGCGATCAAAATCTGCGTTCTTGATTTGATCTATTTTCCGCTAAGATTTCAAATCGATTCTTCGATTTTTCTTGATAATCGCAAATTCTCGATTCTTCGATTTTGTTGATAATTGTAAATTTGCTGTAACAATGGTTGAAATTGGTGTAAACGTTGAAGGCGATTCAAATTCCAACTCGAATCGAATCATTCGATCCATTGGAAATGTAAGTATTGCTTACAATGATTCTTATTACATCACTAGTTCGATCGACTGTGTGAATAAGCTAGTTTACTGTCAATCTTAATGGAAGTAACTTCATTAGTTGGAAGCGAAATGTTAGGGAGAGCTTTGATTGCGAAAAAATAAACTAGGTTTTATTGAAGGAACAATTGTTAAGCCCGAAGAATCACATACGGATTATAATCGTTTGGATGAGATGTGATTATCTTGTAATTTGCTTGGTTAATGAATTCTATAAATGAAGAAATTGGAGAAAATTTTACTTTCGTTGAAAGTTCTGCTCAATTGTGGAGAGAGATTACTGAATGTTATGGACAATCTAATGGTCCACAAATATATCAACTGAAGCGTGAGTTGGATAATTTGAAACAAGATAATCAATCTATCATGTTGTATTATGGCAAGATGAAGCGTTTCTGGGATGAGTTACAGAATTTGAGGAGTTTGACATCTTGTACATGTGGAATTTTATCCAAATGTAGCTGCAATTTCTTGAAGAGATTGTCTGATTTTGAATCTGAAGAAAAGTTGATGCGGTTTTACATTACGTCTTAACAAGTGGATTTGATAATGCCATAAATAGTATTCTTGCCATGGATCCTCTTCCATCAATTAGCGGGGGCATTTTATCTTGCTCAACAGATTGAGAAACATAAAGAAGTGAGTAGTATGAATGCTATGCCAGGAAATCATGAAGTAAGTGCATTTGCTGCTCAGCAAAAACATCAATCTTACAATAAGACACCTTACAAGAAGGAATGGAAGAAAGATAAGATGGATAGGTTCTGTAATTTTTGCAAGAAACAAGGACATACTAGAGATGAATTTCCAGAATGGTTTTCTAAGAAGTATGGTACTTCATCAAAAATTGCTGCTCATGTGTGCGCTTGCGATCTTGCTTTGTTTATGAAGCGAATGATCCTCTTGGTGTTGTTGGGTCCTTCATACAATGATATTCGAGGCTGTTGATTACCGCTATGATGCGATCTATTATGCATGAGGTTATGAGGGCTATGAAGGGCAAACAAATTGGTGGAGAATTTTCCACCAATTTTGTCTCATTTGCTAACTGTGCAACATCTTCAGGTACAATTTTTAAACATTCTCAAGTCCATGATGTGTGGATTATAGACTCAGGGGCAACAGATCATATGACTTTTAATGTTAAATTGTTTGTTGCTAAAAGAACTTTACATAAACAAGTGGAGATTGTGTTGCCTGATGGGAGTTGTTCTTATGTGACTGAAATAGGAAATATTGTTATATCTCCTAATCTTGTTCTCACAGATGTGTTATTTGTGCCTTGTTTTAAGCATAATTTGATTTCGGTTGGGAAATTGATAGCTGATGCTAATATTGATGTAGTATTCAGGACACATGAATGCATTTTTTCTTCACAAAATTCATCTCATAATCTGCTTAAAGCACCTAAAATAGGTGGTTTATATATGTTAAATTCTTCTTCTCAAATGTCTTCTAAGAGAAGTTTTCCTGTAGTTACAAATATAGTTGAATCTACTGTGAACTCTAATACTCATACATCTTCTCTTAAATCTTCTAAACTTTCATCTAATTCCTCTAAACATGCAGTCACATCTTTTGATCTTATCCATGCCAGACTTGGTCATATTTCTTTATCCAAAATGAAACACATAGCTATCTGTGATTGTAATTATCTTACAGACTATTTCTGTGAAGTGTGTGTTTTTGCTAAACACCACAAGTCACCATTTCCTAGAAGTGTAATAGAGCAGCCAAATGTTTTGATCTTATACACATAGACCTATGGGGTCCTTACAAACACAAATCTCTTTCTGGAGCTTCATATATATTTCCTTACTATATATTTTAGATGATCACAGTAGGTGTACTTGGACCTACCTTCTTCACAACAAAATGCAAGTCTATAGAACAATTGCTAACTTCTTCCTTCAAATAGAAAATCAGTTTCAAACTACCATTAAAGTTGTAAGGTCTGACAATGGAACGAAAATTATTCAAGATCAATGTTTATCATTGTTCATGAATAAAGGCATTCTTAATCGAAATAGTATTGTTGGCAGACCACAACAAAATGGGCGTGTGGAACGCAAGCATAGGCATTTGCTTGAAGTTGCAAGAGCTCTTAAATTTCATGCCAACCTTCCTTCAAAATTTTGGGGTGATTGTCTTTTAACAGCCACATATTTGATCAATCTTATGCCATCTCCTGTCCTAAATTGGAAAACACCATCTGAAATGTTATTTGCTAAACCTCCTGATTACACCATGCTTAAGGTATTTGGATGTCAATGTTTTGCTTACAATATGGACAGAAAGACAAGTTTAGTCCAAGAGCCAAAATATGTATCTTTCTAGGCTATCCCTTTGGTCAAAAAGGCTTCAAAGTTTATGATTTAGACTCTCATAAGTGCTTTGTAACAAGGGATGTAGTTTTTCAAGAACATTCATTTCCTTTTCATCAAAATAATGTTTCCCCACTTTCTCCTTCTTCACATAACATTCCCATTATCAGTCTTAATAGTGATCCTTTAGTTAATTCATTTGTTACTTCCAATGATAATGCTGATACTTCTTTCACTTCTGCTTCTTCTTTACATCACAATCAACTCACTACTAATTCTTCTCATACTCCTTCTAATCATTCTCCTTCTCCTGATTCTTCTTCTCATAATTTTATGCAGCCTTCCTATGTTCCACATCTTGACAATTCTGGTCATAATCATATTGAACCTCATGCTCCTAGACATTCTACTAGGACTTGTCAAACCTCTTGTTAAATTTCAAGATTTTATTTGCCCTACTCTACCAGTGTCCTCTGGTTCACATTCTTTTTTAGCTCAATCTAATTGCATTCATGTTCTGAACCTACTTCATATAAAGAAGCAAGTCAATATCCTGAGTGGAGACATGCTATGCAACAAGAACTTTTAGCACTGGAAACTAATGATACTTGGGATCTTACTGTTTTACCTAAGGGAAAGAAAGCCATTGGTTCAAAGTGGGTTTTTAAAATTAAACACAATGCTGATGGTACTGTGGAAAGATATAAAGCAAGGCTTGTTGCTACTGGTTATCAACAAGTGGAAGGTGAAGACTTTACTCACACTTTTTCACCTGTTGCAAAGTTAGCCACAGTCAGAATTGTGATTTCAATTGCTACTGCTAAGAATTGGCCATTATGTCAATTAGACATAAATAATGCCTTTCTCCATGGATATTTAGAAGAAGAAGTGTACATGAAACCACCCCTTGGCTATGATAAAGCACATCCACATCAAGTCTTGTCTTCTTAAACGATCACTCTATGGTTTGAAGCGAGCTTCTAGGCAAAGTGGAACAAGGAACTTAGCAAGTTTTTGTTCGGTCTTGGTTTCATTCAGTCAAAGCAAGATTACTCTTTGTTTACTAGGGAATTACTTGGAGAATTTGTTGCAATTTTGGTATATGTTGATGATATTGTTTTGACTGGGACATCACAATCTCAAATAGATGTCATTAAACAAGAATTGCATCAGGCTTTTACAATTAAAGATCTAGGAGATCTAAAATATTTTCTGAGAATAGAGGTTATCAGAAACAAGTCAGGTACTTTGCTCAGCCAGAGGAAGTACATCTTAGACATTATCAAAGATTTACATCTTGATAATTCAAGACCTGTTGCTTCTCCTCTTCCAAAAGGTTTAGGCCTTTCTACAGAAGTTGGTAATGTCTTAGAAGAGCACGAGCAGCGATGCAGGAAGCTTGTTGGCGGACTTTTTGTATCTTAATATTACTCGCCCGGATCTTTCCTATGCCACACAAAGATTTGAGTCGGTTTCTCGGTTACCTAAGGAAACCACACTTACAAGCGACCTTATATGTGGTTAGGTACCTCAAGAGTACATTAAACCTTGGTTTATTTTATCCAGCCACCAGTGATTTAGTGCTCAGTGCCTTTAGTGATGCTGATTGGAGCACTTGCACTTTTAGCAGCAGATCATTAAGAGCTTATTGTGTTTTTTTGGGATCACATCTAGTGTCTTGGAAGACAAAAAAGCAGAAAACCGTTAGCAAATCCTCTGCTGAAGCAGAGTACAGGAGTATGTCTAGTACAGCTTCTGAAATTGTTTGGGTTAAAGGGTTACTTCAAGATTTGCAAATACATGTTCCTCTTCCTATTTATTTACATTGTGATAACACTGCTGCTCAACATATTGCACAGAATCCGATTTCCCACGAACGAACTAAGCACTTGAAGAGAGACTGTCACTATGTTAGGAGAAGCGGATAGAAGGCGGTTTCTTGCAAACTTCTCATGTTTCCGGTCATCAACAGCTAGCAGACCTTCTCACCAAGGCTCTTCCTGGTCCTCAGCATCAATTTCTTGCCTCCAAGCTTGGACTTGTTGATTCTTCCTACGTCCAGCTTGAAGGGGGGATATGAAGACTAATAACCTAGCTTTTATATTTTGTTAATACATTCTGTTATTGTTGTAATAATAAGTTGTTACAGCTGTAACAAACTTCAGTGGTTGCTACTACTATAAATAGCTACATGTAGCTCAATGTTCATCTTCTTCTTTTCTAATGAAAATATCTTCAGATTCTGTGAAGTTTCTCTCTACTTTTCTCTCTCTACCTGATTCATAATCTTGATATTTTCTATCAATTTCACAGATAGTCTACCAGAACATAACTGGAAGTCTGGAACAAGTCTTTCAAAAACTGCGTTACTATTTGATTGCAGTGAAACAAATCCGTGTCAATGCATTACTATTAAAAATATTGAGATAAAGAGTAGTGAATAAGGTGACGAAACTACTCAAACTACATGTGATAACGTCAAATTATCGAAGATTGTAAATGTTTCTCCACACTACTAAGCTAATGATTAGCAACGATACGTACGTATGTTAGAGGGCAACTCAACCAAAAGTTTAAGTTGATGGCTGCAACCCTAGGAATAATCTTATATTCTATGAGTTTTAGACCTCATTAGATTAATACATAAGTCTTTAGTCTTTATGCTTGAGGCCTTAAGACGAACCAAGGATTTAAGACATGTAGTGACCAAATTATTTCTTCATTTTTTAAATGCATGGGGATGAATGTGGTGAGGTCTATTAGATGAGTAAAAGCACCATATAGCAAATACAGTTAAATGGATGTATATGAAATATGAATGCACTTTAGAAAAGGAAAAAAAAAAGAAACTGGTAAAATTGAAATATCTTTAACATTCACCTAAACACTATTATATGTATATTTAATTTTGATGTACTCATACTTTATATACTCAATTCTCGAGTACATCAAACTACTTCCTCCGTTTTTTTTACTCGCAACACTTTTTTTTCATCAACTCCAATGCAATTTTTAGGTATGAGAGAGATAGAGAGGAAAAAAAGAGAGGGCCCGTGTGATTGGAGAGAGATAGAGAGAAAGGAAAAGCAAAAATAGAAAGTGTTACAAGTAATTAATTATTTCCGTTTTAGAAAAGTGTTGCGGGTAAAAAAACAGAGAAAGTAAATACTTCATACTCCAATATTATAAGTAAAAGGAAAACAGAGGAAATATACAATTACATCATGTAACTATTGCAACTAGTTAGAGTATTGGTTTGTGCTCCCTTTGATCGCAAAATACATAGAAATGATGATCCGAAACATTTTTAGTTGATATGATTCATGATTCATGATTCATGATTCATGATTCCTAACTTAGAGTGTTAGTAGTAAGGTTTGTGTCTTACCATCTTTTGGAGTTGCAGATTTTCCTTACCTTTTTTCCCAATGGGCGGTGTTAAATTTGGTTTAATTTAAAAAAGGTTCTAGATTGTCAAATATGGGCCTGGGCCGCACCCATCACAAGGAGAGAGAGTCCACTTCACAACCTAAAGGAGTTTCCACCTTAAAACCATATGGCTATAAAGGGAGTAGCCCTTTTGCATTATAAAGTGAACTCATCTCTCTTCTTTAATCAATGTGGGACACTCACATGTGGTGTGCGCTATACATAATAGCTTCAACATAGATTGATAGGTTTCTTCTCCTTACCAAACTAATTAACAAGAAACACCACTTTCTTCTGAAATTCAACTCGAGATATAAAATTCTTCCTACGTCTGTATGTTTGTGGTGGGCTTAAGCACGTGTAGTAGAACAAAAGGTTCGGAACAGAAGGTTAATGTTGGTCCATGATATCATGTGCAATCTTCTTCTTCTTTTTTTGTATAGTTTGGGCTTATTCGGTAGTTGCAGACCCGAAAGTAACCTGAAAATGGTCCAGCGGCAGGAGGATTATGCTTTTTATACGGCCCATGCGCCAAACTCTACAATTACAATTTACATGTGATTAAGGTTGTACTAATTCAGAAGGCCCAACAATTCTTCAATCAAGGTCGTTTAAGAGGATATGCAAACTGATCAAATAGCATATGGCTCGTATTAGGATTAATTCGTTTTAGTTACATTGTCTTAGGCTCTATTCTTTGAGACTGAATTAATGAAAATTCAGTTCAGTTCAGATAAATTTAGTTCAGTTCAGGAAAATTAAGGCTCGCTTGTTCGGAAAACGTTGCTTTAGTTCGGTTAGTTTCCTCTCACAGTTTTCATTCAGTTCAGTTCAGTTTAGTTCAGACAAATTAAGTTATGTTTAGTTCAGTTCAGTTAGACAAATTCATTTCACTTCAGACAAATTCGCCCAGCTTTATTTCAATTCGGTTCGACAAATTCGGTTCGGTTCACTCCAAAAGAACAAAGTCTTAGTTCTCCACAAAGTAGGTGTTACTTTATATAAAAAAAACCTTGATATAGTTATCTTATGAATGAATATACTTTTGTATTTATAAGATCTTTTAGGGCCAATTTATAATTAGTGCAGATCCTTCAATATGTTTAACATAATTTTGTCCTCAAGATGTTCAAATATAGGGATTTTTTATGTTTTACATGGAAGAAGTAGGTCACTAATAGATTGTAATACAACAATTATAATATAAATAAAATCAGAACGCATATACATAATATCGCACAAATTTTACAATCCCATTTTGAGTAATTTTGCTAGACATAAACCCTATATTTTACATCTTGCTTTAATACTACCAAGGCAGACATGAACCCTAATATTTTACCACCTCCCCCAAATGGGCCCCAAAAAAAAAAAATCTTGCTTTAATACTTCACTTATTTACAAGTCTTTTTGTTACCAAAACAAGACCCAAACCTAGTAACCTACTCTTCCAAAGGTGATAAACGGTAGTATCAAGCATTGTAGCGAAACATCTCATTTTGTAATCTTGCGCCTAGATTTTCACCTAAGCATGCTATGTGAATGGATCAAAATTAAAGACTATGAATCGCCATCCATTGCTTCAAAACAGTAACACATAGCTCGCTATAGACACAACTGAAGAAAAATTAAAGTTGAAGTTGATGGAAGTAATCGAAGTTATCTGAATGACATAAGTAAAAAAAAATTACTTGAAATTTACATCAAATACGTAAATGATATGGGTCGGTTCTAGGCTACTTGTAATTGATAGGAGTAACTTTTCAGGCCGGGTTCTCTTAACCTCTAAATATATACTCCCTCTATTTTTTTGGATGTAACATCGACTTTTTTACATTTGTCGAGCGCACAACTTTGACCGATAATATCTCTAATTGTATAAAAGTAAAAATATATATTTGGAAAGTGTATACCGTGACGAATCAAACAAGATCCCACATGACTATATTTTTTCTTATTTATAAATAACAATTAATGGTCAAAGTGTATTGGATGAATAGTGCCTAAAGTCAATATGTTACATCTAAAAAAAACGGAGGGAGTAATATGTTTAGTAAAATCAGTTTTGATTAGTAATAATCAGTTCCAACTAGGGGTGCTTATCGAACGAGCCGAGCCCGAATAACACTGGGCTCGGCTCGAGCTCGTTTAACTTTTCATGGGCTCGGCTTGGCTCGTGAGCTCGACGAGCTTGGGCGAGCCAAGCTCGGCTCGAGCTCGTGATTAGTTTTTGCTACTCGAGCTCGGCTCGTGAGCTCGACTAGGCTCGAGCTCGTTTTCGAGCTCGTTTTCAGGCTCGGCTCGAACTCGGGTTCGATTATGGGCTCGAGCTCGTTTTGGAAATTTATTTTGCGAAAAATCTGTATATATCTTAGTTGAGTTAATATTTTAAAAGAAATACTTCATATAATTTTTAATATATAAATAATTTTTTAATATAAAATATTTTTTTAATATAAAATATTTTTTTAACATAAAATATTTTTTTAATATAAAATATTTTTTTAGTATAAAATAATAATCGAGTTGTTCACGAGCTTTTCGAGCCGAGCTTTGCTTAGCTCAGCTCGGCTCGTTTAAGTCTCGAGCGGAGCCCGAACTCGAGCCGAGCCACAACGAGCCGAGCTTTGACCGAGCCGAGCCCGAACTGTTCGCGAGTTTGTCAGGCTCATTATCACCCCTAGTTCCAACCATCGAAAATTAGTTCAATAAAGATAAGTTCAGTAGAAGCCAATTCAATCAATATTAGCAATTTTGATACATAAAAAATAAAAATTAATCCCAAAATAATTGCAACAATTTTCTTATCCATCCGGCCATCCAAAACAATTGCAACACTTATTTTAAAGGGTAAGGACCCACTATTATCTATTATCCTCTCTCCTTTTGATGATTCCCATTATCTCCTTTCCAATTATGATTTTTAATAAATTACATTGTATATGATCTAACTCTCCCTTATTTTATAAAAATAATACCCCATTATCTTCTGTCACATCTAGTTTTATAATGGAATAACACAAGTTATGGTCCACAACTAGACATGGCCACCGGCTGGGCCGACTCCGAGCCTGTTATTAGGCTTGGTGGGGTTCAGCTCGGCATGAACCTGAACTAGATCGGTTAGTTGACAAGTCCGATTTAGTTTTAGGGTTGAGTTTTCTCAAACCTGGACCAGTTCGTCCCCGGTTCAGGGATTGGGTAGGTCCGTTTGGTTCAGGTTTGGCCCACCGGTTCATTTTTTTTTACGTAAATGAAAATATGTTTTGATTTTTGAACTTTAATTGCATATGCACTAGTATTTACAATAAATAGTTTTCGATACCATCCATATACGATATATACAAAATATTATTGATAACTAGGCTGGGGATGAAGAATTTTTATGCATTTTAATTTCTCAACCAATTTAACGGGTCGGTTCAAGGTTGAGTATGGTTCACGGACCGATTTAGGGCTGAATGAGGTTCACCGGCCGACTGGTTCAAGGCTAGAGTCGGGCCGGTTTCTTCACCCAAAAATTTGGCCCACAAGAACCCGTTTGGTTGCGATGTTCCGGACTGGTTAAGGTTTGGTCATCTGTTGGTCTGATCCAGGCCGGTCTTCTTGCTGGTCTGTTCAGGGCTGGGTCCGATTAGGTTCGCCAAATGGCCACCTCTACCCACAACCTAGCTTTCCTTAAATTTTGTCGGCAATACGATTATTTTGGAACATACTAAGTATTAAATTTGTCTATCTATATTATTGATTACTAAAACTGATTTGCACAAATTGAGTTACTTAAAACAAAACTTGATTTTGACTCAGTATTGATGACAATCTGAAATTGATATTTCAATATCTTTGAGTTACTACTCATAAAACTGCTGACTTAGTGGTTTTAGGATGAGATTAACCTTCTTGGGACTTGTAGGTGATCCAAACTCTTCTTCACTAAAAAACGGTATTGCATATACTCGCCATTCAGTTAATGACTTTAACTTTGTATCAAAGCTCACTTTGGGCCTCTAAGTGAATGTCTCATAATTGATGTGCAATTGTATTACTGAGATAGGTTCTCAAAACCGGCTAAATGGCTAAACAGCAAACCGTTTGTTAACAAACAATAGACAGAAAATGGGGTGGAGCTTATGCAAATTACATTACCTAATTAAATACCTTCCCCCATTCTTGTTTGTCCACTAAGGGTCGTTTTCTTCTCATATATGAGGAGGAAAAACCAATCAGATATGCCTAGTCTGAACCCTACAATTTATATCTGTTCCCTATTTGTGTTATTAAACGTGTAACTATAACAAATAAAAATTACTTTTTGCCTTTTGCTATGAAGAAAAATTAGGGCTTTGCTGCGACATGTTCTTGCTTTTGTTCTTAGATTTGATAGCGAGCAGCGTGTATAAACAAGCACCACATATAGTTGCCCAATTTCTGCCACTAAATAAATTACTCTACATTATACACCACCATGTCTCCAACACCTTATATATATATATAGATAGATACTTCTATATGCTTGTAATCTAAAAACTTTAATAAAATTTGGCAAAGATCATAAATAATAAATTCGACAAGTTGAAGCTTTTGTTTTTGTCGTCAGGTCAGAGGCATATATGGCTAGGTATATCAGCATTACTAGAACAAGCAAGAATATAAAAGGTTATATACATAAATTTTTCTCTTTATAATTTATTTGTTTCTTTGTTTCTTTAATCTCTTTCTTAAGCAGATAGTTTAAGGAAACCAATTCAGCTGCCTGATGGATGATGATTCATAGTTTTAGCAATTTTGCTAATTACACTTATGTTCCTGCAGGTACATATAACTGTATAAGCTAAAGTTTTGTAGAGGGAAAAAAAAATCCCCATTTTTTCTTCTTGTCCAAACTTTTTGGATTAATTGAATCTATTATTTGAAATACAACAGATTATTACCATGTAGTTATTATATATGTAAATGGAAGGTAAATAAAGAGCTTGAGTGGCATTGTAACTTGCATACTACTAAATTCCAGGAACTTTCAGAAATTTTAAATAATGTTTGATGCTTGGATATGAAGTTGTGCTAATATTCAGAAGTTTCATATAACTTATGAGACCTTATTTTAGAACTTATGAGACCTTATTTTGTGAGAGTATCATAGCTTATTTTAGCTGAACTGAACTTATTAGATCTTATTAGTCTTTATTAGACCTTAACTGAACTAATATATACTTAATTTTTTTGATAAGGACTAAGGTGAACAGAATAGGCCTGTAATGATCCGGTCTATATAGGTCTTAGGATCACAAATATACTTCATTGCAGGTTGAGAAAAATTATGTCATATGACCCTATTCTTTTCAACTTATTTTTACTTATTTGAACTTATTAAACTTTATTAGTCCCTATTAGACCTTGTCTAAACTCATTTGAACTTATTGGACATTATTTGTGAGTGTGTCAAACCTTATTTTCGTTGAACTGAACTTATCTGAACTTATTAGATATTATTAGTCCTTATCTGAAATTATTTGAACTTAACTTTTCTTATAACAACTAAAAAGAAGCGGAATAAATTAGGGCCTAATTAACAAATAACTATATGGTTGGAACTTGGAAGTTTCTAGCTATTTGCTTCAAAATAAGCATGACTCTTCTGTAAACTCGTAAGTTCTCTTGGTTCAAAATACTATTGATAGTGTGTAGATCGATTAAGCCTCCTTAAAGATTGAAAAAGAAGACCTCGATCTATGATGAATCAAAAATAAATTTTATAATAGGGCTATGTTTGGATAAGTATTTATGTACCTTATAATAATAAGATGCTAAAATATTACTCCATGTGTTAAAAAAATTAGTAATGTTTGGGAATAAGTATCTAAAATAAAATTTCAGCCGGTTAAAATAACTGAAATTGATAAATTAAAATTTTAACGTACTTTTCAAAATCAGGTGACGGAAATTTTGGATACTTAATATTTTTAAAACAATTTTTCCTAGATAATCTATCAACTTAAGCAACTAATTTCCCAAAGAGTTAAGCTATCACTTTTCGGCTAGTATTACCAACAACTAGTTATAAGCTATTAGATGTT
This sequence comes from Beta corolliflora, assembly GCA_947648045.1. NCBI lineage: Eukaryota > Viridiplantae > Streptophyta > Magnoliopsida > Caryophyllales > Amaranthaceae > Beta > Beta corolliflora. The sequence continues at coordinate 411,202 of CANSZD010000230.1, read as the reverse complement.
TTCAGATTGGTAACTCTAATTACTTGTTACTAATCTCATCATGTTAAAACAGCATCATAAAAAAATGAAGTAACCAATTGAGCTTAGGAAAGATTAGGATGAAGCATTTTTAAGCCTAGGAATTTCATCATATCTTCTGACATAACCAATAATTCATTGTTGACCTTATGTAACCTAGTAAGGACAATTATAGAACCCTCCTATCTTTATTATGTAGCAGATCCCTATAAAACAAATACCAAGATAAAGCCACACATTTTACAACTAGCATCTTTGTTGCGATAACTAATATTTCACCTTCCCCAATAGGATTTGTTGTGTGCTTTCACAGTTCACACTGGTAAGCTAGCTACCTTTATTCTTGTGTACTACCAAGCCACAGTACATCAACCAGAATATATTGATCTCTGAGATTAATTTAAGAGGAGTTAGGTCTGTCTCTAATGACCCCTACAAAATGAGAAAAACGAGCTTCATCTTCTTGGGATTGTTTCATACTAGTAAATTTTGCTTTCAGGTTTTTTTTTTGGTCTCTTTAGAGGCATAGTTAACCATTTAACCCCTTGGAGATGAGCCAAAAAGATAATTAAGGAGCATTTTTTCATCATATGTATGACTTACAACAGGGTGTTTTAGGGTTTTTTTTAGTCTAAATGATCAACGAGTATCTTAGAAGAAAAACCGGCCTTGAGAATGTATGATTCTTCTCATTTCCGAGATATAATTGTCACGATTTAATATTTACACCTCACCAAAAGGAACAACCAAAGAGGTTCATTAACAAATTTGGGATGAAAATGAGATAGAAAAGGAAGGATGAAGTTAGTTAGAGTCTAAAAATAATGACTTGATTGAGTTAAAAAAATTGAGGTACCAGTAGATTAGGTCTTATGCTCCTAAGTCCTATCTCCAGCCTTAGACTGGCCTCTAATTTGCACCTTATGGACCAAAAACGAAGATGGCATTAGTAAGTTCCTTAAGGGAAAAAACTTAACTTAGATCTAGCTAGTCCCTCTTTAAACCAAAGTAACCAAGAAATTAGAGGGGGATACCAAACAATGAAAAATCAAGCATACACATGAGTGACTTTTTTCTATCCTAACTTCCTTCTTTGTTCATAAGTCAGTTTGATACCTAAACAATTGTTTCTAGTTGCAACTAGAAAATTGATTTAGTTATCAAATTAATTAAGTTAATCTGAAGTGTATATGTAGACTGATGAAATTCAGAAAGCTTAGGAACCTGATAGAAGGAGGATTATTAGGGTTAACAAAGAGGTAAAACTTTATGGCAAAAGATGTTAGGGAACAAAGGGTTTTTAGGTCAAATTAACTTTTAGGTCTTATCAAGTCCAACTAAAAAGTTCATGGTTGATTATATACTTGAGAGAAAATCACATTATTATCATTGATTTAACATCTTCCATGACTACAGAAGGTCTAAGAAAACATTACTATAGAAGGGAGATGATTGAAAATTAGGGTTTCTAAATATAATTAACATATTATATATCTAGAATCTAAGGTAGAGATTTATATATATAGGGATTCTATTTAATCATTGTAGCCAAAGCTCATACTTTGATCCACAGAAAAAAGATGGAAAACAAAAAAGAAAAAGGAAAAAAAAAAAGAAGAGGAGATGTATGCAAGTTGCATCTCAAAAAATTGGATAAAATCATATTGAACTTTATCTATCTTCACCCTCAACTCATCTTGATTTGTTTGCTTCCTTTCATCTCATGAGTGTTGAGAGTAACCAAAAGCCATAGAGTGAAGATCGTCGACGTTTTGGTAAGGCCATTTTGATTTATTTTCAAATTCTAGAGAAGCCATGGAAGAAGACCCTTCAAAGCTAGCAAAAGATCCATCATGATCATCTTGGAGTACCATTGAGTTATGGTTATGATTTACAAATCCACCTTGATTTGATCCATAAATTGCTGAAGATTCCACGGTACAGTTGAAATGATTTGAATTAAATGGTGGCATCATCTGTGAGTACTCAGATTGCAACCAGCTTTGAACATCTTGTGGGTAGTTAGAAGATGATCTTTCACTAGGGTTTTGAGTAGAATTACTGCTACACAACCCTTGAGCTGCTTGTAATTGCTTTAAACCTGCTAGTTGTGCTTGTAAGTTAACAACCTGCATAATAAAATGTTCCAAAATTATTAATTCCTCACTCAAACTCATTAATTAGGGTTACAAAGAGCCAAAATAATCATTAAAACTCAACAAAAATTGGTGAAACTACTAAACCCTATCTATTGAATATGATGAACTTATTGTATATAAAGTTTTTGTGTTATTTACTATTACTAAATGGTTGTTGATATGGAAAAAAGGAAGAACTGACATATAATATGGGATACAAAATGAGATAGAGGATCTAAATTGCGGAATTTTATGTACTAAGTTACCTGTTGTTGTAGGGCAAAAATATGGGAAACACACCCATAAATGGGGTCTTGGAGCCTCGCTTGAGCCTCATATGAGATGGTGATGGCCGCCTCACTACGATCACCAACCGGCAAATGAGCAAGGAGTTTCGACACGTTGCTCGCTCCGAAAACCTTATGAATGGCTGAAAAATGAGTAGCACCTTGTTCATGGCAGAAATAAGGTGCAAAAACACACCCTCTAACACATTTCCTCCTCAAAAATTTGCAAGCACCACAAGGTGAACCAGTCATATTTGGTTGGAATTTTGAGTAATAGATAGCTCTTATTTGAAAGAAGAAAAAAGTTGTATCTTTTTTCTAATTTAGTGCTAAATAAATTTTTGGTTTAAAGATAAGGGTTGTTACTTGTCTTGGGGAGCTTTGAAGCCAAAGGCAAGAAGAACCTCCATGTTTATAAACACCATAGGAGAGGGAGGTGTACCACATAATTATTAATACTTTAATCACATTATGTTCCCTTAATGGCCTACAGATTGTATTAGTTTATTGGTTAATTATAATTATAATCCCCTCTCCTTTCTTTAGCTCATCCCCTCCATTGTTATTATATTTATATAGATCATATTGTTAATAATAGTCTCACACTTTAATTAGAGACTCCCACATTATTTAGCATTCTTAAACGACAAGACTTGGGCATGAACCAAACCCCATATATGTATCTATCTGGATGTCTATAAAATCTAGATGTAATCAACATCCTCTTTTGATTATTCATGAATTTATTAATTTTCGAAAATTAATAGCAATAAATTGTCTTCATAATTAAATTGGTATATTCCCGTTCACATTTTAATCCCTTCTTTTTATTTTTGTCTTTTAATCTGCATTTTAAAGCTAGTGTTATGTATAATTTTTGTTAGAAATTAGATTTCACATAGTTAATTACCTTAAGGCCTTGTATTAAAGTTGTCTATCCTTACACTGTTTCATGTGGTTCAAATACAAAATCATGTCACTATAGTTACTATTGTCTTTTCTTTTGGTATGAGTTACGAACTTGGGGAATGGTATGGTATAATTATGGGAATTTTATTTTATTCCTTTTAAGATATAGTATTACTTTTTCACTTTTTCCTTTCCTGCTTCTCGTCGCTTTTTGTATCCACAATAACTGGTTATATCTCAAGAGAGCGGAAGGAGTATAAACTTATATATTAATATGTTCAAAAAGGCATAAGACAAAAAATTAGCATTTTCTAGTCTACATCTTCTAAGCTGCTATGATTAGTTCAAGACCATGATGATCAAGACATTTTTTATCCTAATATTGACCATCTTATTTTCTCGCTCATTGTTGTTCATTCTCTATGACTATGACCATAATTAGTTGGTATACATTTCTAGTTCTTTGTTCTTTTCTATCTTTTTTATATAAAGGATGACTCAGCTTTTGATCAGCTGATAACTACAGTGCTCAAAGGATTTGTTGTCAATTTCGTAATATGAAAATATAATTTGGACAATACCAACTGCCAAAGACAAATTAATGCGAAGCATTAAAATGACTATCATAATTATATTTGAGCAATATATATGCTAAGACAAAAAAAACACAAGAGACATTAGAAAACTATGTTTGAACAGTCAAATGGAACAATAAATTAAATTTCTATCATAATCCAAATTATAGAGACACCAAGTTGGGGGGCAAAAGCTATACTGCCAAATAATATCTCCATATAATATATTGGGTACAAAATGACATAGTAAAATCAGCATTGTCCGACTAATAATAATGTATTTGTAATTTTACTCCCTCCTTCCAACTTAAATTATAAATTTTTAAGATTATGCACAAACTTTTAACAATAAAGGTTAATTAAGGCACTAATATTGTAAATTTTTTATTAACAATTACAGTGTATTAAGATTTTAAATCAAAGATAATATAAGATGGGAAAACTTAATAAAGTAGTTTAATAAAATGTAAAGAAGGGTGAGCTAAACAAAATAATTAAGATCAATCATTTAGTATTACAAATTAATCTCGATTTTTGGAAGCTTTGCTGTCTAACTAAAATCATAGAGTATAACCTAGCTTTATTACTGTTAAATTCTGACACAAATGCACTTCAATCTTACAGGGTTTTTTTTGGTCCCACTTTATAATATTTATGTATTAGATTTAGACAAAAGATCCTACTATTATAAAGAGGGAACAGGAGGAAAATGTAATTGGATAATAATTATGATATTTATACTAATATAACAAGCTTTTTTCAACAGTGTCCCTTAATTCAGACATTGGGTCACCCCAATGTATATAGTTTCATGTAATATAATCAAGATTATAACTTTCTAATGGTTATTGAGTTTTATTTATGTGGATCCATCATGTTCTTACTCAGCACAATGCAGTATGAAAAAAGTGTAAAGTGAGATAATAATGGTAGGAAAATTAATGGAGCATTTTCATAATTTGAAACAAACAAAACAAAAGATAGTGACACAACACACAAGAATAATAGAAGTCTCGAAATTTAAAAACTATAAAATTAAAATCAGTAGGAAAGATCTCTCACTTTGATGAGTAATCAGTTGTGTACGTGTGTGTATTTGTTTATGTACAGGAGGGTCACAGGTTGTCGAGCAATACGGATGTACTATCATTATAATAATCACTAATTAATGTGAATTAACTAATTAATTGAATTTGAATTTTCAATCACTTTCTTGTGTTACACAAATCACAATGGTACCCAACAAGAGACCTTGCCCAGATGTACATGTAGAAATATATCACTATAAAATGAATTATCTGTGTTAGTTGATGCCTTGAAACTGGGCTAAGGAAGAAGAATAACGCAAAGTTTGTTGCTCGCCCGGCCGACCGGCGAGCCTGTGTTTTCCTTCGTGGCGTTTTCGGCTCTCGCGCCCGAATGGACTGGTTTTTGGCCCGACCAAGCGGTTTTGGCCCGGGCGACGCTCTTTTACACGGGTTTATTTTAGGGTTTACACAGAGACTATTCTAGGGTTTATTAGGGTTTCCTTATGTTATAAAAGGACCCATTTGGTGATCAATTGTTTGACACACTTTTAGCCATTAAGAATTTTAGGACTCCTTGTATATTCTCTTTGTTTTCTCCATTATAGTGAAGAAGCTCTCGTATCCTTCACCTGTGGACGTAGGTCTAATTTGACCGAACCACGTAAATCCTTGTGTTCTTCTTGTTTATTTTCTTTATCGTTTTTCTCATTCTTATTATTTTGTTGACTTGTTCCGCATTAATCAAACACTACACCACCTGTTTCTTAACAATCTCTCTCTATCGACTTGACTTTCCCTTTTCTATATTTGTAATTCTCTACATCTAGTTGGTAAAGATGGAGAAAAAAAATGATCCCAAAAGCGAAATTATTTGTTCTAAAATATTACCTCAATTAAAAGTTAATTAACATTTAGAATAATTCATCAAGTACTTTTTTTTTTTTACTTTTACTACAATTTTGACTTGATCAATTCTCTAAAGAAATATTTACCTTAAAAATTACTAATGAACACGTCCACAAAAATATTACCTGTTTGATAATGCAACTAAGAGAACTTGCATGATGACAAAATATTTCTAACATTTAGTTGCGTTTACTTTCCCATAAAGTATGAAGTTGCAGGTAATTTATGCATATCAGCAAAAAAAAAAAAAAAAAAAAAAGGTTCATCATAAACAGTCTCACTATTTTCTCCCTTGGATAAGGTTAAGCCTATTCCACCCCAATATATCCCCACTGAAAGCAGAATACGGATATTTTTAAAGGTAATAATGTCAATGTTGATTGTTGATTGTTGATTGTTGATTATTGTTGATTGTTATTGTTGATGTTGATAAGAATACTAGGGTTCTTGGAACTATTGCAAAGTGGTTGTTGAGCAAGTGATTGATGGACTCTAAAACCTATCAAATGCAATTGAAAGTATGTATGTTTCGAGCTTGTCTTGGCGTCTCATCGTGAGAGGCTAAAATGGCTTTTCACAGGGGCACGTTTGACATTTCACGTAAAAAGACAAAAAACAGACGCTGAACTTTGGTACCCAAAGTTCAGTAAATTGGTACCAATTCAAAATAACTTTTATTTTGGTACCTAGTGTAAGTGAACTTTGGTATCAACTTTGAGTTTTGATACCAATTATACTTACTTTGGCACCAATTATACTTACTTTGGTATCAACTTTGAACTTTGGTATCACTAATACCTCTTTTGGTACAGTAATTTGGTATCAACTTTAAATTTTGGTGTTTGTATTGGTAATTTGGTATCAACTCTAAATTTTGGTATCTGTATTTGGTACCCATTTTACTGAACTTTGGTATAAGTCAGTACCAAAGTTCAGCGTTTGTTTTTTGTCTTTTTGTGTGAGAAGCCATTTGGCCTCTCACGATGTGTTTCAACTGATATACTTCAAGGAGAAACAGAAAATAAAGTAGTCCACTTCTGCTAGGAGTATAACCCACATGTGAATTGGGAATAATTGTCCCACATCCAAGAAATAGAGAGAGAATGACTAACATATAGATTGGTGGGTTACTAACTTACTCCATCTACTACCAATAGGTTTTAAGATGGAACTCTACCAACCTTGTATGTGACGGCCGACGATCCTCACCCATTATGAAATGTAAAAGATGGATGGTGTTAAATACTCCCTCTGTTTTTTTTATCTTTTTCACTTGGAATCTTGACACTCATACTTAGAGAGAATCTTCTCAATTTTTTTCAATTTATAAGAAAAGATATAGTCATGTGGGGTCTTGTTTGATTCGTCTCAATTAGTACATTATTAATATTCAATCGTTATAATTTTTACTAATATATAATGAAATATATTTAAATTCAAAGATGTGCATTGGGAGTTGCGCACAGAAAAGTGAGAATGATAAAAAACAGAGGGAGTATTTGTTTGGGGAAAGTAAGCTAACATAAAATAACTTTGAAGTCATGGGATTCTAGAGAGATAAACTCTCTCTTCTCTCTAGGATATCAATGAAACAGTAACTCCATAGCTGCTATGCTAAAAGCTTACTAGGATTCTTTCGACGCTTTGCGCCGTTGCCATGGCACGGAAAACTAGTGAGAAAACTCAAAGTACGAGTCAAGAAAAAGGGAAGAAGCAAGCTAGAGGACCAACTTCAGATTCTCAAGCTTTGCGAACAAGATCGATGGACGAGATAATGGGAATTGAGGTATTGGATTTTGGATTAGGTGAAATTCTAACTCCAAAATCATCAATTTAGAATCTACAGCAGTAATTGGAAATTAGGCACACATTCAATGAATGGTTGCAATCAATTCATGATAGTGCTGGAAAATCACCTCGATCTGATTACTCTAATCCTCTGTCAGGTAACATTCCAGTTTTACAGTAATTGTTAGAAGAGGAATGTAATGATGATTTGAATGGTGAGAATGATGTTATTATTGTTACAAATCATGTGGTTAAAATTGAAAATGATGTTGTTGTTGATATGACTGGACCTACAATTGATGATAGAACTGATAATGTTAATGGAATCACTACGGTGCATATTGAATTGGAGGATATAGTAGATGAAATTAACTTCTGGAATTCATCTATTATATGCTATGTTGTGGGAGCTAATCCACCAATTCAAGTAATGGAGGGATATTTGCGTAGAGTTTGGAGACAATATGGCATTGATAAGGTTGTGTTGGTCAAGAAGGGGATGTTCCTAGTAAGATTCAGAGCTATGGATTCCAGAGACAAAATTCTTGCTGGACATTTCTTTTTTGATAAAAAACCTGTCATTATGAAGCCATGGACTGTTGATATGGATCTAGAGAAGGAAGATTTGAAAACCTTGCCAATATGGGTGCAATTGAAATTACACCTGAAGTATTGGAGGGGAAAGTCTCTTCATAAGATTGTTTCACAAATTGGTGATCCAATTAAAAGAGATGATGCAACTAGGCACAAAGATAAAATTCAATATGCAAGGGTCTTAGTTGAGGTGAAAATTGATCAGTAATTTCCAGATTCAATTCACTTTTGGAATGAATTAGGTGAGTTGACAGAAGTGCCTGTTACATTTGAATGGAAACCAATACAATGTCACAATTGTAAGGTTATGGGTCACACTACTCAACAGTGCAGAGTGAAGAGAATAAAGCAAGTCTGGGTACCAAAAAGAAATGTGCAAGTTGAGACTAGGGATGTGGTACAAAGAATCAAAGTTTTACGTTCCGGAGCAAGTTCAAGTACAAGCCGTGATGGAAGAGCAACAATTTATTCCATCCTCCGTTCCAGTACAAAAAGAAGTTGAAGTGGATCAGGAAGGGTTTCAAATGGCTTTAAAACCTATTAAGGTTAGGCAAGTTCCGGTGAAACAAACACACATCCAGAACACATTTCATGCTTTGAATGGAGTCGAAATACAGCATAATGTTGTGGTTAGTAATGAAGTTAATATGAATGATGATAATTCAGGAGGGGGAGTTCCTCCTATTCCACATGGATAAAATCCTATGTTGGATTGTAAGAGGTGTTAACAACATTTATAAACAGAAAGAAGTATATCATTATATACACAAAATTTATGTGGGTGTTGTTTGCCTCTTAGAGACAAAGGTAAAGCCTCACAATCTTGGGAGGTTATACCAGAGAGTGTTTAATGGCTGGTGCTTCACTACCAATTCAAGCTTTCATGCAGGAGGAAGGTTAGTGTTGGCATGGAAACCTGGGAGTTTTCAGGTAAATGTATTGTTAGGTACAAGTCAATTATTGCATTGCTATATACAAGCAGTTAGTGGTAGGAGTGGTTTTCATTGTACTTTTATATATGGGTTCAATGAAAAAGCAAAAAGAGAAATCTTGTGGAAAGATTTAAAAAAACTTGCTGTGAGAACACCTTGACTGGTCTGTGGAGATTTTAATTGTGTGATGAACACTGATGAAAGATTGGGTTCACAAGTGAGGGAAGCAGAAATGAGGGATATGAAGCAGTGTATGTTGCAGTGTGACTTATAAGACATAAAGAGCTCGGTAATTTTTTTACCCGGAACAACAAGCAACAAGGTGAGGCTAGGGTCTTTTCTAAGCCGGGATGTAATGTTGGCAAATCAAGCATGGCAAGAGGAATTCTCTTCTGCTGAAGCTTCATTTCATGGTGAGGGGGATTTTGATCATTCACCAGCTGTCTTGACTGTATATCCTGATCAAAGAGATGGTTATAAACCATTTAAATACTTCACAATGTGGAGACTTTCACCACTTTTTGAAGCAAGAGTCAGAGAAGCATGGAATACAGAGATACAGGGGACTCAGATGTTTAAAGTGGTAAAGAAATTGAAGGCTGTCAAATTTGCATTGAAATTATTGAATAAAGAAGGTTTCAATGATATCCAGGCTGCAGAATTACAAGCTCATCGGATCATGACAGAGGCACGAGAGGAAGATGCATGATAGCCCCTGAGAACTTGGAATTTGCGTGTGCGAACTTCAAGCAGTTAAAGATTATCACATGAAACATAAAGCTCATATAGAATTCCTAGCACAAAAGGCTAAGAGTGCTTGGATAAAAGATGGTGATGAGAATACATCACTTTTTCATCAGAGTATAAAAGAAATAAAATTGAAGAATCAGGTGTATATCATACATGATGCAGCTGGTGTATGGCAGGATACTTCAGAGGGTGTGACTAAGGCTTTCTTAGAGTATTATGAACATCTTTTGTGTAAAGATCATAATGCTAGGAAGTCTGTAAACATTCAACTTGTGCAAGATGGTCCTGTCATTACAGAAGAACATAGAAATATCCTAACTGCTCCTTACACTGAGCAAGAAGTGAAGAAAGCACTTTTTTCTATTCCTGGGTGCAAGGCACCAGGAGCAGATGGATTTGGATGTCATTTCTACAGGGATGCCTGGCCTATTGTGGGTGAAGAGGTTACAGCAGCTATACTTGATGCTCTTCAGAGTGGTAATATTTTAAAGGAGTTAAATCACACTATTTTAACTCTGGTGCCTAAAACCAAATGTCCTCACAATGTCACAGAGTTTAGGCCCATAGCTTGTTGTAACACACTCTACAAATGTGTAACAAAAGTTATATGTGGTAGGTTGAGACAAGTGCTTCCAGATTTGATCATGGAGAATCAAAGTGGTTTTGTTCATGGCAGATACATAGTCCATAATATTATGGTACTTCAGGATCTTGTGAAGTATTATGGAAGGAAGCAAGTCAAACCCAGCTGTATGATGAAGATTGATATGCGAAAAGCATATGATACAAATAAGTTGGGAGTTTTTGAATGAAATGTTAATTGCATTGGGTTTCCCTGAATCCTTTAGGGCATTGGTGATGACATGTGTCTCCACTCCAATGTTTTCAATCATGCTCAATGGAACTATGAGAGGTTTTTTTAAATCTTCAAGAGGATTAAGGCAAGGTGACCCCATGTCACCCTTGCTATTTGGCTTGTGTATGGAGTATTTGTCAAGGATATTGACAAAACTGAGTGATTTAGAGCAATTCAAGTTCCACCCTAGATGCAAAGAGATGAGATTAACACATCTTAGTTTTGCGAGATGACTTGATACTCGTGTTGTAAAGGTGATTTTGTTTCTATATATTTGCTTCTAAGAACTTTTAAGCTCTTTTCGACACTTCCGGGTTTGAAGGCAAATATTGGTAAGTCGCCTATGTATACATGTGGGATGGATCCTCTTGTCAAGCAAAGGATTGCTTCAAGTATCGAGGCTTTGCTTCAACACGTACTACCATTCAAATACCTGGGGGTGCCAACTGCTCTAAAAGATTTCTGGCTGCGCAATGTGAAGTTCTTATAGAGAAAATGACAAGCGGGATAAGAGTATGGAGTTCTAGGAATCTCTCATACACAAAGAAGAGCATTGCTTGTAAACTCGGACTACTCGGTTTGCACATGTACCGGGCACAAGTTTTTATATTGCCTAAAAAAGTTTTACAAGAAATTTGTAAAATTTGTAGGGCATTTTTGTGGAATGGACAATATTTCGCTCAAAAGCCCGGTGCCATAGCATGGGACAATATCTCGCAGCCAAAATCAAGCAGGAGGATTGGGGTTCGTAAATGTTGAACTTTGGAATATTGCTTTTTTAGGCAAGTATGTCCGGGTCAAGTTTCAACTAAGCAGGGCCGGTGTTTGGTTGAAATGGATAAGTTCGAGATATTTACAGGAAGGCAATTGGTGGAACTATGTACGTAATGCTGGTGCTAGTTGGTATTGGAAGAAGTTGTGTAGAGTTAAAGAACATTTGAAAGCTGTGATGACACAAGATGAACTCAATCAGATGCAACCATATTCTGTTTCAAAAGTTTATGAGAAGTTATGTGGTGCATTTACTACAGTAACATGGGGTTCTGTGGTTTGGAACAGATTAGGCACACCTAAACATAGATTCATTACTTGGTTAGTCAGACAGGGAAAGACTACGAGACAACATCAAGACTTGCAGCTTATGGGATCGTGCTACCGATCAATGTTTGATCTGTTCAAACGCCGCCGAGACACACCAAAGATTTATTCTTTCATTGCATTTATAGTAAGGCTTGTTTAAAACAATTTAAGGCTTGGCTTGGTGTTCAATTCATTGCAACAGACTTGCAGTTGCTGCTTAGAAGAGTACAACAGAGCAGGAAGACCAAGTTCCAGAAGAATGTCATACTTGCTAGCATTAATGCAATAGTATATATTATTTGGATTGCTAGGAATTCAGTGTATTGGAATCAATGTATTCCTAGTATATATATAAGTGTTAAGAGATTAAAGAATGACATTAAGACCAGAGTTTTAGCCGTGATGCCTCAAAAAGTGTCTAGAAGAGATTACAACCTGGTTTATGAGTTTGTAATCGGTTACATGATTGTGTAGTGACCTTTTGGTCTTTATCTTCCTATGATGTAAGGAGGTTGCCTTCATCTAGGATGATGGTTAGGTTGTAAACATGATGTTTCATTAATCTACTTACTTAATTAGCAAAAAAAAAAGAAAGTAAGCTAACATAATTTTGATTGTTGCATGCTATGCATAATTTTTTTGTTTTTGTGATAACTTCATGGTGTAAATTAAAGGATGGGATAATTATTCAATGGCTTCAATAAAATTGTAGCCACTGTAACGATTGAAACCTTTTTTTTTTTTTTTTGATAAGTTCATTCTCATTTCATTAAAACTTGCTAAAGTAAGATAACCTCAACTCAAACTAGGTGTCCCTTCAATTAAAAAGGGAGCTTTAATAGTGCATAGCACACCCGGATATGAGGAGGCCATCAAACTCTAGAAAAGAGATTACAAGCTCTAGTATTAAAAAAGCGCTTAAGCTAATAGTACACACGAGGCACCAACAATCATTCTCATTCAATTGCATGCGAAGCCGATATGAATCAAGTAACAAAACCCCCAACCACATAACATTCTAAAGCCACACAATGAATTCATCTTGACGCCGCAATCCTTGCTTAGCAAGCGCATCAGCCACAAAATTGGAGCTTCTTCCTTTGTGGGATATCGAAATGTTTAAGGCTTTAAGCCGGGCACTTCTTATGAAATTTAGATGGTAATTCATGTTCCATGGTCCACCACATTCACTATTGCACCACAACACTGCATTTGCCGAATCAGATTCAAGGAGGAGACAAGCTCCTTTTACAAAGTCACTATGAAGAGAGATTGAGATTGCCCTATGAATAGCAAGGATTTCGGCACAATTGATCTCAATGAAAGGAATGGGGGATGAGAATAGGCACATAAAATCCCCACGATGATTCCGCAAAACCCCACCAATTGATTTTTATAGATTAATCTTGTCCATTGATTTAATTGAACCTTATAATATAGGAAAATAGAGAGAGAGACATAAAATCATTTTCTTCCTTTTGGGGTATTGTTTCTTTATTTCTTTAGATTTTTTTATCACCAAATGCAAATATTTGTGGAATATAAAGCCAATTAATATATAAAATAATAATACACAAATTTATTATTGTATAAATATTTATAATTTAAATATAAAGTCAACTTAATGAATAGTGTGAATCTAAAATTAAAAAGGTATGGTTGAAATTACACAAGTTATGGTGGCTACAATTTCATTATACCCATTGTAATATTGTCTGTAAAGGATGATACAAACCCATTTTTAATAAAAATCTAGCTATAAAAATTGTTCAAAAAGCTTACCATTGTACACATACAAATTTGTGCATGCATACAAGCATACCCATTAAATTAAGGTGATATGTTTTCTTCACCTAAGCATATGTTTAGGAGAAAAAACCCTATTCATTGATAAAATGATAGCTTGCACAAAACAAAACAAAAATTGCGACTCTGCATTAATTACTCGCTTCATTACATTCACTTGAGTTTGTCACAATTGGGTTACGTTGTCGAAATTGGGTTATTTCGGGGTAGAAAATTTCGAGTTCGAGGTTTGTTTCGTGGCTATGGTATTCCTATTGAGGGTTTGTTCTCTTGGCATAAAACAACCGAATCGAAGCGAACCGATTGCAACCGAATTGATTGCAACCGAACCGAATTGAACCGAACCGAATTAAATTATAACTAATAGTAATGATAATTATTTAGCTATCATTAATTAATAAATATAAATTAATAAATAAATAATAGTAATAACAATATTAATATAATATAATATAATAAAAATTAATTGATGATCATAATAGTTTTTAATAATATAACATTTTAATATTTAATAATAATTATAATAATAAAAATATTATTTAATTCATAATAAATTCATAATAATAAGTTATTAAATAAAATAATAATAAGTTATTAAAAAATAATAATAATAAATTATTAAATAATAATAAATTATCTAATAATAATGATAAAATATTAACTAGTAATAATAATAAAATATTGAATTAGCAATGACAAATATTATTGAAATGTATACTTTTTAGGCTTGAATTATCATTTTCAATATAATTAGTAAAATCATATAGAAAAAAAGAATTAGCAAAATAATAATTAGCAATATTAAAATAATAATAATAATAGTAAAAATATTAATAGTAAAAATAATAGTAAAAGCAGTAGTAATAGGAGTAAAATAATAATAATAATAATAATAATAATAATAATTATTATTATTATTAGTAATTGTAATAATAATATTAAATTATTATTAATATTAATATTACTATTAATATTAATGATAGTAATAGTAATAATAGTAGTAATAATAGTACTAGTAGTAATAATAATAATAATTATTATTATTATGATGATAAAATAATTGTAATTGTAATAATAATAATTATTATCATTGTTTTATTATCAGAGAAATAAATTAGGAACTGAACTGAACTGAATTGAACTGATTGCAACTGAACGGAACTGAAAATAAGTTGGGGAGAACAGACCCTAAATCAAGTCCATATAAAAAATTAAATTAGCCCTTTTTTTTGTTCAAGTCAAGCTACAGACACGCATACGCAAATAATAGAATGAAGAACGAGAAACTAAATTATAGTCACCATGGCTCAATTTAGACATAATCTGTCTGGAATATTAATCTATATATACTCAAGTTAATTTTAATTGGGACATATAGCCATTTAGGGGTGTGCTTTTTTCTAATTGGAACATTATTTAACCTTGTTTTCAGTATATATTATGTTGACCCACCATCTCTCTTACTTTTACCCTCATTTGCTCCATCTTTTTCATTGATTCCTTAGTCCATGTGTGAAAGCAAATGTCCAGAATTTAAAAAAATAGACGGAGTCTTTCAAAATCCCTTATTCTTCTACTTATGTCAAAATGATAAGGATGAGAAGAAACTGATCTTTTGCATAACTTTTAATCTAAATGTACTCTGCAACTTTCTTATCATGTGCATTTGTATCTAACAGAATGTGCGTCTTAATTTTCCAGAACAACTACTTGCAATTTGAAAACTGTAATATGCATATTTAATTGGTTCAAAAATATGTATGTTTAGTTCAATATGCACATTAATCCTTCTCATCCTTCTCATTTTAAGAATCTTCACCTCTTAGCTTGTTTGGTCGATTATTTTATTTTTTAACTAAACAAGTACTCTCTCCGGTTTTTAGTAACCCATTTCTTTGGGAAAACATCTGCCGATACACTAATTTGAACCTTAATATCTGTAATTATCAATAAGCAAAAATTACAAAAACTTGATATTTGGATAATACACAGTGAAACGAATCTAACAAGATCTCACATGACTATACTTTTCCTTAAGTACAAATCACAAGAGATAGTCAAAGTCATGTATGTGAATAGTAACAAAAGTCAAAACGGGTAAACTAATAAAAACCGGAAGGGAGTAATTAGAAGATGACAAGGCTAAGCAGATGAATGAACATTGAGTGACATTGACGTATTAAAAGGAGGGTATAACATGCATGGAAGCATAACCAACATCTCAATATGGGGAATTTTGTGGCCCTTTTTTCCTTTCGTGTTCAGGTGTACTTGTTTGCCACTTTAGCTATGAAAGGTTGGAGTTATCTTACAGACAAGAAGGCATGTTCGATTAAAAGAAGGATTAATTGATGATTAGTGAAACGAATAAAATAAATTTATTACTTTTGATGAACAATTTTCTAATATTGCATGGGCTCAACTTATCCTCAAAAGAGCACACCAAACAAGCCCCATCTAATCTAATTATAATTATATATTTATATACACTTTGTACACTCTTTAATATACATAAACCATTAAATAAATCAAATGAAGATATTGATAACGTGTTTGATCTAATAAATGTAGAGAAAAACTCGTCAATGGACTTTTGCATAATCCAATTAGCTTAATTCTAGAAGTACTTAGCTTCTAATTTATTTATTTATTTTTTAAAATATCTAGAAGTACTTGCATCATGAATTGTTTTTTGTTTGCTTCTCCAAAACCTACCACAAATGACACTTCACCTTCCAATCTCGACACTCTGTAGTCCTCTTAACATTTTACTCCCATTCTTTAGCTAATCTGAGTTCAACTTAGCTAATTAGCTGCATTAATATAACCTCGATATTTATCCACTTTTTGTCTCCCACTTCCTCGGTTTTGTTATTAAAGGTGGTGTCTCATTGGTTCTATAGGCGGTATGTTAAGCCCTTATTTATATTACATTTGTTACTTACTAGATCAATTAGTCCCCGTTCTTTTGGACTAGCAGAAATTGAACTGAACTGATCTGGGAGAATGTTGAACATGAGAGAGTGTTTGAATTGAACTTAATTGAATTGAACTGAACTTAATCATGCGAAACCGAACCGAACCGAAAATAAGTCCCAAACGCAACGGGCCTCTAGGCTTATATAATTATTTTTTATATGGGTTTTTCTCTTTATTTTACAAGAGTCTTTTTTCTCATTTTTTACATGGCTGAGAGTCTTCCTTTTACAAGAGTTTTATGCTTTTTATTAGTTACATAAATTGACTAACCTAAAATTCGAGACCCACGTGAAGGTCGTTTGTACTCAAACCTATGTCATTGACATATCACCTAAATATAATTCAAACTATATATTGAGCAAACTAAACTTAATTAAAAACCCTTTTTTCACCTCTGAAGGGAATGGTGTTTCCATTTAGCCTAAACTAATCAATTTTCAACAAGTTGATTAGTTATTTATAAGAAAAAAAAATTGTTTAGTACTATTAAATTAAATGCACATCTAGCTAGACAACCAATGATTTGAAAGTACCTAACTAGTTGATAGATATATATATTTAATTTAAGGTCCAATGAAGATCACTTTCTCGATCTATCTAGTTGCGGAGATAATAATAGATCAATACGTCTTAGTTCTTACTCATATATATGATAAACTAGCTAGAATCATAATTTAGTTTTCCACACACCATTGTAACTCCTTTATTTGTTTGGAAGGTCATACAACGACTATAATAAAAAGTAGACGCAAAATTGCACTCTTCCGTGAAGATATCGTGACCTGCTTCGTTTAATAATATAGGAGAGAAATATGCAGATATATATCTAGATTATGTGAGTCTGGATAAAAACTTGATTTTATACTTCGTAAATTTATACTCTCTTTATAAATATGATTATTGAAATATGCCTTGAATTATATGGCGCTAGGATTAACCAAATACGGGGTTGCTTTTCAGTATATGTAGTTTGATATATCGTTTCTATTTTGGAATCGGTTTAGGCTCATTATGTTTAGGTTAATTAGAAAGGTACTATATAAACCCTAATTTTAGTTTTAAGGTTTTAAAAATCTTATGATATAAATAGTTTTAAGTTCACTATACCATCTATATCATAAGATTTTAAAAACCTTAAAACTAAAAACTAGAGCTTCGATAAGAATGCCGAATAATTAGAAAGGTACTATATAAACCCTAATTTTAGTTTTAAGGTTTTAAAAATCTTATGATATAAATTAAATAGTTTTAAGTTCACTATACCATCTATATCATAAGATTTTAAAAACCTTAAAACTAAAAACTAGAGCTTCGATAAGAATGCCGAATAGACCATTTTCTTTAAAATATAATTACGTACTCCAATATTTAGCAAGTAAAAAACATTACTTCTTGTTTAGCCTTTGTGTTACACAAGCGCCTGCTCTTTTGACTTATTTTCGCCCGTTTAGCTTACTCTCTACATTTCGGTTTACCAGCTTCGGTTCGGTTCGGTCCAACTCAGGTTCAAAAGAACGGGCCAAATTGTAATATTTTAAGAGAGAAGATTCATGTGAGCTGTTACATGTACCATTGATAAATCTATTCCATGCAAAAATAGTGCGCGTATAATATATGATTACAATGATGAAGAGATGGATGTTTGTCTATATGCTCGTGCCAGCTTCTTCTCTGAATTAATGCCTAGAAAGCACTGTCGTTGATTGTACTAAACTTTGATTTAATCATTATGAAACAATCTAGATGGCTAAGAGAATAAAATCAAAATTTATCATAATAAACTAATAATTGACTGTGAAGCAAATTAATGTTCCCCCAACTGGAAAAAGACGCGACTTATCATTGGATGATCTATATTGATTTGATTATGACATTATTAGTCAATTAGTAAGAACACTCTTCGAAATTGCACCAGTTTTTTATCAGAAGAAAAATAAAAACAAAATTGTATTTTCTTCCCGTGAACTTTTTTCACATTAATTATCTGTTTTCTTTTTTTAATACATGATAAAGACATTCTAAGTAATTGTTTGGTTAAGTGTAGATAAACAAACAAAAACAAAAAAGAAGCAGAGACTAGGAAATTATTCTGATAAAAAAAATTGGCATTGGCCGAAATTATTGAGTTATGTACATTGATGCATTTGATACTATATTTAGATGATTACGGAGAAAATATAACATAGCTAAACTCAACTATTGGTCGTCCAACAAAATAAACTAAATGAAATTAGATATAAATTTAATCCTAACTATCAAATTAATCCAAGCAATAATGAATTAAATAAAATTGGCATGTGAGTATGTGACATTTTCATGCAAGAATAACAAATAACTATAGTCGCAAAGACTCTTAATTAACTGGTTCATCTAAATCTTTCTTTAGTGGTTTATTTTGGTTTTCTCGCTGGAAATTCCTAATTACTTCCTCCGTTTTTTTTTACTCGCAACACTTTTTTTTTTCATCAACTCCAATGCAATTTTTGGGTATGAGAGAGGTAGAGGAAAAAAATGTGGGGGAGAAGATTGCAATGGCATGTGAGTATGTGACATTTTCATGCAAGAATAACAAATAACTATAGTCGCAAAGACTCTTAATTAACTGGTTCATCTAAATCTTTCTTTAGTTGTTTATTTTGGTTTTCTCGCTGGAAATTCCTAATTACTTCCTCCGTTTTTTTTTACTCGCAACACTTTTTTTTTCATCAACTCCAATGCAATTTTTGGGTATGAGAGAGGTAGAGAGGAAAAAAAAAAGAAGGCCTATGTGATTGGAGAGAGATAGAGAGAAAGGAAAAGCAAAAATAGAAAGTGTTGCAAGTAATTAATTATTTTCCTTTTAGGAAAGTGTTGCGGGTAAAAATAACTGGAGGAAGTATTATAATTTTACAAAATACGCAATGTTACATTAGTTTTAGTAAAATCAACTCCATGAAAAAAAAGAACTTGAACTAAAATTAGTGTTAAAGCCAAAAAGAACATTTCAGTGATGTGAACAAGCTTAGATTCAATCTTATATTATCATATTCATTTTCCTACAAGATTTTACTAAGTGGCATCTACAATATAATCTAAAGAAAATATTCTTCATTATAGATTTTGATCAAGCTAATCAAGTTTGTGAAGAGAGAAAATAAACTCAGAATAGAAGAGAAAGAATTTCTCATTTACGAAATGAAAAATTACAGAACTAATGAGCTGAAAACAGCTTAAATACTACACTTTCTAACAAACTTCTAACAACCTACTAACAAACTTCTAACTGAATTATAACTAACTGAAGTTTATTTATTACAATAAAATAATTTAACTCTTATACTCCCCCTTCAAGCTGGACCTTTGACAGAAGGCCAAGCTTGGCACATAATAGATGATGCTGAGTAGAAGCAAGAGGCTTGGTGAGTAAGTCTGCCAGCTGATTTGCACTTGAGACATGTGCAGTTTGTAGAAAACCTTCTTCTACTTGTTCTCTAACATAGTGCATGTCTCTCTTCAAATGCTTTGTTTTCTCATGAAACATTGGATTTTGAGCTAAATGCTCAGCAGAAGTATTGTCACAATACAAAGTGATAGGCAAAGTAACATCTACCTTCAAATCTTCCAATAACCCTTGAATCCAAACTAACTCACTAGCTGTTGCTGACATACTTCTGTATTCAGCCTCAGCAGATGATTTGCTAACACTTGGTTGTTTCTTGGTTTTCCATGATATCAAATTAGACCCCAAAAATACAGCATAAGCACTAAGAGACCTACTGCTGAATTGACAGGAGCTCCAATCTGAATCACTATAAGCAGTGACCTTGAAATCTGTATTAGAAGCATACCATAGACCATGATCTTGAGTACCCTTTAAGTATCTAACCAGATGCAAGACTGCTCTAAGGTGAGGAACTCTAGGAGAGTGCATGAATTGACTTAAATGTTGTATAGAATAAGATAGATCAGGCCTAGTGATACCTAAGTATAAAAGCCTTCCTACGAATCTTCTGTAAATGTCTGGTTCTGTAAGTAATTCACCACTGTCAATAGACAATTTTAAGCCACAAGCTAATGGAGCAGGAGCAGCAAGACAATCCATCATACCAGCATCTGACACAATGTCTCTAATATATTTCTTCTGTGACAAAAATACACCTTTGTCATTTTTGTGCACTTCTATACCAAGGAAATATGTTAGATTTCCAAGATCCTTGATAGTGAAAGCCTTATCCAAGGCTGTTTTAACATCTGCAATTTGAGACAAAGATGTGCCAGTGACCAATATATCATCCACATATACCAAAACAACCAAAAATTCACCATTAGAGAACCTTGTGAATAATGAGTAATCCTGTTTAGACTGAACAAAGTACAGTCCCTTCATAAATTTGCTAAGCTCTTTATTCCATTGTCTGGAGGCTTGCTTTAGTCCATAAAGTGACCTTTTCAACTTGCATACTTCCCCTAATTTAGCTTTAGTGTAACCAGCAGGAGGTAACATGTAAACTTCCTCATCTAAAAAACCATGCGTAAATGCATTGTTTACATCCAATTGGTATAAAGACCAATTTCTAGCCGTAGCAAGAGCAATAATCGTCCTTACAAGTAGCTAATTTAGCTACAGGAGAAAAAGTTTGATTAAAATCTTCACCTTCCTTTTGTTGATAGCCAATAGCAACTAGTCTAGCCTTGTGTCTTTCAATGGAACCATCTCGGATTTAATTTAGTTTTATAAACCCACTTGGAACCTATAGCCTTTTTCCCTTTAGGCAAAACAGTTAACTCCCAAGTGTCATTGCTCTCAAGAGCTTGCAATTCCTTGTTCATAGCCTGAACCCAACTTGGATCCAGTCTTGCTTGATTATAATGTTTAGGTTCAGTAGCATGAGAAGAAGATGTGTTAACAGCAAAAGATAAGGAATGTGAATCTGAGGAGGGGGTAACATTTTTATGAGGAACATAACCACCTACAAAATCTTGAAATTGAGTAGTAGGTATAATTTGTCTAGTAGATCTTCCGGTATGTGGAATAGGAGGTGCGAAATGATTTGTGTAACAGGATTTGTGTTTAGAGGAATAGAAGTAGGATGAGAATCGAAATAGAATGAATATGAGAATGATGAGAAACCGTGTTATGAGAATTGACAGTGAATTATGAGAAACCGAGTTAGAGGTAAAAGTGTCTCGAGACTAAAGGATCAATAATTGGATTTGTGTGTTTATTGGAAGAATATCATCCGAGTCGGTATCAAACCGAACCGCATTAGGAATATTTGTTTGTGAATTGAATTGAGAAACATTTTTGGAAATTTTGTATGGGAAAACAGTTTCAAAGAAAACTACATCTCTTGAAACAAATGTAGTATGAGTGTCTAAATCATAAAGCTTGAAAGCTTTCTGGCCAAAAGGATATCCAATAAAGATACACCTTCTAGCTCTACTGTCAAATTTGTCTCTTTTAATATGCATATTATAAGTAAAACAAAGTGAACCAAAAACTCTTAACTCAGAATATGTAGGAAGTTTATGAAAAAGTACCTCATATGGAGTCTTCCACTTAAGAACTTTAGTGGGAGTTTTGTTGATCAAACATGTAGCGAGTAAGTAAACAATCTCCCCAAAATTTCTTTGGCAAGCAAGCATGAAATCTCAAAGCTCTGGCAACTTCTAGTAAATGTCTGTGTTTCCTCTCTATTCTCCCATTTTGTTGGGGAACATGAGGAACACTTTTCTGATTTAAGATGCCTTTACTAGCAAAAATTTCTAGACATGATTCTTAATCAACTCTGTGCCATTATCAGATCTAATATACTTCACTCTTGTATTAAACCGATTTTCCACCATGGCAAGGAAATGAGTAACGCTTTTCTCTACTTGAAGCTTATTATGCAAGAGATATGTCCATGTGACCCTACCGTGATCATCAAGTATAGTTAAGAAATATGAACCACCATTCAATGCTTTAACTTTGTAAGGACCCCAGAGATCAATATGTATCAAATCAAAACAAGTTGTAGCTCTACTAGAACTTGCTAAAAATGGTAGTTTATGTTGTTTAGAACAGTAACAAACTCCACAATTGTATTCTTGTAAACCAAGTACAATCACAATCGTGTACAAACTTCATCTTAGACAATGAGGGATGTCCTAACCTAGCATGAATTAGATCCAATTTACTCCTAGGATCAATTTTATTCCGTGCAACACTAGTGGCGCTTTATTTGGCAAAGTGAAAATATTTACATCATCTATGTTTTCCACTCGTATTACAACCAGGTTGAAACTTCGGGATTACCAATACTACCCGCATATTTGCTTCGAGTCTTGCAAATCATGCTTGACAAAGTAGTATAATCCACAGCCTCTTCTTACCAAAGACCCAAAATCACGAATTAGAAAGGTCCCGAAAATAGCAATCATTTGCAAAGTGAAAATAACCTTGATGTGGTTGTGTTTCATCAATTTCCCAATTGACAACAAATTGTGCTTAAATCCTTTTACCAGCAGAACATCAATCAAAGTTAACTGTTGACTTAAGACAACATCACCAATCATATCAACATTCTTGAAACTGCCACCAGGTAGACCTACTTTGATAGGTTTATTTAGAGCTCTCATATTGATCATCATGTTTTCATCATAAGTCATGTGATCACATGCTCCTGAGTCTATAATCCATAGACTATTATCATTATATGTACTCACAGTACAATTAAATGAATGAGAGAAAGTACCTTCGAAATTTGCATAAGAACAACTGGCACCAGTATCACCAGGTTGACTGTGTTTGCCTTTCATTGCTCTCATAACTTCTTGACATATTGCATTGAGCATCTCAGAACTCACATTACCATAAACATGATCATTACTTCCTTCATCCAGAGGATTATCATCAGCATTATCTTCATGAGAATGAACATTAGCTGCCAATCTTCCACTATGATTTCCTTTTGTAGTAGCCTTTACAGCATTGTACCACTCAGGATATCCTATGATCTTGAGACATTGATCAATAGTATGTCCTTTTCCCTTGCAATGAGTACAAAACTTGTTATGTTTCTCTTTCTTCCAATCCTTCTTTCCCTGAGCAAACTTTTGAGACTGTCCACTCTTGAAATTCTGAGCAGCTGCCATAGCACTACTCTCAACCACAACAGTACTAACTTCCTTCTGTTTCTCTATTTACTGAGCAATAGAGAAAATTCTATTGATTGTAGGTAATGGATCCATGGATAATACATTGGTAATAGTATTATCAAATCCACTATTCAGTCCTAACAAGAATTTCATCATCTTGTCCTCTTCTTCAAATTCAAGCAATCTTTTCGAAAAAAAACAACTACATGTTGGAAAAACTCTCAAATTCTTCATTTCATCCCAAAGTTTCTTCAATTTTTCATAATAAGACACAATTGTCATATTCTCCTGCCTTAGAGCATCAATTTCTTTCTTTAATCGAAAAATTAATGGACCATTAGATTGTCCAAATCTTTCAGTCAGTTCACACCACAATTCTCTTGCAGATTCAATGTAAGCGAAATCATCAGCCAATCCCGAGCCAATTGAAC
Organism: Beta corolliflora; assembly: GCA_947648045.1. Taxonomy (NCBI): domain Eukaryota; kingdom Viridiplantae; phylum Streptophyta; class Magnoliopsida; order Caryophyllales; family Amaranthaceae; genus Beta; species Beta corolliflora. The sequence goes on along the minus strand of CANSZD010000230.1, from coordinate 387,006 downwards.
TCAAAATCCAAATTAAGAACCATAAAATCCGCACGTTTCCACTTAGGATAACGTTCATCACTCATTTCAGGTTTCTTAATATCACCATTAATGAAACCTTCTTTATTTTTAGCTATCAAAGCTCTCCTAATATTTCTACTCCATCGAGTAAAATTCAAATCAGAAAATGCAACAGCAACTAAGGAAGAAGTAGGATTATCTGAATTCGAAATGAAATAAGGATCCAGAGTACCTCCATTGTTAGATTGTTGTCCAGCATTAGAATTACTACCAGTAGCTTCATTCTCTTCGATCGTCATTAAAGATTTTCAAAGATCAAGCTTAAGATCAATTGTAAAATCAATCGCATGAAATTTTGCAAGTTTAATTGCAAGAAATTTCACAATTTCTGAACAAAATCAGTTCAGAATTGTTAAACCTCAATCTCAATCGTGAGATTTAGCTCGATACCATATAGATTTTGGTCAAGCTAATCAAGTTTGTGAAGAGAGAAAATAAACTCAGAATAGAAGAGAAAGAATTTCTCATTTACGAAATGAAAAATTACATAACTAATGAGCTGAAAACAGCTTAAATACTACACTTTCTAACAAACTTCTAACAACCTACTAACAAACTTCTAACTGAATTATAACTAACTGAAGTTTTATTACAATAAAATAATTTAACTCTTATATTCATCAATTAAAATTTTACACCGTCCAAATTCCCGATTGTAGTTAATCGAAAAAAATTGTCTCATAATTCAATAACAACGGTGTGCCACTCTTCTCTAATTGGCATTACTCTTCCAATAGATTGTATATGTGGTATGTTCTCTTTACCTTAAAAATTTTGATTTTATGCTTCATAGTTTTGATAAGGTTGTATTAGTTCCATAGCATGCAAGTTTATGTCGACGATTTAACCAAACCATTTTGGTAAGATCAAGTGAGGTAATGTGAAAAAGGAGGGAAAAATAAAAAAATGGTAAAGAAAATTTAAAAAAAATCAAGATTCCCATGCTACGGTGGAATTTTCGTTCTCTAGACTTATTTATGTCACTCTATGCATTCGACTATCCAATGTCATAGTTCACGTTGCTCCGTATACACCTAATTAAGTTGTGTTGTACGTTCTTACACATTGGCTATAATTTGTATAATTGAGGCTAATTTTGCCATTAATCTATTATATCATGGAAGAGTAAATAATAAATCTCCTTTAATCCTTTTTCTAATGAGGATTAATAATCTAATTATAACGAGCGTGTAGTACTAGGAATCACTCGCCGCTCGTGTTGCAAAGCCAAGATCTTTCCGTGGAGAAGTGCAGGACAACTTCACACTAAATATATAGCTACATCTACAAGGCTACACGTACCTACCCCTTTCTTTTTAAAATTTGGAAATATACATCATAGAAATTAGAAGTAGTCTTTCCTCCGTTCCGTTTTAAATGAAACGTTTACTTTTTCACGCAACCCAACGCGTTTTTTTAACCATTAATATCTTTAGTTGTGCACACGTAAAAAATATAAAAAAGTTATAATTTGATAGTATACATCGAGACGAATCTAACAAGATCCCACTTGACTATGCTTTTCTTTATATAATGGCGTTAAATTGGAGTCAAAATTGATCAATGAATAGTGTCATTTCACCCAATATTTCATTTAAAATAGAACGGAGGAAGTATAATTTTCTTGCTTTCCACATTACACCACACTATAAGCAATAGAATAAGGCTATTTGCGTTTCATGGGTAAATAATTACTACTCACTTCATTTCTTTGGAGTTTGGACACACATATAATTACTTTTCCATTGTCAATTGGGGTCATCTTTTATTCGTCTCAATGAATGAGTTAAAAATCAAATTTTTAGAATTTTTATTAATATGTAGTTAAAGATATTATTGATATTTTATTTACTTGTTACGATTTTACATGAATCATCTATATGATAAGTAAATCATTTTCATCATTTACTTTTCACTTGAATCAAATAGTGACAACACATTAGAAAATCTAATGATAAATCATTACATTTTACAAAATATTATTTTTTTCCCAAGTATTCTATAATAAAGTATATGCAAGTTGCAACCATTAATTTCAGATTGAGGGTATATATAGTATATATATTCTTTTTAGTGTTAAGAGGAAAGGGTTTATGTATTTATGAGGTGTAACAAGTTCTAATGAAGTACTCTAATGAATGCAAAATCCCACCTGATCTCTGTCATAGATAATTTGTTAGATTTTAAAATGCTACTGCTAATTAATCATGTTCTATAATGTACGGAGACATAATTTTCTACATAAACAAATGCCTACAAAAATAAAGCTGAAAAGAAAATTGTCGGCTCTTTTATTAAAAAATATACATGTACACGATCAATTATACGTGTATACATTTAATATCTTCTACATAATTCATCTTAATTTGGATTTTAATTAGAATGAGTCAAAATAGAGTACGAATCTTGAAAAGGTTACATTATCTGTCTGTCCTTTAACACCAGCAAGAGTATATATTTTAATATCTTCTATACTTTGTAGTTTTTGCTTTCAATTTTGGCTACAATTATAATTGAACTTTTTGCTTTGTAGAGGGTTTCCATTCTTCCTGTACAGCTTTTAGAAGAACATAAATTTTATTTTACAGGTGTCTTCCCATTAATTAAACTTCCCTCTTCTGATTAGTTGTAGCCCAACGTACATTTGGTAAAACAAGATCAAACATCATTATACGTTTTGATATTATGTTTTGTAATAAATTTTACACTTTAGGATGGACAGGAATGTTATGTTTGGTGTTTCCTCTTTTGTTAGTGTGGAAGAAATACTTTTACTTCTGTTAAGTACTTCACATTGTAAGATAAATTTCATGTAATTTATTCAATAAGAATTACTAATAAGAGATAATTCTAAGAAATAAATGAATTTAAATAGTAAGTGATGAAGATATGTTGTTACAAACATAACTAATTAATGGCTTGGATGATGCCTCGAGTAGTTGTGACTTCTGAGTTGTGCTTTGTCATTTTACGAGTGTTTTGCACATTTAAATATAAGCTTAACGTTGAGGTCCATTACCAACTTTTGAGTTGTGATTTGTCAGTTTAAGGGTGTTTTGCACATTGAAATTCAATTTTAATGTCGAGGTCCATAGTTTAATATATTTTATCTTGTAATCTATAATTGTGATGATTTCATTAATTAAGTTGGCTAAGAATAAGTAATCATCATTAATATATTGGCTCAATCACTAGTATGGACTATACTTTCAACATAAGGTTGTGGCCTTGTGGATTCAAGTATTGTTGAAGATAAATTGTTTGATTTTCACATGTATGGAGATGACGTGAACGCCCTTGCATGGAGAAGAGCATCACGTGACTAATATTTTATATTATTGACGTTTTTTTTTATTAATATTAAGTATGGATGGGGAATTTTTTTTTTTACCAATTAGTTCGACATATTTTTATGGTATCCAACTAACAATATTATTTTTTTGTTTTTAACATAATCTATGTAGAAGAATAGTTTAGAATACAATTGGTTAACAAAGTTTATGATGATCTTACCTTCTATTCTTAGAGTTAGGAATTCAAATCTTACCAACTTTTAGACGACTCAATTACCAATTAGTCGACATATTCTTATGGTATCCAACTAACAATATATTTTATTTTTAACATAATTTATGCAGAATAATTTAGATTACAATTTGATAGTAACAATTCACTCACGTATTTTAGACGACTCAATTACTGCGGTTTGATTTATACACCATTCTAAGCTATTCTCTTTCACTCCCTTGCTTTTGTTAATCCCGAATCTATTTTTTTGCTGCAGGGCCTTTGCCTTTAATCCAACTTTGATCAGATCATTCTAATGATATGATCATCCCTCCCTCTCTCCTCTTTTTTTCTCTCTTCTTATTCTTTATTATATTCCCCCCCCTTTTCTCATGATATAGGTTGTAGATCATTCAATGGGCTGACTCTAATAAGGATCGGATTAGTTTTAGAACCAATGGACTCACTATAATAAGGAGTAGTTTTAGAACCATACTTCCTCCGTTCTAAAATAAGTGAAACATTTCTCTCATTTATGTGAGAGCTTTTTGAGACAAGTGTTTCACTTATTTTGGAACGGATGAAGTATATGTTAGTGAAACACCTATTTTGGAGAGAAGGAAAAAATAGAGGTGAGAAGTATATAATAAGGCATTATTATTGTTGAAGAAAAGGCCATGGACTAGTATACATTGGCGTAGTTTGGATAACGATGGTGTCGGAGAATAATAAGGACATGTCTTCTTCCATGGGTCAGTCAAACCGACACCCACAAATTATACCGAAACAATGGAGCCATTGCATATGTTTGTATGATTGCTTCATATCTAGGATAATTCTGTTTCATCTATGTATTATGAATTACAATTATTATTATCCTCCCACAAATTAATCCTCACAAAAAATGTTATATTAACCACAAAATCATTTACGACCTATAAGATTTTAGGATAGGATTTTATATAAACGAACTCTTTAGTTTAGGATAGGCATCTCCATCACCTAGAATCAAAACGCCAGCAGGCTTAATTACAAGCAAGCCTAAGTACTAAACAAATTCACCAACTAACTAAGGGCTTGTTCTCTTCAGCATAAAACAACTGAACTGGACTGAATTGAACTGAACTGAACTAAATTGAACTGAACTGAATTGAATTAAATTATAACTAATTAATAGTAATGATAATAATTTAGGAGCGAACCGAACCGAAAATAAATGGGGAGAATACGCCCTAGCTAGCTAATCTTTACTACTTAGTACTTACCAATGGAGTATTGGGGTATCATATTATATTAGTCTAAAATTAAATTTCATGTTTATAATAAGCTGGTTTTATATATATTAGGAAGCTATGATACTACACTATATTTTCAAGGAGGATTTCCAAAATAAAGAAATTTATGCAGTAGAAAAGAATTATTGCCACAATACCTCTTTAATGAACAATTCATCGATATACTGGCAATCTTGAATTTCTAGAAATGAGAGAGAAAGTTAGAGAGAGAGAAAGTGAGAAAGAGAGAAAACTTCATGACTGGACTACGGTTAACCGGTGGAAGCGGAATCTAAACTCAGTAGCGAACCAGACTCTATTCATCTCCAACCTACCCCTCACCTTCAAGCCTAAAGATGTTGAAGCCCTTTTCCATGCCTTTGGACCGATCCTTCATATTCACATTCCTCAGTCCATCAAACCCAGCTGGAGATTCAAATTTACCTTCGTGAAATTCGCAAACACCAAATCCTTACTCACAGCCATTCATAAACTAAACGATTGCCGAATCGAAAACCACTATATCCTCCTTCAACCAGCCAAATATGACAGCATGTCTCCTGTCTCTCCAAAAGACGGGGCTCCACAACCTCGCCACCAATCTCGTCCTCACCATCTCATCTCCAAAACTAGACCTCCACTCTCAGGTAAGCGTGACCATCGATCCTACAAAGAGGTCGCCCAAGTCAACCAGCCTAACCTGACCCCTAAGTCAATCACCCACCCACCATCACCAATACAAAACCTTCGAGCCAAGCCTCATCAGGCCGCATCACCAGAATCCCCAACTGCCCCGAAACCTAATGAGCCGCAACCTGAAACCATTACCCCCTCTGACATAAATGAAATCGACCCCCAACCAGAATTTTTCTTTTTTGAGCCTAGTAGCCACAGGCGAATGAGCTCTAGAGCCCTCGGTCCAGATACTGAAAAAACCCGAGATGGACTCATCGCCACTGAACTTGAAAATGACTGCTTTGCGGAAATCAAAGGCTCGAAAAGCCATGAAAATGATGAACTCTTCCAGCGAAGTGTAATTGCTTTGGCAACCTCATCTCTATCATCTAATGCCTTAATGGAGTGTATCCTTGCAGCAGGGGTTAATAGTTTAAAGATACGACCTTTGGGTGGCATGATGCATCTTATAACTTTTGTCACCATGGAAGAAAAACATGTTATGCTTGAAAGTCGTTGGTTGGAAAGCTGGTTTGTCAATATAAATGAAATCAATACTGCTACAAGACCCCTTTGGAGGGAGACATGGATTAAAATCCTAGGAGTACCCCTTTCTGCATGGAATTATAAAAACTTTTATGACATAGGGTGCATATATGGCAGGGTACTCTCAGTGGATCACTCAAGTTTCGAATATGGCCAGGTATTAGTCTTTACGGATTGCCTATTCAAAATCAATGCCAAACTCCTCCTTGACATTGATGGGGATAAATTTAAAATCTTCACTGTTGAAGATGGTCCAATACACAAAAGCTTCTCCCCGCCGTCAAAACTTGCATCACCGGCCACATCCCCAGTTCGTAGTTCGCCGAAATTCCCATATTCCAATGCTGATTTCAAGGTCCAAGAAACTAATAATACCCTTTTGACTTCCCCACACCAAATCATCAATACCCTGCCCAGTTCCAATAAAATCAGCCATGACGTCAGCGCTGCTTTGTCTCCCCAACTTGTCGGGAGCAAAAGCCCTCATCCAATGATTGACCTGTCAGTCAACTCGTCTCAAAGCCCAATTCAAAAAAATCAAAACAATAGCCCTTCCCATTTGCCCTTCCCTTCAATCAAATGATACGAGATGCTTTCCTGACCCACCTCAATCCAATTTAAACGCAAAGCCCGCAAATTCTGACCACATAAGCCCACCCTCCATAAAAAATCAAATTCCTCTCAAAAACTCATTTGCCCCCCTTCGCAAGCCCAAACCTTTGTCTTCTAACTCCACCTCATCTGGCCCCTTTTTCCACCAGGTTTTGAAGACAATGTGCCTCTGAATGTTCTAAACCAAGAAAGGAAAAGATCCAGGAAAAAACCAAAGAAAGCCACCTCAAAAAAATACGTGCAAGTCTCACGACCCCCTGAGCCTCATCTACCTCCCTCTCCCTCAACCAAATCATCTTTCACTCCCATCTCAATAACTGCTAAAGACACAGTGAAACTAGCCATGGAACTTGGGATTAATTTTGATGGTCCTATTTCAGAATTGCACAACAGAGCATTCTCCATTCTAAGGCGACAGAAGTCAGATTGGCTTGAAAATCAAGCCAATAACTCATGATAAACTGCCCTCCCATCATCACAAAAATCCAATCTTCATCATGATCTGCCTTTCATGGAATATTAGAGGCATCGGCGCTAGAATAAAGCGCAATTCCATCCGCAAACTCATCTCCCACCACCATCCTCTCTTTGTTTTTTTACAGGAATCAAAATTAGAATCCATTAGTTGCAAGATCATCAAATCTATATGGGCAGATGACGACATTGACTTCTTGCTAAGTCCCTCAATTGGATCTTCTGGTGGCCTGATCTCCCTATGGAAATCGACTTATTTTCACCTTGAATCCAGTCACACTTCAAGATACTGGATTGGTATTTGTGGTTTGATACCTTCAACCAATTTCAATTGCACCCTTGTCAATATTTACAACCCCTGTTCTGTTGACGAGAGGGTGATTGTGTGGAGAGAAATCACTGAGTTTGTGTCGCAAACTCAAAATCCCTGTCTTTTAATCGGCGACTTCAATGAAGTGCTTGCCCTCTCTGATCGGGGGAGTCAACATGCCTCCTCTCAAGGCATTCGTAACTTCCAATCCTTCATTCACGACCTCGGCTTGGTTGAAATTCCTGCCTCGAACGGGCGTTTTACTTGGTATTGAGGACAATCAAAAAGTGTCCTTGACAGACTGCTTATTCAACCTGGATGGATTGCTCTCTTTCCCTCATTAAAAGTCTCGCTCCTAAGCAGAGGTCTCTCGGACCATCGTCCTTTACTTGTCTCCTCCTGTGAATTGAATTGGGGCGCCAAGCCTTTCCGGTTCCTCAACTGCTGGTTATCCCACCCCCAGTGCATGAAAGTAATCATGAGTGCTTGGTCTAAGGCCGCCGGTCTCCCAATGCCTGAAAAATTGCGAGTCATGAAGGAAGATCTCAAACAATGGAATTCCCATGAATTCGGTCTTATTGATGTTAACATCCAGCAACTGGAAGAAAAAATCACCCATCTTGATAATATTGCCAATAACCGTTTGTTGAATTCCAATGAATTGCAGGATAGGAAGCAAGCACAAATGGACTTATGGGCTTGGCTCAAACGCCGTGACTCATATTGGGCTCAAAATTCCCGCGCCAAGTGGATAAAGGAGGGTGACAGAAATACTCAATTTTTTCATGCCTTTGCTTCTATGAGGCGTAGAAAGAACCACTTTGAGAAGATTGTCATTGGTGGTGTTCCCATTGTTAAGCCTGCGGAAATTAAAGAAGAAGTCGTGTCCTATTTCCAAAAAATCTTCACAGAGGAGCACTTAAACAGACCCACTTTCAACAACCTGGACTTCAAAGTTTTATCTGATGATGATTGCTCTTTTCTCACAGCCCCATTCACCCATGAGGAGATAGACGACGCAGTAGCCTCTTGTGATGGTCAAAAAGCACCGGGTCCTGATGGTTTTAATTTCAGGTTTATCAAAAGTGCTTGGGAGGTGATAAAAGGCGACATATATAGCATTTTGGAGGAATTTTGGCTATCATCTCATCTCCCCCGAGGATGTAATGGCGCCTTCATAGCTCTCATTCCAAAAGTTGAAAATCCAAAAAGCTTCAAGGATTTTAGGCCGATAAGCATGGTGGGATGCTTATATAAAATTGTGGCAAAGCTTTTGGCTAGACGACTTCAAAGAGTAATGGATCGTCTCATCAGTCCTTTCCAAACATCCTTCATCAAAGGTCGCCAAATTCTAGACGGAGTCCTAATTGCAGGGGAGCTCATTGACTCTTGTAGAAGAATGAACCAACAAGCAGTGATCTTGAAACTAGATTTCCACAAGGCTTTTGACTGTATCTCGTGGAAATACTTGGATTGGGTTCTCCTTCAAATGGGTTTTCCTCCGAGATGGCGAGAGTGGCTAAAATCTTGTGTGATGACGGCTTCGGCTTCGGTTCTCATTAATGGCTCTCCCACCTCTCCTTTCAAGCTCCAAAGGGGTTTAAGGCAAGGAGACCCACTCTCCCCCTTCTTATTTGATCTTGCGGTGGAACCTTTGAATCTTTTGATCCAACGTGCTACGCCCTGCACTTGTGGAAAGGGATTGAAATCTCAAAAGGGGGCATAAATCTTACTCATTTACAATACGCGGATGACACCATTATTTTTTGCCCCCAAAACATTGAATACCTCATGAACATTAAAAAAATGTTAATCTCATTTCATATGGCCTCGGGGTTGCAAGTCAATTTTCACAAAAGTTCCATAATTGGTTTGAATGTGGATCCACAATGGCTACGATTTGCAGCGGATTCTTTGCAATGCAAGATTGATAACTTGCCATTCACTTACCTTGGTTTGCCCATTGGAGGATCCCCATCTAGATTGAAAGCTTGGGAACCGGTTCTTGATAGAATGCTTGCTAAACTTGCCTCTGGGAAGGGGAAGCTGTTGTCTATTGGAGGTCGTCTCACCCTCATCAAAGCTTCATTATCAAATTTGCCCCTTTACTACATGTCTTTGTTCCCTATTCCCAAAGGCATCATTGAATCTATTTGTAAGATTCAAAGACAATTCTTGTGGTGTGGCGATTATGAGAGGAAGGCCTTCCCTCTAGTCTCATGGAAATTGATCGAACTTCATAAAAAACTAGGAGGGCTTGGAGTTGGAAATCTCCTTCATCGCAATATGTCTCTTCTCTTCAAATGGTGGTGGCGGTTTCTTGTAGAACCAAATGCCTTGTGGCGCAAGGTAATTCATGATAAATATGGATATAATTCCCCCTTCACTTTGAATGATATTGTGACTCCCCCAAAAGGCGGCCCTTGGAAAAATATATGTTCATTGCTTTTGCATTCTCACACTGTGAAATATATTGCCCTATCGTGTGTGAGAAAAAGAGTGGGTGATGGATCCTCCTCTCTTTTTTGACACGACTTGTGGGTTGGAGGCTCTCCCCTCAAAAATCTTTTCCCTCGTCTCTTTCTACTGTCATATATCACAACCGAATTCCTCCGTATCCAGTATGGGGTTTTGGAACGGTTTTAACTGGTTATGGAGCCTTGATTGGAGGCGTGACCTTCGCATTCGAGATCATGAAGAGTTGGGTCATCTTCTCTCTCTTCTGAATCAAGTTTCCCTTGATGCTCACTCTCATGATACCTTTGTTTGGTCACCAAACAATGCTGGAGAATTTTCAGTTAAGTCTTTTTGCTTTGAGCTCGACAAAACTTCCCCTCATGTACCTGATGTCCTATCTCGAAGTGTATGGAAGGGTCTTGTGGCCTTCCGGGTAGAAATTTTTGTATGGCTCTCACTTATGGGTAAACTCAACACAAGATCGAAACTTTCAAGGCTGGGATTGTTACCTCCCAACGAAGCACTATGCATCTTTTGTAACTATCATCCCGAAACGGAAGCTCACCTATTTCTTCATTGTGAATTTGCTCGAAAAATATGGAATTGGTGGCTCTCTATGTGGGAGCTGAATTGGTGTATGCCTTCGACCCTGAATGATTGCTTCTATCAATGGGAGTTTAGAGGTGCACCACCTTTTTTCAAAAAGGTATGGATGTCTTCCTTTTTCATTATTCTTTGGACGATATGGAAAGAACGTAACGTGCGGATTTTCAATAATATATCTTTCTCCTTTCAACAACTCAATGAGCTAATCTTGTTAAGATTAAGTTGGTGGATTAGAGGGTGGGGGGATTGGTTCCCATATTCTTCAGACGAGATCCTTCGACATCCCTTGTGTTTAAAAGGGCCCTCAAAAACGAGTCTGCAATCTCACCATAAACTCTCCTCTCCCTCTCGTGCTTGGAGCCCTCCCACATGTTTGTGTCTTAAATGGAACGTTGATGCCAGTTTTGATCCTGTTTGCCGCCTTAGTGCCATCGGTGGGGTTCTTAGAAATGAGGTGGGAGTATCTCAATGCCTCTTCTCTAGCCCCATTCCTTCAATAGAAATAAATTCTGCAGAAGTTTTCGCAATTTTTCGAGCAATCAAAATCTCTCTATCATCCGAGGATATCAAATCTCGACAGCTTATCATTGAATCTGATTCGGTAAATGCGGTTGCTTGGTGCAATGCTAGTAATGGAGGTCCGTGGAATCTCAACTTCATGCTGAATTTCATTCGAAATTCGGCAAAATCTCATCTTAATGTGAAAATAATCCACAAAGGAAGAAGCTCTAATGTGGTGGCTGATTCGCTTGCAAAGCAAGGTTTGAGAAGAGAGAATGAATTTTTGGCCTGGTTGTGAGCTTTCTTTGGATGAAATCTGTGTCAAATGTTTGTGTAGCTAGCTCATGATTAGCGTCTTTTCATAATGTGTCAAGTACTGTATCAGTGGCTCTTTACTGCACCCCTCACGCTTCTGAGTTGGTGCATGGAGTTTGCCTTGTAACTCCTCTGATTATATAATACAAATTCCAATTATCAAAAAAAAAATGAACAATTCATCGACTCCGTGGAAAAAGCTACTTCCTCCGTTTTTTTACTTGCAACACTTTCCTAAAAGGGAAATAATTAATTACTTGCAACACTTTCTACTTTTGCTTTTCCTTTCTCTCTATCTCTCTCCAATTACATGGGACCCTCTTTTTTTTTCCTCTCTACCTCTCTCCTACCCAAATTTTGCATTGGAGTTGATGAAAAAAAAAGTGTTGCAAGTAAAAAAAAAACGGAGGAAGTATAAGTTTTTTTTTACAGGAAGAAAACGGATTTCATTCATAAGAGATAGCCAAACGGCACTTACAATCAATTCCTGAAAAACCGAAAATTCCAACACAAGTATATAACACCTTAGAACTAGATACATCGCAGATTTGATTAAAAACAGCCTTAATAAAAAACTTCATCCGAAGCAATACAATCTGTGAGTTCGCTCTGATTCGGCTTAACTTCCGCTGATGCATAGTCGTTTGGGTGAAAATACTTATGTGGTGTTCTAGATTCTTACAGAGAATATAGATTGTTAGATCTTCCTTTTTCATCAGACGAACAAAAAACCAAATTAAACACCCTAAAATAAATACCATCTTAAGGATGGGATATACTTATTGGAAGCAATTAAAGGAGTTTTTGGGGCTTACCACCGGTACGAACACCAGTGGAAGCCCCTACAAAGATTCACAATTGAGGCCAAGAAGAAAAGAGATGAAAGAGAAAGAGAAAGAAGGGTAAATAATGAAGGAAAAACCTTCAAAAAAGAAGAAAACCTAGCGATGGAGGCTAGGAAAAAACCCTCCCAAGGAGAAACCCTAGAGGGAACCCATTAATTAGCAAGTTAAAGCTATAAGTTTGCTAAGTAGCAACTTCTCATAAAATGCTAAATTCCCTTTGTAACTGATCTTTGTAACTCTAATCAAGTTTCAATTGGTCAATGAATAATATTAATACTTTTAATGATGCAAAAGATTGTGTAGTTTAAAACAAAACCAATAAAAACAACCCTAAGATTTAATTAATGTATGTGCCTAATATGATCGATGCACACATAATCGTACGGTTGGAATGTATAGCAATTGCCTATTAGGAAAACATGCACGAAATTTATAGAAACAATCAATATGACAATATTTACAACTACATCCAAGTATAATTATATCAATTCTTGAGAAATGATAGAATTAAAAATGAGATATTTTTTAGTTAATGTAAGCACATTAAATTGAACAATTTTAGCTCTAGATATAATAGATACCCAATTATGGTTAAACCATATTCTAGAAATACTTTTACTTACGAATGACCTTCTTGATAGATTGATTCTCTTTTTAAGTTTTCTATTAACTTTTGTATATATAATAGCTTTTAAACTTGTGGAAGGCATCTGCTAAAAATAATGAATATATTGTGCGCATGTGTGCTTGTGTGTGTATGAGATAGAGATAGAGATAGAGGTAGAGGGGGGAGGGGAAGAGAAATAATATAGGGAAATTCATGTAAATATAATCATAATGCAATTATATATTTCCCTATAAATATAATCATAATCTTAATACAAATTTGTTATAGTTACTTCTAATTAATTTATAATGCTATAATAAAAAAAATAAAGAATAAATATAAGCATATTGTATATGTATCTTATTACAAAATATATTTTAAACTCTTTTAAATTGTGTAAAAATAATCAATCTTTTGAAGAATGTAGCAAAATTTATACACAACTTTATTAAAATCAAACTCTATTTTTCTCTCATCTCTAACATTTTGTCACTATAAAACTCTAGTCAATTCTAATTCAGATTTATTCTATAATGTTGCATATTCATGCGGTGGCAGTGTCCATAATACTTTCTAAAAAAATCCTCTTTTATACTACCTCTATTTTTTTAGATGCAACATTTGATTATTTTAATACACTCACCAAAAAGTCAAATGTTGCATCTAAACAAACAAAGGAAGTATAATGGTTAGATTAATTTAAAAATCAATCATTGCTTGATCGATATAATTAGCTAGTAAACCCAATTAATTATAGTCAAAGATAATCTAAGATGGTCAAAATTTATCATGACTCCACATTTCTACTTTCATTATCAAATTTATTCCTGCGCTACCAGCCCTAATATAGGGATGCATGTCTTCTTTGGCTCAAAGCCAAAAGAAGCTAAAAGAAAATGCCAAAATATTCGTTAGACCATATGGTAAACTACTCGAGTAAGGTATATCAGCAGTTTTGAAAGCAATGACACAAAATCAGTGATGAAAATGGCCTTTTGCTAAATGATTGAGACACAAGTAAGTTTGGTTCGTTTTCAAGATGGTAAGACTAAATCTAATCATTATTATTATTATTATTACAATTTGATAGAATAGTATAAGAAAGATTTATCTATTTAAGTTACGTACGTGTTCATAATTTAATTGAAAATGTAGTTTGAATGGGAAGCAATTTTTCCAAGTCTTAACCTTAAATATAGGAGGGTGGAAGAGTTGATAATATTCTTCTACAAAGAATTTAATTAGGAACACTAAAGACAAATTGGATGGTCATGTCAAGAAGACTAATTAACAAGAAATTTATTAGATTTACCAAATCAAAACAAAACCAAAAAGTTTTATAATAAAAATTATGTTACAATACTTGCACACAAGATAGTCATAGTTGGAGACAACTTGGGAGAAGCCAATACAATAGTAGAGAGCATATCTTGAACTTCGCATGAGACTAAATTGGATTTTTGCTTGACTAATTACTGGTAAGATTTGGGGAAGGTTTCTGCCGTGACATTGGTCCATGGTCATGCTTCTTTGAGATCCAAGCAAGTGTTTCCAAGGATACATAAGTAAATAACACTTCATTAAGATTTAAGTTCGATCATATATTATACATTTGAGGTGTACCTGTATTTAAAGATCATGGTGTACGTACAAGCTAGTAGGATTATTATGTTAGAATTTGAATAAATTTTGGGGGAATTAGTGCCCTTTATAAGCATATATATTTTTATCATACTAAAAAATTATATGTAGCAATGTCGTGGTAGATCAAATTTGGATGGCGTCACTCCATGTTTTAAATGATTTATTTATAATTAGTAATCTTATTAGTGTAAGACTCATCTATTTAGACATGAGTTTTAGTTACTGATGTAATAATTTTGATAACATTATCATATATTCAAGAGTTTGCACACCTCATTTAACTATTTTTTATGCTAATCCAATACCAAAAAGTAAAAACACCAAGCCATAAAATGCACATACATGCCATCACGGCCTCACGGGCATGGATGTACACCTAGCTAGGAAAGAAGTTTGATAATGATGATTTGGTGAAGTTAAGCTATTTAGCTTACAATTTATGGCACAGACGTAATAAAGTGGTCTTTGAGGATTTTTGTAGAACAAATGAGCAAATTGTGGATTACTCTCATAAAGCTGCAGTGGAGTATGGTTTATATGCTAAGAAGATTTATGGTGGGGTGAGAGCTGCTACTCATGCGCCTTCTAAGCAATGGGTTGCACCATCAGTGGGTTGTGTCAAGGTGAATTCGGATGCTTCCGTGAGTGAGGATGGCTGGGTAGGTCTTGGGGTTGTGGCTCGAGATCATAAGGGTGAAGTGTTGTTTGCCGCATCGCGTCGCACTAAGGCCCGCTGGCCTGTGGCTGTGGCGGAGGGGAAGGCTCTTTGCTTGGCCATTAAAATAGCTAAAGCTCATAATCTTCATGATGTGGTGTTTGAGACGGACTGTGTTACTTTTAAAAATCGTTTGTCTAGAGGTTCAATTTTCTTTTCTGACTTAGATACAGTTCTTGAGGATGCTTTGTCCCTTAGTAAGGATTTTGTCTCTGTTAGATGGCTCACGTGTCTTTCGGGGATGGCAGCTCAATTTCCATCACCTAGCTAGATATATTCCATTTGGTGTTGAACAAATACTTAACGCCATCGTTGTCCGCGGAGGTGTCTCTCCTTATGTATTAATGGACGTTTTGTCCGCAACTTAATATATGCACCTCACTTTTCCTCTCAAAAAAAAAGCTAGGAAAGAAGTATGATGATTACGATCTTCAAAACTTGAAAGATACTAAATGGACAAATTTATTCTTTACCATTGGTGTGGTCAATGATTATAACCAAAAAAACCTCTTTCTCATAATTCCTTTATTATAATGTAATTTCAACTACTTGATTTTCACACTATCTACAAACTCTAGTAACATCTTTTGTGACTTGTATGTAAGATAAACATAATTAGGTGGGATTATATGTTACATTCATCTCAAAATATATTTTTAAGATATGAACTTTTTATATTAAAAAATTAAACTTTAGTTATAGATAACTATAAGGATATTAATGATTAAGATGATGCACTAATTAACAAGCGTGAAAATCAATCTACTGCAAATAAAAGAGAACAGAGAAAGGATATTTAATGGTTAACTAAGGACTTTTAAAACTTGTCTATGGCGACTTAAGTACAAGTAGCAAGACATCATTCACACGAGTGCATGAATCTAGATGTGCGTGGGTATGGGCTCCAAACGAGCAACAGATGATTGTCATTAACAAACTGCTATTATTTCACATGAAAAGAAGAATAACTAATTTTTCTTGCACCCTATAAAATCCTAGCTAAAGTCTACCCTAAAAGCTAAGGGAGAGACTAGCCACTAGCATTTTTAACATTAGGCCATGGTCGGAAAGGTATTAGCACTAATATGCCTAATCATTACATAAATTACCTTATTAGATCTCTTAATTGATTAACCCTGAAATCACTCATAAGCTGTTACTTACTCTATTATGTCATCAAAACAATTCTCAGCACGTTTGATAACTTTTACATTTTATCGAGACATTTGGTTAACTAATCTTGACTACCCAGACCTCAAAAAATCTAAAATTACATGATAACCTTTTCCAACTCACTCAAGTCATATACTCATATTCACAACACAAATTCACTTCATTACTGAGTTAGTCTTGCGTGGACCTGGTTCACAATAATATTATTGTGGACCAAAATCACTTATTTAACATAGTGACCCATTTCTTTCTATATAGTAACCTTTTAGAATCTTAAGTTATACTATACAGTTACTATCTATCATAGTGACTGTTTTTTTTAATATAGTAATTCTTTCTCTCATTAGTTTATCATGATGAAATTTTCACTTTGTGACATAGTAACCTTTTTTTCAACATAGTCAAACTTCATAATTTATATCTATTCATCTTTTATATATTTTTTATATAGTGATCCTTTTTTTAGCATTAGGTCCACACTAATTTAGTGTGGACCAAGTCCATATAAGGTTTTTACTTAAACCGTCAACTAATATGACAATTACAATATTTTACCCTCAATCCTGCACACCTTTTATTTCTCTATTTCTCAACACTTACATTACCAGGCCACTATGGTAGGCCAAAAATATGAGTATAACTTGCCTATATCAATACTTCAATAGCATCAAATCATAGGACCGAGCTACCAAGCACAAAAGGTGCATACTAGCTCCAGCCCCAAGTCTGGGACACTTTTTTTTTTCGTTTTTTGGTACATTAGCGGCCGGCTAGAGCATGAACGACTATGTCCACCCCCTATTTCCTATCTCAGGTATATAAGGAGTGTTACCTTTGAGAAGAGGGAAACAAGAATCGAACCCGCTATTGCCTATCTCGGCTATATAAGGTACAAACACATTCGAGATCAAAATTTCATAATCATAATCAAAGAGATAATAAGCTAAATTTGTCTTTTAACAAACAATTACCAACTAAACTAATTGAAATCTTTCAAGTCATGTTAGCCAAAAAAGGCTTTCGATTTTTGAGTCTTAGTGGTTAATCAACTATTTAGGAGGAGAAAAAGGCTAGATAAAGACAACTAGTTTACACCT
This sequence comes from Beta corolliflora, assembly GCA_947648045.1. NCBI lineage: Eukaryota > Viridiplantae > Streptophyta > Magnoliopsida > Caryophyllales > Amaranthaceae > Beta > Beta corolliflora. Next base: position 369,588 of record CANSZD010000230.1, on the reverse strand, counting down.
TTATGGGCTATACAGATGCCCTTTCGAGGAGGGAAGTTGACGGGCACTAACATAGCTCATAACTGTAACACAAACCAACTGGACAAATCAAATATATGGAACAATAAACAGATTATCCTTTCAAATAAACTAACAATCTTAGCCTTTATTATTCAGCATGATGTTAAACTAGCTAGCTTCACTGTGTGTGCATAACAATCTAAAAAGAAGCTTGTGCAAAGAAAGAGGTACAATAGTACCATCTCATGGATTCTTCCAGCATGTCCTAGCATATGCACGATATGCTGCTTTTGTAATATTCTCTAACTTTTACAGTACCCCTTCCTCATGAGTCACGAGTAGTATTTTTCAGTAGACTAGTTAAAATAATTGGACTTAAAACGAATAGATTTCGCAACCAAAACCCAACTCGATACAACTTAGACTATGTTCTCACCTTACTTTCACTTACATCAAGGAATTTTAAGTTCGAATAAGTTAAATTCAAGACTAATAAGTACTATAATGTTCACATACAGGACACAAGTTCAAATCAACGCTAAGTATAAATAAGTTGAGTTCACGACCAATAAGTTCAGATAAGCTGAGAGCCGATAAGGTTATCCAAGTTCAATTTCAGTTTAGGGCTTCCAAGTGAAGCAAACAAGCATTTTCAGCCAAAATTGATGAGGGAAAAAAGTGCAAAATTAGTATTGTTTGTTCTTCAAAAGAATCAGATGTTCAACTTAAACATACCATATATTAAATACACAGCAAGAACAATTTGAGGGAATGTCACTTGTAGATGTGGAAAGCCAAAAGGGCAAAGTTACTGTGTAAACAGTGGATGCACTTTCCTAATTTTACAGAAAAGTAATTTTTTCCACTAATCTTAACCATAAGGAGTCAAGGATAAAGTAGCAAAAACTACAGTACTGATAAAAAAAGATGGGAAAACCTACTCTCCACCATCTAAATGGCAAAACATGCAAGGTCTAAATGTACACAACTTTACTTCTACAAAACCCTAATTAGTATTTTATTTTTTGAAGAAAGCAATACAACTTATTTCCATGAATATCCTATCTTGACTATAGGCAGTTAAAAATCAAAATTTAACCACAAAAAATATATCGCCTTTCTAATCGGAGTTCCTTCAAACTAATAATTATTGAATCTTAGTAGTTACTATACAGTGGCAACAACTATTTACATGAGGTCATGACAAATATTTCACCCAGAATTTTGAGAAGTCAAAAAATACCTTCATCACTGGATGATCTAGGCAAGCCTTTAATAACATCTCTAAGAGCGTAATAGTGGCTTTCGCATTTGTGATCCACAATCATGTTGCTCGAGAGTAAAATTGTCTGGAAATGTTGCCCAGGTTGCCACTTCCAGAGTGTGAAGTAGTCTTTTGCTTTGCTTCCCTTGCTGCTGCTGCTTCGAGTATCAGAATTTCTCTTTAGATAATACACAGTTCCAGGAACAAACAACTCTTCATGCATCAAAGTGGTTGCATTTACTTTGTTCCTGCTGACAGGAGTTGGCTTGGGGATTGGTGGGGGACTATCAGCTATAGCACGTGAGTCCTTGCTTCTTGAAATTTCTGTTAGTCAAGGTGTCAACTTCTTTCAGGTTATATAAATGCCATAGACTGAAATTTTAATGATACTATATCGTAAGAATGACAGCATAACCTAACAATTAGTATTGAAGATGGTCTCCCTTTCATCAACGAAGGTTGATGTAATTCCATATTCCTCCCTCTGTTTCGCAACAAGTCAATAACCTTAACAATTTGTTTGGCACAAGAAACAAGGAAGAGGAGGGGTAGATGGACTGAAAAAGTGGACCCATGTGATAGGATAGAGAGGAAGGGACAAAATAATCCCAAATAAGGTAAAGATGATATTAAGCATATTGTGAAATGTCCAGTTTCTAGGATGCTCATCACTCAGAATCTCAGATAACGTACTGGAAAAGTGGACATGCTATCAAGTTTAAGGTGGAAAGTTAACCAACATATATAAAAAAATAATACAACACAGAAGGCAACAATATGCAACGTGATCATTATGAGACATTATTAACTATCATAAAAACCAAACCAGTCAAGCCTCAAACCACAAAGTACAGTCATCTAAATATTCTTCGCTGTAATCTGTAGATTCCTCGAAAAGAAAACATAAACCAGTTTCTAGGGCCCTTGTTAGCTTATCCTAAAGCAAATTTAACAGAAGCTTTCAGAAAATAGCAATTCTAATATAGATAGAACTCATAGAAGAGTAATATAGGTCATAGGAGGAATTCATTAAAGAGCTAATAATTGGTATTAAAAACTAAAAACTACATGAAAGTGCATAACTTCCCTTAATTCATCACCTTATATGATATACCAAGCTAAGAAGTAATACTCCAATAAGCAATCTTTCTTTCCCCTCATTCGCCTTTCAATTGTGGGAAGAAAACCTCCATTAAAAATAATTTCTCAATATTATCTTTTTACACTACACCTACTATTGTATGCTATTCACTCATCTTAATATTTCTGAAAACCTAATTCAACATAAAAGCCATGAGATCATAGTAAAACTAAAATCTTTCTTACTAGAAACGGCCACACAAGAAACGCAATATCAAGTTAAAATGCAGAAGTCAACCTTTATTACTAGACACGGCCACAGAAGAGACACAATATCAAAAAGAAAAACTACAAATCAACTTATAGGCTGAGAATTGAAACAATAACTGCTACCAGTTGATGAATTACAAGGATACAGAGCCATACCAGAGTGGTTGTCCTTGCTTCTGAAATTAGCATAGTCAGCCACTTTCCGAGCTACATCTTGTACTGAAGACATGACCTGTTTTGCATTTGCGAGGAAATCAAGAACATTTTTCCAATCTTCCTTCTCCAAGACACTCATCCTGTAAAAAGACCAGAAGATGATTCCAGAAATCATAAACCACCAGTCATGATGTAATGACAGTCATCAAGCACACACTAGCATACTCAAAAATAAGTTTCATGTTACAGTGTAATAGAATACAGAATCACTCGTCATATTTGCACTCAGGTGATGGCAAGGTCAACGACCTAGGCATGGCAGTCAATTACTTTTCACTATAGGTCTGTCATATTGCCCTTGCATCAGGATAGTAAGCAGACCAATATTTTGCATATCCAGATACTAGCAGAAAAGTTTGTGATTTCATTTGTTTTTCTCTCAAGTAAAGAGGAACAAAAACACTATCTTAGCAGGCAGGTTGCAATGCCTGCTACGTAAACATGTTACATAATTACTAAGGTAACTATGCTTTACCTTAACATGTAAACATGTTACATAATTACTAAGGTAATTCTTAGCACCGCCTACCCTAGTCGAAGACTAACATAGAGCCCAAAGGCAACAACAAAAGTACTTAATTGTTTGTCGTTTATCGTGTCAACTTGAAATAATTCATTCAAACCAAGCTTGAGCTAGCCTGTGTAATTCGAGATAGGTCCAGCTCAAGCTTGAGACCAGTACAGTCAAATTAAACAGAGTGGAAAGATAGCTGGCCTAATTTCATAATGACAGCACAAGACCAAAGACATAATTCTTCTCCAGTCCATCTTCCTCAATATAGAACAGTTCTACCTCAGTCTTGATGCACTTAACGATGTGACGAAACATAGATTAGTAAGTGGAAAGACAGTCACCAGGACACTCCTAGTACTTGTCTTTTATCTACTTTCCACTTTAACGCTGAAGCAGCCCCCCAATATGAGCATGGCTAGGAAACTCACCCTTCCTGACAAGTCACCACCCTAGAAGGCCAGAGGGCTATAAGTCATAAGTCATAACATGCCAAATCTGAAACGTTACAACCCAAGCCATATTTGTGCATTTTGTGCAAGCCAGAACCCATAGCATATCCACGATACTAACTCAAAAAGACACTTGCAAAACAACCCAAGTTTCCTCATCATCTCTCATACTTCCCCACTAACCGCAACAAAAATTGTCAAGCTCCTTCAACATCCACAGCAATGATCCCATCGAGAAACATGAAACTAGAAGAAAGAATTCCTCGAAGAGTAATTAGATATGCTGTTCTGTTAAAGTACATCAGGTACACATAGGCAGGGCCTAGATGTGAAAATAACAATAATGACATTTATATCTCAAAATAAAAAAAAGAACCTCACAGGTATTAACTGCAAGAAAAAAAAGGTAGTGGATAAGAAAAGTAAGGAAGGGCAGTGCAGTAAGTATACTTGTCAAATGAACTTTGGACAAGCACTTTAGAATCCTTTCCTCCAAACACCCACCCCCAGTGGCAAAAGTGAACTTAAAGGCCGCTCCATTTCAGCCAACCCTCCCCTGCCTAGAAAGAATCACAATATGTGTCTAATTTCTTCCTTCCTTGCTGTCACCCTTCTATTTCTGTAGCTCTATGTTGTAAAACAGTCATATTAAGAGCTTTCTTGACTCCTATGCATAGAGAAACAGTATCATCATAACATATACAATCATCACCAAGGCCCAACCATACAACAAAAAGAAGGTCAAGCTGATTAATTTTCTGCTGATAATTTCTTGTTTCATTACTTTTATTGGATTTCTCCGGTTATCAATATATCTTCCATAGGTTCAATTACCACGTTCTCATGGCACTGATAGCATCTAAACAGTTTGTTCTTCTAATTGCACAATATTGCACACGTATCACCTTGTTTCATTTCAATCAAAGGAAGTCTCCGTCCCAGCTCTTGTAACGGTGTATTCATGAATACGGGTAATTTGCTACTTTAAGAAACCAGATAACAAGAGCTACATTGACATTGTTCTGGAAGAAATTCTAAGAGATTGTTCTAATGATAAGTGCAACACCCCAACGCAAAGAAGAGCTTCACTGATAGCCCACATGAAAAGAATTCCATGAACAACAATCCTCACTCCCCCCCCGGGAAGAAAAAACAGACATTAGTAAGCTAATACACAATGGACGTCCCTCTAAATAGAGGCAACAAGAACCCAGTATAGATCTGGGCAGGATCTAAAATATAGTGAGGTTGTTTCTGGTAGACTGACAAAATAAATTCGAACATAAGTACTGAATAAAAGGTGAAAGATAAGTATAAGAACCAAACTCTTACAATACGCAGAAGTTTCTTTACTTTATCCCGAGGAACAGCAACAACAACAACAATATTTTTGTTTACTTATGATAACCATAGGTATAGATCACATATTCACAATGCAGTAAATCTTAAAATATATTAAAGTAACATAAACATTTGGAACCTTGCAAGGTGGAGAAATGGCATCCAGCTTAGACAGTAGACAAGACCATCTCCAAGAATATATTAAGTACAGTAGTACATTCTACACACACAGGAGGGACAACCGTTCCTCTCAGAAACATTATGCAAAGTGCCACCTTCCTGCTACTTCAATTGCAACCTAAGAACTTTTAGGTCACGACAGCTTAAGGATGATGGGAACAGTAGCTTACCAGTCAGTCTGAATAATTTCATTCCTCAGTCTTGCCAAAGAAGCGACACTTAAGCGAGGAACAATATCATCCTGCGTGAAGAAATTATTCCATAAGATGAATCATAAATCATAATAGATACAAATATAAATGAAACTGGTAAACAGCATCATACAGCATAGTCGATGACACATATTACTCAGAAAGTTGTGACTATTGAGCATATATGAGATAAAATTCTCTCTTAATGATCCCATGACTCAGCATACTAGTATACGCCTACCTGCATCACAACAGTGGTAACATAGTCACAGCAGCTTTCAGCAAGTTCTTTGGACACACAAGGAGGAGTAGCAATTCCAACAGCAGTCACAATATTGGGGTCGAAACCCAGTTCTGTGGCTGATTTTTTACGAAGCATCATTGCCAACAAAGAAGCCGTAGAAGCTCCAAGAGAATGTCCCACCAACCGTAACCTAAAACCCTGTAAGTGAGTTAGGCCATACTAATATTGCAGAGAGCAGCTAAAATGTATAAAGATATGCAAAGTACACTGAGCAAGAAAAAAAAATATCAACTTAAGCTACAATTTGCGCTTCACCACCTCATGTTGATGCAAGCACTTCTTTATGGTCCCCATTTCATGATTTAGAAACCAACGAGCAGCTTCAGCAGTACCAAAGTGGGTTGAAAAACCATCAAAGGTAACATCCCCATCACTTGTTGACACAATATCAGTTACAAGGTCATATACTGTATGAGTTCCACGGATACCAAGAATTACAAGTTTTCTGCGGGGATCAATACCGATATAGTACCCAGGTCTCATCACACTAGAGTTCATGATAAATTTTAGGATGTTGCTTTCTCGAAGCATGCTTTGTTTGGCAAGCCCGGCAGCTGTGTCTCTATAACATCCCCGTGCTAATTCCAAGTGATAAATGAGGTCTTGTATCTAGTTACATAAGCATAAAAAGGCAAGAAAGATAGTTAATACAAACAAATATAACACCACATAGTGTGGATCCAGTAGCAACTGAGATATTAGTGGCTAAACATATTGAACCAAAGTTCCATAATAATTGCTAAACATTATTTCTGACACTTACCACGGATTCTGAGGTAATTTGAACACCCTTGACATCTTCATGAGGACTTGAGGATGCTTGACGAAGATACATAAGATACAGTCCAAGTGTGAGGTCACCCAGACTCCAATCTTGTATTCCAATCTTACTCCTCTGGATACTAGCAATAATCTCAGAAATTGAACGACTCGTAGGTGGGGGATTACTTTCAGAACTATTACCTGCTATTTAAAACAACTGCCCCAGTTACCAACTAAAATGATGAAACATGCTTCAACACATACCCCTTATAAACAAGAAACCTTCTTCTAAACCTTTTAATGATAACAATAAAGAAAAAAGATAAAACAGTCATATACTCATCTAACACTTGGATAGAAAAGTGATAAATGGGAAGTTCGCAAAAGTCACATCCTCCACCACATGATAGTGCACCTAGGAGTTCTCATCGACATTGATACTAGAATACACAAAGGATAAAAGCGTAAATCTCCAATGCCAGAAAGGGCCAATTCATTACTTAGGCTTGGCATGATCAATGCCTCGCCAGGTTCCTTTTGTTTGAATGGATTTATAAAGAAAATCATCAGTCTTATTTTGATAGTCATGGCAAGCAAAGTAATCAGCAAACATATAAAGCTTGTGAATTTAATGAATAGTTAAACTGGAACAATTGAGATTCGATACGTGCTATATGCACTCATAAAACAGGGTCACCATAACGAAAACAACTATTCTCAAAGAAAGCAATTAAGGCCTTGTATGGAAAGCTCTAATGCCACTACTTCCAATTAACAATGCATTCACCTATTGTGGTAGTAAGCAAGAATATATGCATTCTTATCAATACAATTGCAAAATGACTTTACAAAAGTCCCTTACCAAACTAAGGACTTCACTTTGTATCTAGAAGTCCATTTACTGAAACACTAACATATTCCATTTATAATAAAATGCCTCATAATTAAACTACAAATAATATTACCAGACCTGAGAAAGCCCACCTACAAAACTGTAGTGCAGGTTCAAGTGCCTTTGTAAGCCATGCAAGTTCCAACTTCCGTTTATTATCATTCACTTCATCATCATCAGAGCTGTACTTTGCAACGACAGGATCGAAATCTTTTCTGTCAATGAGCTCAGGCCTCCTTGACGTCTCATTTGAACCTTCAGTTTCAGTCTTTGATGATTGTGATCGAAACCTGGTAAGAGTGCCATATACAAGCCTTCCATATGATTCCTGATTCTTTACCATGTCCTTATCTACAGATGCTTTAAAAGTTACAATCAGATTTTACAGAACCAGATTTCATTCTTAGATGAAAAAATATGGCCCTGAATGCTTGCTGACAGAAAACAGATTAATGTTTTTTTTTCCTTAAAATAAACGACTAGGTATGCACATAGAATTACCAGATAAAAGTTTGAGCTACCAATGGAAGGCAAAAAAACCAAACAGCACCAGAAATGGACAAGGGTGATCACAAGATAGAATCATAGAGCGCGAGAAGAAGGGTCCGACTGGCGCTTATAATCATAACGCCGTTCGAGGAAATAAAAGAAAAAAAAAAGTTTATATATATATAGGGTTTTTCAATGTAGTGCCCCTATGCTTTACGAAATTCTACGTTGAACCTGACCCTTTTGAACTTTCCACATTGTACCCCTAAACTTTCTAAACGTCACATAAAATACCCTTACTAATAGAAAATCCTACCCCAAACCTCACTTAGTCTTCAATTTCTGAGATCATATCCCATACCTTAATAAACTAACAAGGCTAAAGAATCCTACTCTATTCCAACAGGCAAGAAAATCCTGAAATCTACTGTTTGATATTTTGTATAAGGGTATTTCATGTAACGTTTAGAAAGCTTAAGGGTACTATGTGGAAATTTCAAAAAGGTTGGGTACAATATAGAATTTCATAAAACACATGGGCACCACGTAGAAAAACCCATATACATATAATAATTGTGACTAGCAACTGATGTTAAGACTTAAGACAGCAGTTCATAAAGCAATCGAAGAAGAAGCCAGAAAGGCATAATATTAATAACATCAACAGCCTAGAAAACAGCAGTTCATAAAGCAACCTAGGAGGAAGCCTGATAGAGATAATATTAATAACATCAAGATCCTAGTATATATCCCAAAATAAAGAAATACACAATATAGGCCAACATCGAACTGACCTAAATGTAAATAGGATACTTTGCAAATAACTACACTTAGATGGAGGCCCTATTCTTTCACAGCCTTAAGCCTTATCATGTCTTCTCATAGCCACCTATCTACAATTTTCTTATAGTTCTTGAATTATATCCCGAATTATCTCTGATATATGCCCTAGTCTAGATGTGACTAAATTCCTAATTGTAAAACTAAAATTCTACTAATAATAATAGGTAACACGATTAAGTTTACCAAAAGTTAAATGCAATTTAAGCCTATGAGAAGAACGAAAAAGAATTTAGGGTGATTGATTATGAACTTCGACTTAGGGTTGGCCATGAATGCCTCCATCTCCAGTTAAGGATGATTATTTGCAAAAAAAAAACCATATATATATAACTAGACCTAAGACATATACTCAGGACATCATAAATTGACAAAGTACCACATATTGAATCACGCATTAAATCAAGAAAAAACATCTCTAAGCTCAGCAACAATTGTCACGATATGCATAAAGTTTCAATGGTATGGCAACAGTTTAGCACAACCATGCCAATGTATTCTTGCTCCCTATGTGTGCTACAATCCTCTTGTCACAGATTTAGGGGATCAAGTCAATGTATTGGCTACAACTGTAGCACCTGAGTATTGCTCTTTTTTAACCAAGATAGATGATCAGTATTTAATCAAGTAAGAGGAATCTTTGTTGTCCAACCTTCTCAGATCTCCTTTTGGAAGTGAGAACCCCACTTTATATGATGATATCAGCATTTTTTTAATTTCTTTTTTTTTTGGGTTCTCTAGCTATCTAGAGGTCTACATTCTTGTAATCCTGAAATTCAGTACACCAGGCATACCAAATCTAATTTCACAAGAAACAGGTGTACACTCGTATATGCTGAAATGGATATAAATCTATGGTCAAGTCGCACATTCTCCCTGTCAAGGAAACTAGGATTTGCTATGCTCACAGTCCCTATCTATACAACTAGTGTTTGATCTCCACTTACGTGTGACTAGTGCTGGCACACTAGCACCTTTTGCAAGTTTTGCTCATGCATTCAATTACTCCCACTTGATGCCAAAACTATCTTTGCTGACCAGCAGAGACCCCAAATCAAAGTTTAAGTCAATACTTTTCAATTTTGGAAAATGCAACGGAACATGAGATACCTTGACTGTTGAGCTTTAACTAAATCCACAGGTATCAAAAAATTGAAAATATGTGCCCAGCATTATCCCTAGACCTGATGCTTTATAACTATGCACAACACACGGCATCAAATCAACAGGAGTTGCATCCGATTGGATAGGGTGCGTACAAGAATGACAACCACATAGCTAAGATGAGAAAATGATGTATGAGGTTAGTTCAACTAAACAAGCCAAGTCAACTCCACAATGCTAACTAGAAACTATTACCTCTGTCCAGAATACAGTTTCTAGTCCCCTCATAATTAAGGATATCAGAATTTTACAAAACGACGCCTTATACTAGTTGGGCCAATTCTATCCTCTTCCCGTCATTGAACTCATGTAGTCGCATATCGGCAAAATTTAAAATTCCATCTAAAGTTGTATTTGTGTCTATTCATTCCCAACAAACAGCTACTACATAAATGAAGAAGTATATCAAGCCTCAGGAATCAGGATATCCCTTCAACTTTTTTATCAAGCCTCAGGAGTCAGGATATCCCTTCAATTAATTTTTTCTTTTCTTCTTAGTACTTTAAATCAATGTTCTAAACTTGCGACGACTCATTCATATGACACAAAAGAGTTTAACTAACCAGGACAAATTGTAATAGTTTGATTAAAATCTTACCCTGATACTTTAGGCACTCGAATTCGCAAATTTCCTAATTCGATATCAAAAACCTTCCATTCTACTTACTTACTCTGTTACTCAAATCATAACTAAATACTACTAATAGAGAAGATCTTTGCTCAACTTAGTTGTATAAGAAAACAATTTATAGCTTCGAAATACAAACCTCCTTTGTAGCTAAAAACGCAATTCAACATCAAATAGCATTCCAACAACAACAACAGAGTTCCAAAAATGACAAAATTATACAATTTCGTTAGCATTCAAATAATAATATACATATATATATATATACATACAGTATATGATTTGCACCATAATTTATATAATATACAGCGAAATTACATCTATAGTAGAGTTTATAATACCGGCAAAACATCACATTGCTTATCATAGAATAAAATTAAATTCGTCAAACGAAGAAATGAAAAAAGAAAGAAAAATATACCTATATGATGCAAAATACGCCGCAATGAAGAGTACGCCATTATTCACAGAGAAGTTTCAGAGAGAGAAAATAATGGAAGTATGTTAATTTAGGTACTGCGTGTTACGCATCTTGCAGAACAACAACAGATGCTATGCGAAGAGGATAGAAAGCGCGACGGACCGGCGGTGCCGCTTTGGGCTCGATTAACGCTTGGGCAACACGGGCATCATCAAATAATTTTTTATTTTGTATCTGAGCGACTAAGCACAGTGACATAAACGGGATTCGATCTTAGGTTTTGGACACTTGGATACCACCCGAATAAGACTTTACCAAGTAAGTTAAATGACGAATGACGTCCACATGGGCATCATTAAATATTCATCATTTGTATTTTGTATAGCCCCAAACCCAATAAAACTTAATTGACCTTGTTCAGCCATTCAGGCGAAGGCCATATTTTTTTTATTGATTGAAGTGCGTTGAACTAAATTGTGAGAGGAAACTAACTGAATTTGTCTAAACTAAAATGGATTGAATTTTAGAATAGGGCCTTAGTGTTCGAGGTGAGTCAAGACAGACTTTGTCCAAACTTGGTATTAATTGTGTGTTCTATTCACCTTAACTACATAAGTTTCGGGACTAATTTGGTTTGATCGGATTTAATTCGATCTAATAAAGTAATAAGTTCAATTAATATAAAATCAATTGATGAGAACATACTTTAAACATATGAATTAAGAAGTTAAAATGATTTTGAACAAATGCAAAGTTATTATCGTTGAATATATTTATATATATGTATACGTGCAAGTAATAACATGATTTTCTTCCTCTTATTCCTACCCTTTTTTTCTTTATTATAAGAGCACATTTTATTTTCTTTGATAGCCATGATATTGAACAAGAAAATAAGGAGAAAGAAAGACGAAGAACTAAGAAGAAAGAGATATAAATGGACTAATCTTTTAATTATCACAAGACAATAACGAAGAATTAAATGAGTCTAGTAATAAATCAATGAATATGAATGAAAAAAAACAATTAAGTCATAATTTGTAACTACGTTACCTTTTATTATAAGCAAAAAAAATATATGACTCTCTAACACCAGATTATCTACCTGGATATTCCTAATATAAAGATCAATTAAGAATATCACCAAATTTGGTATTTCCATAATAAATTTTTCATATACCTGTAATAGCCCTAATTTTAAGCAGGTTATATAAAACCCTACTTTATAATCATTTTCTTAAGACAAGTTTATATTAAAATTTGTAATTTTGGTTTACAAGAATTTTAAACAAAATCTAATTTTCAGGTGTGAAGAGTAATTACAGTATTGCCCTTGAGTTATAAATAGTGCAAAAAGTAAACTAAAACCCCATTTAGTTCTCTCATTTCTCAAATTTCTTTCATACTCCTCTTGATTTGTGTAATGCAAATATTAAGCCAAATCACCATTGAGTTGTCAAAAGCTCAAGTTTATTCTTAGCCAAGAACGATTTGTAAAGTTATGTTTCCGCTGCGAGTAATATATAATTCGAGGTTTATTAAGTGTTGATTGTGATTAGTGAATCTTAAGTGTGATTAGCTAGCAGCTCGGAAGTGCGGGATATTACAATACCCAAATTCAACCATTACATAGAAAATCAAATCCTTTCTCACTTGTCATATCTACTAATACATACTCCCTCCGTTTCTTTTTAATCTACACACTTTCCTTTTCGGTATGTTTTTATTTAATTTACACACTGTTGTTTTTTCTATTCATGGTAACATATCCCACCTGCTTTCTCCTCTTTTTCCATCCATTCATCAACTTTTTAGTATATCTCTCTCACTTTTCAGTTTTTCTCTACACCTTTTCAAATCTTCTCTCATATTTTTATACTTAGGCCCTGTTTGGCAATTAGAGGATAGTTGTTAGCTGATTGTATTAGCTGATAACTTATTGTATTAGTTGATTTGACAAGCTGATTGTATTAGCTGTTTGTATAAAGATTTTTGGTAGATAGCTGATAGCTGATTGTTAGTTGATCGTGTGAAATGATCAATAAGGGCATTGGCTTAATATGTTAGGTTCAGGGATACCTGGGTAAGAACTTTAGGACATAAATGTAATTTTTTCTTTCATTCTCAAACTTCTAATATCAAAAAGCTCCTCCCCCAACTTTTTCAAAAAGAGCTTTTTGATCCCAAAAAGTTATTTAAACCTCTCTTTACCAAACACCCAAATTAGATGATTGACTAGTCAAATCCTCTAATATGACCTCAAACCTCTAATTTTTGCCCCAAACCTCTCTTTACCAAACAAGGCCTTACTCGATGGTTCTTTCCAAAAGTGAAGTGAGTAACCTAAAAAGAAACAGAGGGTGTAGTATTATACTACTATGTACTAGTACAAATGTACAACAACTAACATTTAAGAGCTACTATAAAAAAAGTATGAGAGAGAAACATAAGGTGCAAGTGCTCTCTAGAGTGAGGAAAAAGAAAAGAAAAAAAAAAGAAAACCTTGAACCCTTGCCCAAGCATACCAATCGCCATCCCCAAATTTCCTGCCAATCTTTGCCTTCTCCCATGGGAAATCCAAAGAAGAATTCTCCATCTGACATCTTTATAGACATCAATAGCCTCATTATTGCTACGTTCCTAATTATAGACCTTAATTCCCAATTTTCGCATATTTTCAAAGAGCCTTTTATTGTCTTTCTTCTACCCAGATTTGTTCTGAATATAGAACAACCCATTAAAGACAAAGTTTTCAAGAGTAATCATTTCAATCCAAGGGTGTATGAGGTTAATCCGATTTTTCTTTTTGAGATTTGGGACAAATTCCCCTCTGGCGAGATTAATTCAGAAAGTAATTGCGTGTTCAACCACCCCATTTCAAGTCTCTCGCCCATTCAGCGACGAAGATGCCATTTCTGCCATATTTGCCGAATCGTTGTATTGCCAGGGAAGTTTCAATTTCCTTTGCTTTTTCATTTCTTAATTTTTTTTTTGTTTTGTCATGATGAATGCTTTGTCTGTTTTATTTTGGTTTTCTGGAATGCCTTGGGTGGATTCTCTCTCCTCTTCGTTACTCTTAAGTTCTGCGTTTTACTTTGGCGGGTTTTCAGCGCCCTTTCGACTTCTTGCATTCGAATTTCTATATTTTTGCTCCACTATATAAAGCAACTTCATTTCTTTCTCAGACCTCATTTCTCTCTAATTGCCTTCTTTCTTTTCTGGGTCTTAATCCTGTCTGTTTTCCATTTTCACTCCATGTCTGACATCCCTCCTCCTCCTAGCTATGCCAGCATTCTCAAATCCTCTTGCTCTTATGATCCCATTTCCCCTGACATTAATAGGACCTTGCCCGCTGCATCTCCCGCTATGGATAACTGTCTTGGTGACCCCCATTCCCCAGCCACCCCAAGCCCTTCTTGTGTGGCTCGTAACAGTCACAGTCCACCTCCCCCTTCCCATGAACCTAGGGACCCAAGTTCTCCTATCTCAAACGTTCCAAATCCAGCTCCCCCCACCGTAAATGTCACTGCTCCCCTGTTAGATGAGTCTGAACTTGCCCTTTTCAAGTCTTCTTGCCTCTTTGGCAAGCTTTGGGGGGAACCTATTCCTACTGCTGCTGTCATCAATAGAGTTAGGCGGGATTGGACCTTTATCTTAGGAGACTTTTCCATTCGCCACCTTGCTAATGGGTGGTTCTTGATCAAGTTTACTAATCCGCTTGATAAATGTGAGGTTTGGGAGAAGAGACCGTGGTTTGTCCAAGGTCTCAACTTCGTTTTAATTCCTTGGCGTCCATTCTTTAAGCCTTTCTTCCAAAACATCACCCATGTTGATCAATGGGTCAAGATCCCGTTCCTTCCTAATGAGTATTGGTCATGGCATCATCTTGTCACCCTCACAAGCAAAATTGGCCATCTAATTAAGCTTGATCGTTTTACCCTTCAAAATGATGATAAAGCTCTCTTTGCTCGTGTTTGCCTCAATGTTAACATTACCAAGCCAGTTCCTCGTTCAATCACAATTTCCTCCGAATATGAAAATTCCGAGTTCTTCCTCTCCTACGAAGGCGTGCACGAGGTCTGTCCCCTATGCGGAAATAAAGACCATGTTCTTTCTAACTGTCCCAAGAAGCCCGCTCCTTGCTTGGAGCTTGTAGTGGCCAAGCTTGAGGCCAGCAACATTAACCCTCCATCCCCCACCCCTTCCTCTCATAGTGAGTGGTTCTATGTCAAACCCCAGCGTCGTGGTAAGCCGCGGTTCGCTTACCGCACTCCTTTTAAATCTGACCGCCCAGTCCATCCTCCCAATGTCTCTACTGAAAATCCCCTCCAGTGCCAAGAAGTTATGTTTGTTCCTCCTGCTGCCCCAGTTCCTACTGATCATGTCTCTACTTCTAATGCCTTCGCTTCCCTTGCGGAGTTTCAAATCAATAACCTCGATGGGGTCCAGTTAAATCCCCCTGTTCTCAGTCCTATTCATGATTCCGATGCCTTGATTGTTGATCCTTCGTCGGATGATCTTGATGAGGCGTTTCTCCAAGCGTTGGGTGTCATTCATCATTATCCCAACGTGCGTTTTGATGCGGATATGACTGAGTCTGCTGCTCAGCCTTCCACTCCAACAAGCTCCAGTGAGGGGATGCTCTCGCCGGATGGGCAGAAGCGCCGCAAGAGGGACGCTTTTGAAGACTCCCCCTCCCCCTCTGCTTAATCATGATGCTGATAATTATCTTTTTTGGGTTACTACGGAGGACTTTTAGTTTCTTTAATTATGTTTTTCCTTTATGTACTTCTTTAGTTTTCTTTCTGTCAGTTTATGCTTTAAGTCCTCATTTTGTATTCTCTCCTACTTACGTACTTCTTGTTTTAATGATTATGGAAGTTTCTATTTTCAGTTACTGGACTATCTACTGCTATGACTTTTTTGTTCCTTTATTGCTCTATTTTTTGGTTTATACTCTAAGGTCAATTTATTATGCACCATCCCCTGATTCCATTCTTCTGGCTTCCGTTTTTCTGCAGTTAGTTACATTTATTATATTCTGCTACTTCTCTTTAGGAAGGATCTATGTTTTCATATTTTTCCCCTCCGAAATCTCTACTTGTTCGTTTCTTTTAATGACTACTTACCCCCCGCTATTTTCTCGCAGCTTTTTCCCCTCTAACCAACGCTTCCCTGCCTGGATGGGTTTTCAAGCTCAACTTTCATCTGCTGGGCTTTTTCAAGCTGACCCAGTCTCCCTTTGGAACGATGGGCCTCTTTCAACGACTCTTGGGTTTAGCCAAATTATAGATCAGGCTTTCTCAGCCTTAATGAACCGAGTGTTTTCCACTCGCTATTTTACAGGGGTAGCTTTTCTACCCCCTGACCAGTTTGCTTATTGTCTCAGGTACCGCATCTCAAGTTTTCCACCAGCTTCGAACGGATTACTCCCTGGAGATGGCTCCTTCTCAAACGTCAATTTAATATGAAAATCTTATGTTGGAATATTCAAGGGGGTAAAAAACCCCAAGCACTAACCGAATTAATATACTTAAAGAATAAATATAACCCGGATATTTTATTCATTTTAGAAACTCGCACTACCTCGCTTAATAGCCAACGCATCTTAAAAGCATTACATTTTCATAACAAGCTAATTGTCGATCCCATTAACCATGTAGGGGGGATTTGGGTTTGCTGGAACAATAACAACATTGCCATTCATAATCAGCATCTCCAAGATCGTTTTGTTCACCTCGATATTGTTTTCAAACCCAACAATAATCTGTATTCCATTATCGGCATCTATGGCCCAGCCCAGAATGTGGATAAAGATTCTTTCTGGTCTAATCTTAACGCTTATGTCCTCACTTTGCAGCATCCTTGGCTACTTATTGGCGATCTTAATGAAATGTTGTCGCCCCAAGATAAATTGGGGGGTGCCACACTTAAGACCTCCCAACTACAACGACTCCCTGCCTTCATGGGTAAAACCTCCGCTATTGATGTTCCTTGTCTACAAAATTCTTTTTCTTGGAAAGGCAACCATGATAATAATTTGATTTTTGAAAGACTAGATAGAGCTATATGCAGCAATACTTTCTATAATCACTTTCAAAAGAGTACCATTTTCTATGGCAATTTCACAGTTTCCGATCATGCTCCTGTTATTTTTTCCGCAAATTTGGACACCGTCTCAAAACCACCACCGTTCCGATTTCAAAATTTTTGGGTTTTGGACAAGGCTTCTCATCACATTGTCAAGAAAAATTGGTCGATCCCGATCCAAGGTTCTCGTTTCTTTCGAATTCAGCAAAAACTTATGAGAATTAAAACTGATTTGAAAAATTGGGCAAAGAATAATTACAATCATACCGCCAATAAACTTCTCCAAAATGATGAAAAAATCAAAGACCTACAACAAAAACTTTGGGTTCAACCTCACAACCGCATACTTTTAAATCACATTAACCGTCTTATCTGTCAACGAGAGAAATTGCTTCTCTTCAACCAAAAAAGTTGGAAAGCTATGGCAAGGAAAACTTGGTTAACTCAAGGTGATAGAAACTCTCGTTTCTTTCACAACAAAATGAAGACGCACATAGCCCTTTCCACCATCTTTCGCCTTAAAAATGACATAGGACAATGGGTGGACTCCCACCAAGACCTCACCCATGTCCTCTCTGACTCTTTCAAAAACAGATTCCGCAGTGATCATTCTTTGCCGCGTACACTTGACCTCGGTTTCTTACAAAACATCGTATCCAATGAAGATAGTAATCGATTACTTGCCCCAGTCTCACCTGAAGAAATCCAAAATGCAATTATGGACATTAATCCTCTTAAAGCGCCAGGGTCTGATGGCTTTGGAGCCAAATTCTATCAATCTTACTGGCCAGTTATTAAATCTGAGGTCATTCAAGCAATTCAAAGTTTTTTCTTCCATGGAAAACTTCCTCCTTCTCTAAATCATACTTTGATTACCCTCATCCCAAAAAGAGAGGCACCCGAAACGCCGGATCATTTTCGCCCAATCAGCTTAATTAATACGATTTATAAGGCAATTTCAAAGATTCTTGTTAGTAGGCTCAGTCCTATTCTCCAAAGAGAGATCAGCCCACTCCAAAATGCTTTCACTAAAGACAGATCAATCCATGACAACCTATTAATCGCTCAAGAAGCTCTTAACACCTTTCAAAAGTCCCACAATAAAACAGGTTGGTGTGCTTTAAAATTGGACACGGAAAAGGCTTATGATAGAATTGAATGGGATTTCTTATGGCAAACTCTTCACACCTTTGGCTTTCCGAACATCTGGGTCCAATGGGTGAAAGAATGCGTAACTAATGTTTCCTACTCCATCAAAGTCAATGGACAACCCTCCCCCTGGTTCCGACCTTCTAGAGGGCTTCGCCAGGGTGACCCCTTGTCGCCTTATCTTTTTATTCTCTGTATGGAAGTTCTCGTTCGAAAATTAACTCTTAAGAGTCAAGAAAGAGGTTCGGGTATTGGTTTTAAGATTCATCCCAGATCAACCAATATTCCAGCCCTCTTATTTGCCGATGATAGCCTCATCTTTTGTAAAGCATCCGCCACAGCTTGTAGAAATTTAAAAACTATTTTAGATGACTTTTGTGACTTGTCTGGCCAACTTATTAACTTCCATAAATCATCTATTGTTTTCTCAAAACTCGTCCCCACCAACCGACGAACGGCTTTGGCTAGCCATTTTAACATGATCCCTAATTCTTCATTGGGTCGTTACCTTGGAGTCTTCTTCAGTTCCTATCAGCCCACTAAATCCGACTTCAAGCAAATTTTGCATAAAACGAATCAAAGAATTAACCAATGGGAAGCGGGTTTTCTCTCCAAAGCAGGGCGCCTCACCCTTATTCAGAGCAACCTAGAGGCAATCCCGGCTTATGCTTGTGCGTCTAATTTACTACCTAAGGATTTGGCCAATTCTATTGACACAACTCATCGTCAATTTTTTTGGCGACAATCTAAAGATAAGAACGCAATACCTCTTATTGCTTGGGATAAAATCTGCACCCCTAAATCGCAAGGAGGTTTGGGGTTAAGAAAAACGCTCCCCCTCAACCAAGCCTTTATAGCTAAGCTGGGCTGGAAGATCCTCACTGACTCCTCCAACTTATGGGTTAAACTGGTTAAATCAAAGTACTTATCCTCTCAATCGTTCTTCAATTATAAATGTAAAACTCAGGATTCAACTATATGGAAAAAAATCATGCTCCAAAGACCTACCCTCCTAAAAGGTATAAGATGGAAAATTGGGAATGGCGCAACAATCCTCTTCTGGTTACATAACTGGTGCTCGGAGACCAATCTTCTTTCCATCTTAAACTTAGATGAAAGTCAGGTGGAGCCCTCCACCCTACTCCAAGACTTCATTCTCCCAAATCGAACGTGGGATTACGACAAACTTCGGGCCTTAGTTCCTGACTCCGTCATTGACTTAATAAAAGGTATCCCAATCCCTGTCAACTCTATGCCTGATGAACCAGTCTGGGGTCCCAGCTCTTCGGGCAATTTTACAGTTAAATCTGCCACCTGGTTGACCCACAACATTCCTTCACACAGGCCTAAATGGCAATATCATTGGATTTGGAAACTGGACATCCCTCCTAAATTAAAAATATTCATGTGGCAAATTTGTCATAACAGTCTAGGTGTCCGTGATATCCTTGCTAAACGAAAGATCATTCCTCTTAATATGTGTGCACTTTGTAATAGTCACCCAGAGACTCTAAACCATCTTTTTGGGGCATGTCCTTCCCTCTCCTCTCTAATGTCCCTACCGGAACTTAAAGCTTGGCTACCCTTCACTTTTAGTAGCACCCCGCTTTTGGAAAATCTTTCAACAATTCGAAAGCATAATTCCATGGTAAGCAAATTCATCTTCTTCTTTTGGAGTATTTGGAAAGAACGAAATGAAATTATTTTTAGACAAAGT
Organism: Beta corolliflora; assembly: GCA_947648045.1. Classification (NCBI taxonomy): domain Eukaryota; kingdom Viridiplantae; phylum Streptophyta; class Magnoliopsida; order Caryophyllales; family Amaranthaceae; genus Beta; species Beta corolliflora. Next base: position 349,627 of record CANSZD010000230.1, on the reverse strand, counting down.
ACGCTTAATATTCATAGGATCCTCCATAAAGCCAAGTTCCTTCATTCTGAATGGTTCATCAGGACGGCGGTGGATCACTGCTTTTCCTCTGGTACCCCGTTTTCCAATTCCATTGTTTCACCACCATCTTCCTACCATTCTCCTATTTTCGTTGCTTGGGAGCCGCCTCCCCCTCACCACTTCAAACTCAACTTTGATGGTTCAGTTCGTGATAATTCAGCTGCTGCTGGAGTCATACTCAGAGACTCTCAAGGAAACCTCGTCCAAGCTGCTTCCTTCAATCTCGGACACACCACTGTCTATATGGCTGAAGCGATGGCCCTCCACCATGGAATTCAACTAGCTCTTCAGAACAACATCTCTCATCTACATATCGAAGGTGATAACCTCCTAGTAGTCAATGCCCTAAAAGGTCTTTGGTCTCCTCCCTGGCAGATGAGTCATCTTCTTCAAGATATTCACAAGCTCCTCCTCTCCTTTAGTACTTGGGATATCAAGCATGTTTACAGGGAAGCGAACATGGCAGCTGATTGGATAGCTAATGTAGGGCATTTTTTCTCATTACCGATTATGTTCGTTAGAACTCACATTCTCAGAACGATAAGGTGGGAGCCTCACCGTGCGGAGGGGGCCTCCTAACCTTCTTTTTCCTTACCTTTATAAAAAAAAAAAAAAAACATTTAAGAGCTACTTTTGCTAAACGCCAAAAACCTACTTCACCAATCACTATCCCCCTCCCAAATGCCTCACGGCTTAAGATTTGGGCTACTTATGTAAATGGGCTCTCTCAAGATCTAGGTCTTCTATACATCATCTTCTATAAATCTCCATCGCAAAAACTAGGGTTTCACTTCATCCAACCTCATCTCATTCCACTGTAGCAATCGCAGTAGCAAATCTATTTGTTCCGCTTTTCATCAATTCATTCTTTTTAAGCTCATCTGTTTTTTCTGTTTTTCGTTTTTTCATCTACATTTTAGATGAAGAGAGAGTATTTGATTTGATATGATATGATGAATGAACTATGTTTCCCTATTGGTTTGATTCGCCGATATGATGGCAACAATGTATTAGCTCTATCTGATCATACATACTTTTTCTCTCTCCAATTTCTGCTTTTTTTTTTCTGTTTTCTCATTTTTTTATAAATAAAAAAGAGAACGATTTGATGAACATCTATTTAAATCCTTAATTTTCAAGGTTTTGATCGCCGGAATGATGGCGAATTCACGTATTCGTACTCTGATCGTTCTCTATTATTCACAAAAAAATACCTAATTTATTTCGTTTGATTTCTAGGGTTTTGCAGTTGGATATGAAAATTTAATTGGGTTCTAAATTTTTTGGATCAATAAATGTAATTTACAGATTTACGTTTTTGATTTGAGATAGATTTCTGTATTTTTTGTGCAATTTTCTGGGGATAAGCTTCTTGGATGATGATAAAAACGCACAAGGTTGAAGGCTGAGCAGGTGAATTGACTGTTTTACCCCTGTTTAGCCCATCACCTGTTCTCTAGCTGATTTTTGTTTGTTTTAGCTAGAGATCTCTTTTTACCAAGTGACGCACATCCAATATTATGTAAATGTAATCCTGAAATCGGTAATTAGAGTTAATAACATTGTATTACTAATGGTTAAACCTTATGATTTTCCATCACCGGACTGTTAATTAACTAGTTAATGACAAATTCGATATGCCATGTAGGACATACAAAAAACATGCTTGATTAAGGAGTAAACTCAATGTAATTAATAATTTAACTTGACAACTAAATCTGACTATTATGTAACTTTTTTTTCCGATAAGGACAGAAAAACTAGGACAGCTTAATTAGGAGATAGCCTAATTAGGAGATCATCCTAAAACATCTTGAGAGGCATTTGTGTGGTGGGTGAGATCTTCCTACAACATTAGTGCAACTATAAAAACAAACTTGTGCACTTTATTGTTATTTCGATACGCTTGGTAATGTAATTGATGAGGAAATATGAATATGATGTAGAAATGTGGGCAGGAAGATTCAAAATGGAACACTTGCATATTGATGGAACTCAACTATTCATGAAAGTAACGGAAGGAAATAATTAATTTTCCTTGTGGTCGGACATGGTGCTTTTCGTAATGTACAATCTCAAGTGGATGTCATTTAATTTAGTTGGTAAAATCTTGTGAGGTGGAACCTAAGGGCATGATTATTGGGACTCTTGGAAGGGATTCTTAGTTAGAAACTTTGTTTTGATTTTGAGAGTATTATGCAATAATGTGCCCAAAACTCTACTTGAGTCTTGAGAAGAGTATGAAAAATCAGGACTCTCTTTAAGACTTTATGCTTTACATGAGTTATATTGTACCACCCAAGAAATTACTTTTATTGTTCAATTAAATTGTGCCACATTAATACTAATGGTACCCAACTTTTTTTTCATGAGTTTGAGGGATAAACTACAAAACAGGAGCAAATCTTGTGTGAGTCGTGAATAATAAAATGTTAATAGGAATTTGATATGACATAGTTTCTAAATAGAAGAGAGTCTAAGGAATAAACACACTCTAAGACTTGGGAATGAATCCACAAAAAAAAGGAGCAATCTCAAGCACCCAAAGTCTAATTGATCACCTAATATTCTTCACAATTTGAATCAAGCCCTAACATAATATGAGTTCCTAGGACGAAGAGAGGACACCAAATGATTGTATGTTGAATAGTTTGGAAAATAAGTTGTAATGAAACTTCATTCTTGCAATTAAAATTTGACTTAATGAGATACTTTGTCTACTTTCATAAGAATGTTGAAACTCATAAGAAACCAAAACGGGCACTACGAACCAAAACAAAATTAAAAAATTAATGGTTGAAAAGCATTGGTTTATTAATTACTCTCATTTATCTTTAATAAATCTTTTGACTCTTATATAAAATCAGAGTAGGTGTGAATTAGTTGGTGAAATGTTGAAAGTGATATCTAAAATATGGAATCGGACTGATTTCGGTCATTACATGAATTTCGATTAGGGCTAGTAGGTCGAGGAGGGGTGGGTTCATGTTTCGGTCCGTAATGAACGGCTTTAAAATACCTCAACCCAACCTAACCCATTTATTAAAGAGACTGAAAAATGCAAATTTATCTCGTCCTAGTAGTATTTAAATGATTTACCTGTAACCCATAATATTCACTAATCATTATTACATATACATTGGAATTAATTTTCATAAAATTAGTTTATCAATTTAAGAAGATTATCCAAAAAAATCATTGAAAAAATAGTATTTTATATAGAAAAATTTATTTCCTATAATGTCTTATATTTGATTTAGGTGATTTTTTTTTACTGAGAGAGCAACACATATCACTATTCAATTTTTCTTCAATATATTGTAATAGATTATTATTTAAATTAAATTAATTGTATAAGAAATACTAAAAATGAACGAATCCACATAAAAAATATGCTTGTTCAAAGATTATTAAAATAAGTTATGGTTTAATTTTAGAAATCTTTGTGTTTTTTTTTACCAAATTTCATATAGCAATATAATATTTCTGGATTTTCTTAAACAAGTGAGTTAAGCAAATCAAAATAGATTAATTTCGGGCTAAGAAGTCCAACACTAACCTAATCCGTTTAATCACATGGTTAATCGGGTGAACTTACTTTCACTTAACTCGCTTTTTTTTAAATGTGTTCAAGTCGAGTCAACTTTCATCAACCCTAAAAAAAAAAAGCCCGAGCCCATTTGAAGTATGGATTTTAGATTCATGTGTCAAACACAAACCTTACTTATATCGGGTCACCCCTTTTCTTAAAACCCACAAAATCGCCAAACAACATTTCTCTATATAAACTCAACTACCAAAATTACAAATTAGAGCTAGGGTTTATCGGCAATTAGGGTTTCGATTCCTCTTCTTCTCCGAATACACTCCGCCGCAAATTCAAGCACTAGTTCAGAAAATCCCCAAATTGCATTCAATCAAGTTCAAATATTTTTCATCTTTCTCAAAAATTTTCATTTTCATTACCTTCTTTCTGTAAATTCCTTCGATTTTTAATGCAATTGAGAGCACGAAATGATGAGCAATTTTCCCTATTGGTTTGATTCGCCAGTATGATGGCGATACTTTGTATTAGCTCTATCTGATCTTAATCTCTCAATTTTCACCCTTAAATTTTCCAGTTTTCTTCAAATTTTGCCTTAAATTTATGCATACTCGAGTGCTTTACAGGATAATTTAATTTAATGCCTTGTTGAGCTCATGGAGTATGCTAGATTGTTTAAATGTCGCCATTTTAGGGTATTTTCTTGCTCTGTTTTTTACTTTTATAGCTTGAAAATTCCGTTTTAATGGCGAATACACTATTAAATTTCTCATATTTTTTATTTTTTTAAATTTCTGTATGAATTGAAAAGAATGAGAGAGAATGAAGTGATGAACAATTGTTTCCTATTGGTTTGATTCACCAGAATGATGGTGTTTTAACAATGTATTCGTACTGTCTGATCATTCTCTAAAAGATTTTAATTATGATCATTACGATTAATTTTGTTGTTAAATTTAGATGTTTTGTTGAATTATAAGCACATATCGAAGGCTCGACAGGAGAAATTAGAAATTAAACTCTTGTTGAGCTCAATAATTGTGCGAAATTGAATTTTATGTAATTTGTCATTTTGATTGTTTTCGAGCTCAATCTATTGTTAGCTGGAAATTTATCAAGTAATGACGAATATTATACTTCCTCCGTTCCAAAAAATAAGTGAAATACTTGTCTCAAAAAGCTCTCACATAAATGAGAGAAGTGTTTCACTTATTTTGGAACGGAGGAAGTAAGTGTTTTTTCGATCACTCAATCTGATTTTTGGGACTGGAGTTGTGAATTTTATGAGATTGAATTGAAGATTTGACAAGGACTATAATATGGGTGTGAATCACAGATGAACAAAGGGTAGTTTGATGATGGATTGCCAGATTTGCCGGTTTAACTGAAAGATAAGATGCTAATGAAAACTCTAAGAAGCCGAAAACGGGTTATCCGTTATAGTTACAGTGGGATCTGTATTAGAACATAGACATAGTATGATTGAATGACAATCAAGGTTATAAATGTATAATGTAAGTCGATTAATATTAAGGAACGATCAATAATTGATCAATGCATGATTTTTGACATCTCTGAGTAAAATCCAGTTCAGGAAAATGATGCGGAATTATTGTAGCATGTACTCGCGACATTTTTGGCTGTTCCGTTCTCTAGCATGTCACGCATAAGAGCACCACTCCTGGTTTTCTCGGCTACGTGGTATACACGGTGGAGGAATGATAAACCTCTTTTTGCTAGATGTTTGCAAACATCTAACAAGCAATAAAAAATAATAAAAGGCTGAAATTTATATGGGTTCCATGGAATAAAAGGCTGAAAATAATAAAAGGTGGTGATATGGGTCCCAATAATGGAATAGAAGAGAATAAAACACTATTTATATTTCATTAACACTATTTGTTAGTTGCATTTAACACTATTTTTGGGTTACACGAACACTAGTTTTAGTAGCATGAACACTATTTTTTAGCATCGGAATTTTCGAGACTACTTTTTGGTTTGACTGACACTTTGCAATTTTCGAGATAACTTTTTTGTTTGACTGACAACTGTTTCCCATATATATTGACAGTTTTACCCCCTGTTAGATGTTTGCAAACATCTAGCAAAAAGAGGTTTATCATTCCTCATACACGGTGGTAGAAACTCGAAGTTTCTAAATGTTAGAAATAGTTAGAAACATCGCCGTGTACAGTGGTTTTGAACGCAGCGGTTTTGCTTTCATCCCTTGTTTATGGTATACACGGTGGCAGATACTCATGTTCAAGCACTGAGGCACCATCTTCTTAATGAAGTAATAGTGTAAGGACTGCATCTGTATGTCTATGACAAAACTTTGCGTTGGCTGGTGCTCAGAAGCGAGCTTGTCTAGGCCTCTCACAGGGGCACGCTTGACATTTCGCGCAAAAAGACAAAAAACAGACGCTGAACTTTGGTACCAACTTATACCAAAGTTCAGTAAAATTGGTACCAATACTAAAATAACTCTTATTTTGGTACATAGTGTAAGTGAACTTTGGTATCAACTTTGAGTTTTGGTACCAATTATACTTACGTTGGCACCAATTATACTTACGTTGACACCAATTATACTTACTTTGGTATCAACTTTGAACTTTGGTATTACTAATACCTCCTTTGGTACAGTAATTTGGTATCAACTTTAAATTTTGGTATCACTAATAATACTCCTTTGGTACAGTAACTCTTACTTTGGTGCCTATGAGAGACCATTTTGGCTTCTCATGATGAGACGCCAAGTGTTTCTCTTCAGAATCACACTATTTTTACTTTTTAGGAGCCTTCTTGTTATTACTCCATGTAAGGTTTTGGTGCAGTCTGGTGGCGAGCAATCTCAGCTATTTGATGCATGCTTGTGTTCAAGTAGTCTGCTGTTGAATCTGTGCCATTTTATATATCAGGCCCTATGTTACTCGGACTCCTCACTTTACCTCAAATGCTGCATCATATCCTCGACACTCTAACATAAGTATGGACACTTCAACACTTAATTCTAGGCCAAATTAATGAGTATTTTTCATGAAATAGACGAGTTGAACACTTGGACGTACTCAAATCTTACATATGTACTAGAGTGGGTAACATAAATTTCAGCCAAATGAGAATGCAGGATTCTGCTGGCATGATCACCCTTCCTAAAAATGGACTTGACTATTGCTGTACCTGTACTTCCTCTGCGGGTATTACTACACATATTTGGCTGGTTCCATTAAAAAAAAGGCATATTCACCTGATTGTGTCAGCAACTACTTGTGATAATATACTTGCTAGAACTTATTTAACCAAGAATTATGTATGCAATGCAGTGACTTACTACCTTTTTTCCCGTTTGTTTACATTAATTTATTTGAGAATCTGAATTCATAGTAAAGCTGTAATGGTGGTATATTATACTGTTCGAGAGTAATTCAAAGTTTATAACTATTAGAAACAATTATAAGTTAAACATCTAATAATTTATCCTTCAAATTATCCAAAACAACCCATAGTTTTCTCACTTCTCCCCAAGCCCCCTTTGTTCCTATATCTACAGTTTATGAGCAAAATTTTGTTCTTAACTGTTATGAATTCGAAATGCAAACGACATGGAGCTAAAGCGTACGCGTATGACCTGATAAACATTTGCAGACCCTTACATCACACTTTGATGATATTATCATCTCTTCAATGCTTCACAAAATTGATTATAGTTCTGGCATCAATTTCACGTCAGAGAACCAAGTTTTCTGAAATAAGATCCGGTCTAGTCTGGTTAATTTTTCCGATATATTATGGTCTAATTCGGTTCAAACAAAAGAAACATAAGGTTTGTGAACATGGTGAATAAAACATACACTAAGTCTTAAAACATTGAAGCCGATATCATTGCAACATCAAGTTATGGGGCTATGAATTAATCTACATCTACAGTTCTAAACAACTTATTTACTCGAGATTATCTTGACGTCCTCCTACCAAGTACCAACTATGCATATCTATAAACTTAGTTGACAGCATACTTTGTATAACAGCTCGTATAAAAGACACAAAATTTTATAAACAAGTATATCTGTTGTAACTGCTACCATGGGTTAGAATAAACTACCAAAATCCTAGAAGGAGTCCTTTGCTAATTGCTACAGACAAACACAGTATCTGACCTGCTGCAGCAAAATATGCAAATCTTTACATCTTAACTTTTCTTGTCTTTTGTCTCCCTTAAAAATTACAAAAACAATTTGTTTTATTATATGCTTACAAGAATCATTAATTAACAAGTAATATTTAGCACACTATTCTAATACTAGTTGTTTCATAGAATATGCTTACATCTGATAGATGATTAGCTGCACTTACTATCCGGCATTAATACCCAAAACTCGAGCATTTTGTAATTTTGATATACCACTTAGAATAATAATATGAGTAGCCAAGAATGTGTAGGACTAGATGTGTTGGATTATGAAGTCAGGGGAAGGGAATTAAGTGAGTTGATATCAACAAAAGCTGGTGTAAAAGGACTTGTAGATTCCGGGATTCATAAAGTCCCAAGAGTCTTTTTATCCTCAGCTGATGTGAAGCATCAATTGGAGCGAACAAGCTATGATGGTATCGGGAATCAAGTTCCAATCATCAATCTCGAGGATTGTGAAGATAAAAGGCGTAGGAATATTGTGCATGAAACCTTACAAGCATCAAAGAAATGGGGAGTTTTTCAAGTTATCAACCACGGAGTTCCTAGTGTTCTCATGAAGAACATGCTTGGATGCGTGTATGGATTTCACGAGCAGCCTAAAGAGTTAAAAGAAGGATTTTATTCTCATGATTCAACGAGGAAGGTGTGGTATTACGCGACTGTACAGTCAGTTCTTAGAGCTGCATATTGGAAGGATACTATTGCTTGCCAGTTTGAGGACATGACAACAGATTTTGAAGCCTTACCTCTCATTTGCAGGTTTCACTTACTAACTTCTCATCTGATCAACATTTTATTGTGAAAAATTTACGAAAATAATCCTATCTATGAGCGGTCTTCTTATAATAATGTCATCAATGAATCATTCTTAGAATAATCAAAATACATGGGTATACATCTTTGATCTTCCCTATATGACTGGTTAGTTTTTGTCTTGTATTCGCGACTTTATTTCTAATTTGATCTCTCCCGTCTTCCCCCTGCCTAGCCAAATTAAGTTTGATACATCATCGATTTGCTCAAATCACTGGGTTATTCTGAAAAGACCAAAGCATGTAATGCACTAGGGTGCACAGTGCTCATTGTGCACCTGAAAGAACATACCATTCATATAAAAGAACATGAACTTTTTTCAACAACATTTCAAGATAAAAAAGAACATGCAATTTAAAATTAAAGAACATATAAATCTCCAATTATAAAAGAACATAGGTCGTAATGAAAAGAACATATTGTAAATGAACATCTAGTTTAAATTAAAAAGAACATACCTTTTAAATTCAAATTTGAAAAAAGAAATCTCGCCATAAAACTTTTTTTTAAAGCTAAAACAAGTTGCAAGATTTATGGAAACAAATAACAACAATTTTAAAAAAAATTATGGACTCTTAAATAATTAAAACTACGTCGTTTAGCATAGGGTGCACCATCCTCTACATGCACTTGGGTGCATGTTCCTATTTGCGTGAAAAGACATCCTTTACCAGGATTAGTATTAATTGAGTTTATAATGAGAAGACTGACCATAATCTGGATCATTCCAATCAAGTTTTCTTTATGTTTTGTGTCTTTGGATGTTTTTACATTGCATTGAATCCTGAAATTTTGTAGGAATCCTATGTCTGATTATGTCAAACACATTGTTGAACTAAAAGTGAAGTTATGCAAGTTGCTCTCTGAGGCTCTAGGACTCGAGTCCGACCACCTTGAACTAATGGAATGCATGGAAGCGCGAAAGGTGGTGGGTCACTATTACCCGGCCTGCCCTGAGCCAGATTTGACTCTAGGCTCAGGGCATCACACAGATCCTTATTTTTTAACGATTCTGTTACAAGGTGACATTGATGGACTTCAAGTCTTCCATCAGGATCAATGGATAGATGTGCAGCCTATGGAGGGAGCACTTATTGTTATGATAGGTGATATGCTGCAGGTATGATTTACTTAATTTTCGGAGAAAGTTGCAGATTTGATACCCGTTTTCTCATAATAATTCCAACTATTGGTTATTTTATATTAGTCCCAACTATAGAGGAATGACTCGTTGACCTGAAAAAACTAATTTGAAACTTCAATGTGGGACATGCTGCGTTAGTTGGCTTACAAATTATATCATACACCAGGGTTTACCGTGAGCATGGTACACCCAAGGCTATTTTTATGTTCATTGCTCATTTGAAATCATCCAAATTATATGAGCAAATTTACTAAGAAGGAGAGTTCCAAATGAGCAGAAATTAGTCTTGGGGTGTACCATGGTGTATGATGAATGAACTCTTAGTTGACCAGGCAAGGGAAGGGCACGAGAAGTAACGTTTCCCATTTATTTAGGATTGTGAAGTTCTTTTTGCTCTTTTTTTATAGAAGTATTATCAAAAATAAAGATGGCACTGGACTGCGCCGTGGCTAGCCAAACCCAAAAAATATAGAACGGCCCATGGGCCGAAATTGTTATTTTGCACAAAACTAAACTATTTTTCGTTGTTGTGCAGTTGATAAGCAATGATTTGTTTTCAAGTGTTGAACATAGAGTACTGGCAAACCTGAAAGGACCAAGGTTATCAGCAGCATGCTTTTTCTCTACAAACGGCAGAAACAAAGATCGTAAATATGGACCAATTAAGGAACTTTTGTCTGAGAAGAATCCTGCATTATACAAAGAAATCTCACAGGCTGAATATTATAAGCATTATTATGTGCATGGAAATTGTGGCTCCAAATCTCTTCCTCATCTCAAGCTTTAAGCTTTCTCATTGATCCTTAATTACTTGCATGAATCATACAATTACTGTGTTACAAGAAATAATTTCATGTTTCAATCTCCTTGATATAAAGTGACAATTTATTTCGGTGAAAATCGAAGCAGGTTTTGGATTATGTACCGATTCTGCTTAATATGTTCTGCGTGTAGGCGTGTAGCATATCATGTGTGTTTTATGCTACTTGTGTCGCACACAGGTATGTGTCCATGTGTAAGAGTCGGTTTTATTATAGAAAGTTTCACGTTTTTAGACCAAAATGATGTGTCGAGTCTCTACAACCGTGTTGAAATACAAAGAATTTGACATGAGTATTTGAGGAGAATACAAAGTTAGAATAACATAGCCTAAATGTTTATTTTGAGTGATTTCTTACCAGGATTCATTGGAAATCTCCATTGAGAGCATGTAACTTACTTTACTGATAGTTGGTCTACAAAAGACCGTCTTACGGTCTAACCTTACTATTTGAGCTAAAAGGGTCACTTAAAAAATAGGTCAAAAAAATAATATTTTTTTAAATATAAATAGAGAGATGGTCTTATGGTGACACCTTCTATATTTGAGAATTTCGATTTTATAGATGCTAGAAAGAAGAATAGGTCAACTTTATATCACAATCATGAGATTATATATCATGAATTGTATGACGAACACATACACAACATGTGTATGAATAATCCATGGTTGTAGAGGACAGAGAAGTGATGGTAATATATGTTAGAGATGATGGCGTCATGGAGGGTTGAAGTGGCAATAATGTATTGTATTATGTAGCAGAATACTTTATATCTTATACAAGTGTTGTATTATTTTGGAAGTGGTGCAACCGAAAAGTCATGCATATGATTATATGAGAGGGAGTATACTGTATACATCATATATGCATAGTCAATACATGTTTAGTAGGGGTGTTCATTTCGGATAATCCGATATGAAATTTCGAATCGGCAAAATGCGATCCGAAAAAATCGGATAATCGAAATTTTGGACCAGATATCCAAAAACTAAAAAAATAATTTTTTCAAAGTAAAAGTACATAAAATAAGTTTTGGAACATCGGATATTTTTGATATCCGGTCTTGAAAACGGATATTTATGGATCGGATGTCGAAAAAAAATCCCTTTGTTTTGAATATTTTCGGATATTCGAAATGATCCGTATCTGAAACTTAAAACATCGGACCGGATATCCGATTTATCAGATCGACATGGTCACGGAGCAGATATTTATGCACACCAATGCGTTAACTAGGTAATCACTCCAGTTGTGGCTGGCTCAGACGCTGCGGCAGCTGGCTGGCCGCAGGGTTGCTGCGGCTGCGTGGGGGCTCCTGCACCTGTAACACCGCCACCACCACCACCACAAAAAATCGAACCCACCTCTCCTTTCTACCTTGGCGCCCATGACAGGCCCGGAGACTTCATTACTCCTGTTCGTCTACAACTCGATAATTTCGATTCTTGGGCGCACGCTATTTACGTTGCTCTGTCCTCTCGTCGCAAATTTGGTTTCCTTGATGGCACCATCACCGAATGTGTTCCTCCGGCGACGAAGGAGGATTGGGTTGTTATTCATTGTATGCTCGTTTCATGGCTTATGAATACCATTGATACGGAGGTTAAGGGTATGTTATCTAACTATGATAATGCTAAACGTTTATGGGATGATTTACATGAACGTTTTTGTGTAGTTAATGGTCCTCGTATACAACATTTAAAGTCTCAAATTAATCGTTGTGAACAATCTAAAATCATGACTGTTGCCGTTTATTTTAGCAAATTAAAGGTTTTATGGGATGAACTTGCAAAACTTGAACCTTTGATTTGTTGTAAGTGTGGGAAGTGTAGTTGTAATGTTGGTAAACAACACGAGAAAAGGCGTGAGGATGATAGGTTGCAACAATTTCTTCTTGGGTTGTGTTCTGATTATTATGCACAAACTAGATCTAATATTCTTGCCCAGGACCCTCTACCCACGCTGAATAAGGCGTATCAACAGGTTTCACAAGATGAACTTGTGCGTGGGCTTGATCGTGGAAAGGAGGAGCCCCCGTCTGCTGTGGGATTCGCTGTTCGATCGACAGCAGGGGTTGGTCGCGGCCGCGGCACTCCTGTTGTGTGTTCTCACTGCAAGAAGCCGGGGCATTTGGCTTCTAATTGTTTCTTTTTGCAAGTCTGCACGCATTGTAAGAAGAAGGGGCACGATGTTACACGTTGCTTCGACATCGTAGGGTATCCAGAGGGCTGGAACGAAGGAGCAAGGGGTGTGAAACCCACGGCCTCTCACGGCAGGGGGGGTGTGCGTGCCAATGCTGCTGCCGGCAGCACCCCCACCGCAGCTGCTACTGCCTCTACGCCACCCGTGCCGGCTTCAAATGGTCAAGTCTTCACATCTGAACAATGGAAGGCTCTTACGGGATTTTTTGGTAATGCTACAATACCGGAAAATCGCCTAAATGGTAAGTTTGATGCATCTTCTTGGATAATCGATACAGGTGCTACTCATCATGTTACCGGTGATATGTCATGGTTGTTTGACATTAATCAAATTCATTGTCCAGTTGGCTTGCCTAACGGCGAAACAGTGTTTGCTACTATGGAGGGGTCGGTTTATTTATCTGCGTCGCTTACTCTCCATCATGTTCTCTATGTACCTACTTTGAGTTGCAACTTACTCTCTGTCTCGCAACTTAATGATACTTTACAAACTATTGTCATTTTTAATTCTCATCTGTGTGTTATCCAGGACCACATGAAGGAGCTGATTGGAACGGGCTCTAGGAGGGATGGATTGTACTATTTTAGCAAACCCGAGTTGGTGTCCGCAATTGGAGCTACTTCATCTTTGGAGCTTTGGCATCGGCGACTTGGTCATCCTTCCGAGAAAGTAGTTAAGTTGCTTCCCCATGTTGGTAGTAATAAGGGTAGTCTAGAGAAAGGATGTGAAGTATGTTTTCGTGCTAAGCATCATAGAGATCGTTTTCCTTTGAGTGAGAATAAATGTTCTAGAATTTTTGAAAAAATACATTGTGATTTGTGGGGGCCTTACAGACATGCGTCTTCTTGTGGGGCTCGTTATTTTTTGACAATTGTTGATGACTTTTCTCGAGCTGTGTGGATCTATTTGTTACTTGATAAAAGAGAAGTTTTTCAGACGTTTATGACTTTTTTTGCTATGGTTGATCGACAATTTTCTCACACTGTTAAAATCGTTCAAAGTGACAATGGTACAGAATTTAAATGCTTGCTTGATTATTTTAAGGCTACAGGTATCCTTTTTCAAACCTCTTGTGTGGGTACTCCACAACAAAACGGGAGGGTAGAGCAAAAACACAAACACATTTTGAGTGTGGCGAGAGCCTTGAGGTTTCAAGCTACATTGCCTATCTATTTTTGGGGGGAGTGTGTTCTTGCAGCAGCCCATTTAATCAACCGAACTCCTACACCTATACTACAAAATAAAACACCCTTCGAAATTCTTTTTCATAAACCACCCGCCTTTGATGCTATTCGTACCTTTGGATGCCTTTGTTTTGCTCACAACCAAAAGACCAATGGTGATAAATTTGCTAGCAAAAGTCGCAAATGTGTATTCATGGGGTATCCTTTCGGGAAAAAGGGATGGAATGTGTATGATATTGATTCAAAGGCGTTTTTTGTGTCTCGTGATGTTAAGTTTATTGAGGATGTTTTTCCGTTTTGTTGTCCGGAGGATGTCAATCTTGATCCTAATGTTGTCGAAAATGTGGATGTTCATGAGGATTTTTTCGATTTTGGTGTGTGTGATGATGATTGTGATGTTTCGGGGCAAGGGAGTGTGAGCGATGAGGGTGTCGGTGGGCGTGACACAGGTGCAGGAGCCCCCACGCAGCCGCAACAACCCGCGCGGCCGGCCAGCCGCCAGCGTGCTCGAGCGCCCACAACGACGTGCACGCTGGGACGACCCGGCGATCGCTGGGTCCGAACCGCAGTGGTTCCCGGCTGCTTCTGCCCAGCCCGCTGGATTTCCAGCGTCCGCTGGCTCGGCTCGGACGCAACAAAACCGCCACCTATTGTGGGCGATGATGATGATCCGTCCATTGAAGCCATGGGACGTGGCTTCCGTAAGAAGTTTCCGTCGGTCAAGCTTCGTAATCATGTTACTAATACCGTGTTTGCTAAAAGTCAGTCTTCCTCTCTCTCGGATCCGTCTTCCGATCATCCTTCAGGTACTCCGTATCCCTTAGCACATTACATTCATTGTGACAATTTTTCTGTAAATTATCGTCATTTTATTGCCACCATTGTTAATGGTACTGATCCAACATCTTTCAAAGAAGCAATGAAGAGTGTTGGTTGGCAGAAATCTATGCAGGATGAAATTCAGGCTCTAGAGGCTAATGGTACATGGACTTTGGAACCACTTCCTCCCGGTAAAAGAGCACTTGGTAGTCAATGGGTCTACAAGACTAAATATTTGTCAACCGGCGAGGTGGAACGGCTCAAATCCAGGCTCGTGGTCTTAGGAAATCATCAACGAGAAGGCATTGACTATAATGAGACGTTTGCTCCGGTGGCTAAAATGACAACAGTTCGGATTTTTTTGGCCATTGCTGCATCCAAGAATTGGGAGCTTCATCAAATGGATGTTCATAATGCTTTCTTACACGGTGATCTTGATGAAGAAGTATATATGAAGTTGCCCCCCGGGTTTGAATCCTCGGATTCTTCATTGGTGTGTCGATTGCGTAAGTCACTATATGGTCTCAAACAGGCTCCCAGATGTTGGTTTGCAAAGCTAGTCACGGCCTTGAAAGAGTATGGTTTTCTACAATCTTACTCTGATTATTCGCTGTTTACATTTACTAAGGCAAATATCCAGCTTAATGTCTTAGTATATGTCGATGATCTTATTCTTTCTGGGAATGATTCCGCTGCATTATGTACACTACACGAAAATTGATTTTTGGCAACAAATTTTTGGCAACAACAAATTATGTTGTTACTAAAAATGCTATTTAGTAACGAACTTTTTAAGTCGTGACTACAGACTGTTACCATAAATGAATTTTCGCTTTCCCTCCACGGACACTCACGAGGCGGGATTTCCTGAGAAAAAATGCCATTTTTAGCAACAAGCGCTTTGTTATTGTAAATTTAGTTATCTATGGCAACAAAATGACTTTGTTACCTTAAACTTTTTTTTTAAAGCTACGAAGGGCTTTGTTGCCAAATATAATAAATTCCTATTATCCTAATTCACGTGAAACATATACTAACACTTCGCACCTTTTTCTTTTCTCATCTCTTAGAATTCTCACACAAAACTCCATCCAAAACCCTTCGAAGAAAAATTATAGCAGCCGTCGGCTTCGGCGTTGGTTCACGGCAGTGGCGTGTGCTCCAGCGTTGGCTCCGGCGTTGGTTCACGGCAGTGGCGTCGGCGCGATTATAATCGGAATTTCATCGGAATTTCGTCGGCGTCTTCACTTGCAAATCTGACTTACCCACTTGCAGATTCGACTTACCCACCTGTGAATTTAGGCGAAAATTGACGGTACGATATGTCGAATTCATTATTTCATTAATTTTTCAGTTTGAAAGCATAATTAAGAGAGAGAATTGTCATAATCCTCGTGAATTCCAGTAATTCCCCTCTGTTTCCATTTGCGAATTATAATTAACATAGCAAATTCAAATTATTCATTCGATTAGGGTTTTCTTCTTGACTCTTTTTATGCTTAAATGTTGTACACAAACTGCTTTTGATTTGTTTACTGAAATCTGTTTTTAGCTTATGTTGTTTTTATCTTTTGTTATTTTTGGTTAGTGTGGTTAATTTTGATGAGTGATATTTATATCACTCAAATACCTTATTTTCCTCATGATTAGAGTCATTTTTCCTCTTCATTTATCACTTTTTAACTTATTTTGCTTAATTTAGAGTAATTGAGTTATTTGTAGCTTATTTGTGAATATTAGTTATTTTGGCTATTTATATATGGTTTGGTAATGCTTATTTGTGTTTGATGTTGTAGGATCCACCTTAGAGGTCTCCATACCACACACCAAGCATAGAGTGAAGCAATTTTGCCAAAATAAGAGCTTTTGGAAGGATTTGTGCATAAGGGTCATATTCAAACGACCATAACTTTTGTCACACAAAATATTTTTCAGTGATTCAAGTTGTAGATGAAAGTTTGGCTCGATAGCTTTCCAACGAGTGGTCACAAGCCCAATTCTGATGAAAAATGAAAGAGATACGGCTGTTTAAAGTCGGGTGCGTCTGCCAGAACTGCGCGCCCGCTCCGTATTGTCTAGCGCGCCCGCGCCGGAGGCCCAGAAACCTTCTGCCTGCGTTAAATTGTATGGAGAGCCCGCTCCAAACTATATAGCGCGCCCGCGCCGCTTGAATTCTGCGGAAATCCTCGTTTTTCGGCCCGTTTAATGATGTAATGTTTAAATCTTTTAAAAGGACGGATCCCTAACTTTTGAAAGGGGAGAGGAGAGCTAGCCTCCATAAGCTTAGTTAGAGGTTTTAGTTAGGGTTTTTAGAGAGAGAAACTCTCATCTTTTAGAGAGAGAAGTGAGAGAAACTTGTTAAAAGCTTGGATTTTGAAGAATCTAAGAAGGAAACTTGAAGATTTGGAGACTCCTTGCAACTTTAATGAGAATTTCTTACTCTCTCTCATGTTTTGTTGCTTTATCTACTTATTTTCATGTCATTTTCACTCTATTTACTTGTTCATCCTAGATTAGTGTTTGATTTCATGTTTTTAGTTTGTTATTTATTTCATTTAATAATTTATTATGATTTGTGAGTAGTTATTTTGCTTGGGAGGGGATGAAGCCATTAATGATATCATGAGCCTTTGGGTCATATTTGGGGTTATTTTGGAAAATGAAATCAAATGAGCAATAGGGGTTTTATTGTTGGTTTTTGTGATTGGCCTCCATGAAAACTTAATTATTAGTCACTTCAATGAAGGATTGAAAGATGAAATTGAAGAGTTGACTCCCTATTTGTTCACTTAACTAAACTTGCATGAAAATAGGGGTTTTAGTTAAGGGATATATTTAGTCATCTTGTTATTCATGCTCTTGAGTTGGGGGTTTGTTGCATGAAAATAGGACATAATCTCCAATTTGAGTAACCCTCTTTAGCTTGAAAGAGTAATTAGGGATTTGTTAGATGATCCCTTTGATTCATTCTCTTTATATTATTTCCTTATTTGCCTAATTGTTTTCATGATTGAAATAATTGGTGAAGTCCCCTACCCTAGTTCCTTTTGTTTAATAGTTTGTAGTTGATAATTGACAAATCTCTTAACTATATCTTAGCCTAGCTTATTATAATTAATATTTTCGGTGATTACCCTTAGTCCTTGTGGAAGAATGACCCTTGCTTGCCATTATACTTAGGTTAGTGGTTAGTTAGGTAGTTTGATTTAGGGGTTTTGTCCAACGACCAAAATTTCTACTATCAAATTTGCAGTAGAAATTACTAGTGGGTTTTTGCGAGAGTTGATCAACAGGAAAAATGTGGAGGTTTTTATGTGTTTGAATTGTTTTTCTTAAATGCCTTCCTAGGGTTTGTTGTCTTATTGCTTGTTACTATGGTTTACGTAGCACGAAAATTGTTGGGGTTCTGGAAACAAAAAGCTTTCCAAAATGAGGAAATAATTAGCAGTGAAATGGTCGGGGTATTGGAATGGAAGCATTTCGAAAACAGAGGAACCTCGTGTTTAGAGGTCTACGTGCTACATAGACTGTGGGTATGTGGTATGCCTTGTGTTACTTGGACTCCGGATCTCATTTAAGATATGGGTACATTCCCATATTTCTTCTTTTTTTTAGAGTGTCCATACCATATGTTGCCTAGCATGAGTACTCGAGGTAAAATGAAGAGTCGAAATAATGTAGGATATGTATTGCTTGTGGAGTTTTGGGTGGAAGAAAACTTTTGGGTTTGTCTTATATGTTTGTGTTTTGTGCTCCATTTGTTAGCTTTTGTTTATACTATTCAACCAACACATATTTGTATTTTGATTTCAGCTGACATTTTGTTGTTGATATTTGAGGTGTTTCCACATACTCCTAGTGGTTAGTGTATATGTATTTGAAAAAGTACTAAGATTATAACATTGTTACTTTGTTATCTTTGGAGGCTAACTCTCTTTGAAATGCTTGGTGTGGGCAAAGAAGATGCACTGTACTTCAAGATGGATATACCTGGTGTGGGCAAAGAAGATGCAACGGCCTATCCGGGAGGGAAGCACTCGATAGTGAAGGGAGTCGGGAAGTTTGACACTTAATTCGAGGATGAGGATGAAGAGATCAAGTACTAGAACCTATTCTACTGGGATTAGTTTGATGCCAATGCGTAAATACAATATTCGTTGCTATTAAGGCCGAGATGAAGAATGGAGTACTCAAGATTACAGTCCCGAAACTCAAGGATGAGAAGAGGCAGTATGTCTTGCACGTTCAGATTGACTGAGTGGTAGATTTGCTGGGGTGTTCATAAGGAATTACAGGTAAACTTTATCTTTTTGGTAACATGACTAATATCTAATACTAATAATGCAGTGGTGTTTACCTTCTACTTTTCTCTGTGGTGCCGTGGACGTGGAAATAGTGCTTGTTTTGTGAATATCAAATTATCAACAAACTTATAGGTGTTGCTTGCTAGCTTTGAACAACATGAGTAACTAGTGAATAATCATTTCTTTGAGGACATGACTGCATAACATTTCGTTGGTTGCTGTTGTTTTAATGGGCTTTTATTGAATAACTTGTTGTTTTGGTATGCTGATTTTGTGTGCTATTTTGGGGTTGATTTGGACATATTTGGGGCTGCTAAGAGGCTTGATTAGTGGTTGTATGATGTTGAAGTTCGGGCTCAGTAACAAATGTTTTTTGGGGCTGTTTTTTTTTTTTTTTTCGTTTTGAGGGTACAATTTTTGTTGTCTAACGTTGCAATTTGTGTGACTTAGGGATAGGTTTGTTTGGTGAGTGTTTTGTGGCTATCTACGTGGTGGTGTTTTGTCTTTGTTTTACTCATGTACTAATTTTTTTTGCTAGTACTTGGTGCATTTGTAAAGGGTGCTTGTAGATATGTGAGTATAAGTGCATAAATTTTATTTTTCAAGTCTTTATAACAAATTAGCGAGGTCACGGGTTTCGATTATCTATTTTGATGTAACTATAAATCATTAGATAGATGCCTTCATAGACAATTCTCTTCCCTAGAACAAGATTATATATATTTATTTTCAATTTTCTTAAAACCCGTTAGGTGGATTCGTTAAAAGATCATTACTTATCTAAATCATTACTTATCACAAATTATCAATGTAGTAAGAGCAAGGGCACTTTAGCATGCATACTCCTATTAGTTTATTAAGGGAGCTTTAGCATGCATACTCGTATTAGTTTGCTTTTCTCATATCTTATTTGCTTTAATGCAACATTTTTTTCTTTCCTTATTACTATTATTTTGTTTCACTCTTTCTCTTTGAATTATGTTAACTATTTCTTAGGTCGAGTATAAGGTCTTGTATTTATATGGCGAGTTTTAATCATGTTGATTTTAATGTTGAAAAGAAATTAGAGGTGCTCATGGATAAGGAATGGATGAAATTAATAGATCGAGTTGCTCCACAATATTTGAAAGGGATAGAAAACTTTCTAGTTTTTGCATTCAGCAATTCTAGTGTTGACCATGCGGGCAATGAGATTGGAACAAAAATTCGGTGCCCGTGTTGTAGATGTGCAAATGTGCTGAGGTGGAGCATATTTTGGTAAGCTTGCACTATTGTTGCTAGTATATCTAGTTAGATTATATTCCAATTATTCTAATACATAGAAATGCTTGCTTAGACTCTGAACAATGGTAATGTGTTATATGGCTTGTTGAACACACAAATGTAGATGGTGATAGGGTGTTGAATTGGGTTAAGGATGGACGCTCCTAAGAGATACATGTGAGTATAATCTGTATATGATTGTAGTATTTGATTAGGGTGCTGGGATTTGTTGTTGATGAGCCCTAAAAGGGGATATTATGGCCTGTTGAGGCTTATATTGGTTTAAAGTTTCTATGAAGCGGAGTTATACTACTTTCCCATGATTGGGTTGTTCAAATTTCAAATGAGACTCTGCCGAAAATTATGCAGAATTTTCCACTATATATCTATAATCAGATTATGAACCTACAAAGTGAATCGGAAGCAAGCAAGAAGGTTATGGATGACTACAAGGAAGAGCAAATACTCTATATGGAAGCTATGGAGAAGCTATTTGAAGATATGATTACAAACGCTCCAGGTTAGTTTATAATTTAATGTCCTTTTTGAATATTCACGACAACATAACGTTGTTTTTCCTCTATCTCACATCTTAACGACAATGTCGCCAACTCTTTGTTCTAACTTTTGTGTTTCCTTGTTCGATTTTTGTAGGACTTTATGCAATGATGATGTTCATTATGATGACTAATAGTGGGAAGTGAAGTTGAAAGAGAATTGCTTGCAATTTGCCTAGCCATTTTTTGTTAAAATTTTAGGCAAATATTTTGGTATATATCTAATCTTAGGACATCTAATGATTATTATATGTAATGGTGTATTTTTTGGAACATCTAATTACGTTATGTAACAAACGTATACTTCATTGATGGTTATATATATGAGCCAATGTATTATGGCTATAAATTATTAGCTCTAAATTTATAATAATCGTCCATATAAATTGTATGACATTGTAGGAAACTTTGAATAGTAAATACCATCAAAACTGAAACGAATATCGGAAAGCAAGAACCTTTCACTTTTTCCAACAAAGGTCATCGTTGCTATAAACGAGTTATTATTTGTAACAAAAAATATTGTTGCTGAAAATATGACTTCAATGGTTCCAATATGAGTTTTTGCAACATATATCTTGTTGCGAAAAAACGTTTTGGCAACAAAGACTTGTTGTTGTTGTAGAAATGTGGTTTTTGTAACGAGAATTGTCGTTGCAAAAATTAAAAGGCATGTCCCAAGCCCAGGCTGAGATATGGCAACAAGTTGTTTTTGGTAACGACGTTTTTGTTGCAAAATACTTTATTTTTCGCAACAAGAGTATGTCGTTGCAAAAACCTTTAGTAACGGCATCTCCCATAACAAAGGTAAATTGTTGCGGAAAATCAGATGTCGTTGCCAAAGATATTTTTAGCAACGACATTTGTTGTTGCCAAAAATCGTTTTTCGTGTAGTGGTACTTTCAAATCTTATCTCAGTGACTGTTTTAAGATGAAGGACTTAGGTCCTTTGAAGTATTTTTTGGGCATTGAAGTAGCTCGTAGTTCTGCAGGTTTGTTTTTGTGTCAAAGGAAGTATACCTTAGACATTGTTTCTGAGGCTGGGTTGTTAGGCGCCAAGCCGAGTGGTTTCCCTATAGAACAAAATCATAGGCTTGGCTTGGCTGACGGAGCGCTTCTCACTGATCCGGAATCTTATCGTCGATTAGTTGGTCGTCTGATTTATCTTGCAGTGACTAGGCCGGATTTGGCCTACTCAGTGCATATTTTATCCCAGTTTCTGCAGGAACCACAAACTGCACGTTGGGAGGCTGCTTTGCGAGTGGTTCGTTATCTTAAGGGTACTCCGGGTCAGGGTATTTTGTTGAGTACAGATTGTGATTTAATTCTGCAGGGGTGGTGTGATTCCGATTGGGCGGCTTGTCCCATTACTCGCCGGTCACTTACAGGGTGGCTCGTGTTTTTGGGACATTCTCCTATTTCTTGGAAAACCAAGAAACAGCATACAGTGTCTCGTTCTTCAGCAGAGGCCGAATACAGGTCTATGGCTGCGGTAACTTGTGAGTTGAAATGGTTAAAGGCTTTGTTGTTAAGTTTGGGTGTGAATCACCCGAAGGCTATTAAGTTGTTTTGTGATAGTCAATCTGCTTTGCATATCGCAAAGAATCCTGTTTTTCATGAACGAACTAAACATATTGAGGTGGATTGTCATTTCGTTCGTGATGTAATTAATGAAGGTTTAATTTCTCCGGCTCGTGTTTCTACATCGTCTCAATTGGCCGACATATTTACTAAGGCACTTGGCAAAACTCAGTTCGACTTGTTACTCTCCAAGTTGGGCATTCTTGATCCTCATGCTCCAACTTGAGGGGGGGTATTGGGATAATTATATGGGAATATTTTGTGAATATCCTTGATTTGTGTAATTATCTTATTTATGGTTATTTCCCTAAAATATCTAGTCTATCTTTAGGGAATATTGTAACATATATGGTGTCAAGTGATTAATGAGAAGGTAAGCCGTTATTGTGTAATTCTTCAATTTCCTTTAAAGGAAAAGGGTGAAAAATGATTTTCTTCATCTGGTTAATGCAATCTTTTCACATGAGCGAGGCAGGAGTAGCTTCGATCTTATTCTTGATGAGATTGTTCATACTAATAGTATGTTAGAGAGTGTGTTTTGGAGTTTTATTTGTAGGAATGACAATAAAGTTACTCGTGATCTAGCTCATTGCTTGCCTTGGGTTATTGGTAAAGAAGTTTATTTAGTTAATTTTCTTTTTTGTAGTAACTCTTTGTTAGCATTAGATATTCCTATGAATGATATTTAGTTACCATTATCGACTTACCTTAAAAAAAGTGTGAAAAAGCAGTATAGGTACTTTTCTTTTGTGCTAAAAAATAGTTCATTATTCTTTGCAAACCAAGTCAACAAGTTCCCTTATAACTGATTTGATACGTTTTAGTCAAATGACACTTGGATAAAGAATTTTATTCCAAAGCTTATAATATGAATTAGATTAAGAAACTATAGAACTCTACTTGGATGTTTGGGTATTAAAGCAAGAGGATATTGTAAATAATTTAACCTTTGCATATATTCGTGAAAATTTACTGGTTAAATTTCTGCTTAATTCATTTGATTAGTTTTTCAACGAAGGATTATTGTTGCAGATATACTTCTTTTATTTGGCGGAGCATTTACCTAATTTATAGCTTTACTTTAAGCTTTTGGGCTGTACGAACACTTGATGTGAATGAATGTCGTGGGTTCGACCCATATTGGACACGATATATGTTACACGCCCTAATGTGTCGGACACGTCCCAATATGTGTCCTATATTTTTCTATTGCAAAGAGTTAATATATGCTCGATGTCAATAAGTGTATACTTCCTCCATTCTATATTAATGATAATATTTCTCTTATTTAAAAGTTTTACATTAGTTACAACATTTTCATGTAGTAATACATTTTCTCTATCTATTTCCTATCACATAGAGTCCACTTTTTATATATCTATATCTCTCGCTTCACATGCCTTACTTAAAAAATGTGCTAAGGTACGTGTGAATTTAGGGGTGATAATGAGCCTGACATGTTCGTGAAAAGTTCGAGCTCAGTTCGGTCACAGTTCAGTCAAAGCTTGGCTCGAGTTCGAGTTCAGCTTGAGAACTTAACGAGCCGAGTTGAGTTATGACAAGCTGGCTCGAAGAGTTCGTGAACTGGCTCAATTATTATTTTTAGGAAAAATTGGCGCGAATAGCACCAACTATTGGTTTGGTGCACAAAACAGCACAAATTAAACAAGGTGCGATGTACAACACGAACTTTATAGCATGAGTGCATGAATCAACATAAACAATGATCTTGGTATGGTTCCACAGCACAAACTTTAAGGCTTGGGTAAACGAATCTCAGGCCAATATCGTCATGTATGTTGATTCTCGCACCTATGTCATAAAGTTTGTGTTGTGTATCACACCTCGTTTAGTTCGTGTTGTTTTGTGCACCAAACCAATAGTTGGTGCTGTTCACGCCAATTTTTCCTTATTTTTATATATGGAAATAATGTATTATGCATGTATACATAAATATATTTATTTTAGATATTACTGGCAAAAAATGTTGAGTGCTGGCACGTCACTCGGCTCCTTGGGGTTTTATTGTTAAAGAATAAACTCAAAAAACAAAAATATTCAAAAAAGAAATATGAAGAAGACGAGTGAACTAGAGATAATAATAGGTCAAGTTTGTTTGTAAACAGTTGATAACGACTTTGTCAACGATTGATCAATGCTCAGCTCGGTCACATCTCGGCTCGTCAAGTTTCGAGCTCGGTTCGAGTTCGAATAAACTTAAATGAACACGAGCCGAGCTAACAAGAGTTCGGGCTCGACTCGACCGATAAGCACCCCTACATGTGATGTTGCAATAATAGTGGAACATAGAAAGTAAATATGGGCTACCAAATTTAATCTGTAATTGTTAGTAAAGTTGGGCATGGGCTGGGCCAACATAAAATAGACCCAACTCGACACGAGACGCACGATAGTGGGTTGTGTATGGGCATCATTTTCTAAAATTTCCAAGCTCCTAGACGTCCTAGTACAAGCATGACAAGATGACACTTTCATTCTAAACAACAACAAAAAACATAGAATTCTTATAGAGGCTAATAGGCGCGGTACGACATGTGCGTAAAGTAGTTTTTTTGTCTAGTGTTACGCCCGAACCGCCTGACTCACCATGTGGATCGATGCAAGTCATGCGCAACTCTAATTAATAAAGAAATCTAGTAGATTAAGTTTAGGGCCAACAAGTACATAAATTAAGTTTAAGGCAAATATATATAGATATTTCACATGAGTAAATGTCAAAACATCGTAATTTGAAAAGATTATGATAATATTGTGTCGTCCTTTAAAAGGCGTATAGAGTTATCCCTAAACATAAAAGACAAAGTCGTTTTTGTCTCATAATAGATTATTGTAACTTTTCATGCAATATCTATCAATTTCCTATTCATTAAATTTGTCAATTTCCCATGAGCTTATCATATCTATACACATATCTATACACATATCTATATCCTTTGTTATGACCGACCGCAGTTGAAATAAATTCGTTTCTATTCATGTTTCTAGATAATGGTTCTTACCCCCAGAAATGTCCAAATTTTGAAAAGAAACAGTATGAAACAAAGAAATTAATCAAATGAACCCTCAAAATCTTGGGCACATCACATGCAAATTACACAAAGATGTACACAAACGGCTGAAAAGACTTGTGATCACACACTTATATCTGTTTCCTCTTTAGAGCAACTAGTAGCGTATTTCGGCTTGCATGACAGCCAACTACACGGCTACACCTACCTCTATTTAACGCCAATATGTTCATTGTATATAATATATATAGGTCCATATACGTTGGGTTAAAAATTAAAATCATTGTTCCCTTTGTGGCTTTTGCTGCCGTATTAGTTTACGCAGTTTGATTTTGCGGTTTATGGATACGCATTAAGACGAACTTCGAGAGATCGCGTAAAATTATGTTTGTCTATATATTATTGAAAAATATAGTTGAAGTTAGTAAAATTCAAACAGAAAAAATAGATTGCGTAAACTAATCTGAAGTTGAGTGGTATACACTATGCAGACTAAATAATAAGCACTTTGGGAACAGATGTGCATTTATTTCTTACTTATATATTAGGATAGTGTTAGTTGAAGATTGCTGCTAAAGGAAAAAGGGGACAAAGTGGGTACCTCATCTCTTCTTTTGTTCTTTTGTCCAAAATATTTGTACTTGTTGAACTCAGATAGTTTCACAATCCAAGGAAAGGAGGTAGCCTTTGTCTTCTACTACTCTTATAACACCAAGAGCTCCTAGGTTGTCTTCACCAAACTCATTTCCCATGGCAAAGGCAGCCCTTCCTAACCATGAATTCCTCTATGACCGAGCGAAAGAGGTTGAAGAATTTGAACAAACAAAGGCTGGAGTTAAAGGGCTTATGGACTCCGGTATATCGAGTATACCCCGTTTCTTCATTCAACCACCCGAAAACCTTTCACCGAGAGACGATTCTAGCCTCTCGGTCGAGTTTCCTGTGATAGATTTTGGTGATGATGGATGTAAGGAAAGTTCGGAGGTAGTGAAGGAAATACGCGAGGCTTGTCAAACATGGGGATTTTTCCAGCTTGTTAACCATGGGATCCCGGTAAAAGTCATGGAGGAATTGTTGGAGGGGATCCGAAGGTTTCACGAACAACCTACACATGAGAAAACTACGTTCTACACGCGTGATTTCAACCACAAGGTGAGGTACTATAGCAATGGAGATCTACTGGTAGCAAGAGCTGCTAATTGGAGGGATTCAATAAGTTGTGAGTACCAGGATGGTGAACTCAACCCTGAAGAAGTTCCTCTTATATGCAGGTCATAGTTCCTCTCTCTTTGTTTGCCATATATATGTAACACATATGTTTAGTTTATACTACCATAGCTGCAAACAAGGTTTTTAGGAAACAAAAATAGCTTAATACTGTTATTGTGCACTTTTGCAGGGAAGCAATAACAAAGTACATGGGAAACACACTAAATCTAAAGAAAAAGCTCTCTGAAGTACTGTCAGTGGCTTTAGGTCTTGAAAAGGAATACTTAGCCAAGATTGAATGCATGGAAACGGCAAACTTGGTGTGCCACTACTATCCTGCATGCCCAGAACCACACCTAACCTTAGGTGCAACGAAGCATTGTGATCCATCTTTCATGACGGTTCTCCTGCAAGACAGCACCGGTGGGCTCCAAGTCTTCCACCAAGATCAGTGGATCGATGTACATCCTAGGCCAGGAGCTTTGGTAATCCATATCGGAGATTTAATGCAGGTAACATTTACTCTCCATCGCTGGAGTCCAGATCTTCGAACCCATTTGATTTAAGTCGGTTTATCTTTTAAACACTCTTGATGCCTATGTTAGTCTTTTTATTTTACCTCACATACCCATGTCGATTGCTCGACACTTCAAGACAAATTTATGAAGATTTTTCATATATTAGCCGAGTCAGACACTTCAAAAATTCCCGTGTCTGGCACAATTATCGGAGTCCAAGTAACATGGGCTGATATACAGCCTGTGATCCTGAGCTATTTTTCCTTCCTATGTAACAAAAGAGGTCATTTGTTTTGTACCAGTGACTTTTCTGCTTCTCTTTCTCTATAAATTATAACTGGAATGCAGTCTTAAGTTTTCGTATGCTCTTAACCAATGCAGTTGATCACAAATGCAAAGTTCAGAAGCGTTGAGCACAGAGTACGTTTAGGGCATAACTGTCCAAGGGTATCAGCTGCGTGTTTCTTCTATCCGAGCACCAAGAAGAAATATGAAAAATACAGGCCGCTAGAAGAGTTCCTATCAGAGAATAATCCACCCTTGTACAGGGGAACGAGCGCCAACGAATATCTAGCTTATTATAGGACCAAAGGATTAGACGGCCAGTCAGCCCTTCCCCATTTTGAGTTGTCCTGAACTCAATCTTACATCAGTAATTTAATTGCTTCTCTTGTTATATTTTCTCATCAAATAACAGTAGATTTCTAATAAGAAAAGGTGCATAGATAAAGAGCAAAAGACATCAAATTGCACACATTAGATTCATTAACAAGTAGAAAGTTTACAACTCGAAAAAAATCACACCAAAATTAAGCAGAAACCACCCTTTTCTTTAGAATTTTCAGGGTTTCTTTTCTGACACACTATTTATACTTGGAAGGGAGCATAAAAACCCAAAACACAAAAACACAAGCTCTTAACAAGTGGTTGTCATAAAACTACACAAGAAAAACTCACAGAACTTTAAAGAAAGCATCAACATTGAAGTTTCTGATACCAAACTCCCAACAGATGTCACAGAGTAGATTTAGATTGCAGCAGCTGGACAAGTGACCACAAAACATCCATCCTATGCAAGTTTCTGTTGCTCTGACTCTGCAATGTTTTTAAAACTAAATTAGCAAATGTGACACCTATGCACAAATTTGCTTCATCCGAAGGCTCAGGTGTTATATTACAAAAAGACATCACTATTTCTCATCTGTATAAATACAAGACATGTTATGCAGAATTACAAGCATTATTCATCAGACAATGCAAGCCCCAAACAAAATTATTGGCATAATTTCAAGTGTACAAACAGTAAAACTACTTTAAACTAAGCACACATAGTTATTCCATGTTTCGGCTATAAACTGAGATATCAGAATTATACAAGGCTGTGTAAACATCTAAATAGTTTTGGCCCACAGAATTCTCCACAGTATTGCAATAGAAAAAGGGAAACAACTTATGTAGCACAGAAACGACTAGGGTTTCCGGACCAAGGAATCCCCTGGTTCCAGCCATTTGAGGGCTTCACTAGCACAAATATGGCTGCGGTTTCCACAATGGAAATATTCTAGAAATGGAGGAAACCTAGGGTAGCAGAGGTGTCCGTGCTTTCATGGTATAAAACCTATAGAACTTACGAAATAATCACTTTTTCTAATTTCAAACTATTTCTAATTTTACACCTAGTCACTTCTCCATAATTCTACTCAATCTAATTGCATTCAAAAAACAGGTATAAATAATCAAGAGAGCAACTTCAAGAAAAAATATTAATTTTAAACTATTTCTAATTTTAGACATATTCACTTCTCCATAATTCTACTCAATCTAATTCTATACAGAAACGGGATATTAATAATCACGAGAGCAATTTCAAGACAGATAATTAATTTTAAACTATTTCTAATTTTACGCATATTCACTTCTCCATAATTCTACTCATTCAAATTCTAAACAGAAACGGGGTATAAATGATCATGAGAGCAACTTCACGACAGAATATGGATAATCTTTTGTCAGGCCAGAGGCAAAAACAAGTTGATTTGTGTCCAAGTTAATACATCCACAGAGAGAATTGTTGAACATAAAATTGTTAAAGATGCAAGTATTTTAAGCATATATAGAACAAAGGTGCAAACAGTATCAACGTCGTTTGAACAAGATAATCAGAATAACAGATACAAAGTGACCTACACAATCACAACTACAACAATGTAAATCGTGCTGTTAGGCAATCATGTGAAAGCTTAAATTTTAGGCCTGCGTTGCTTGTTTGATATTTCCCTTTGGGATGCCTCGGTTTAGTTGTACAAAATTATTTGAGCAATGAAATTATTTTTCATCTTGTTCCTGAAAAGATGGAAGAATCCAAACTATAGGCACCTGACATAAATTAGATATCAACAGTGCGGTGCTTATCATCTTCAAATTTTACCTCGACTACAAAACGCATCCATGTTTTATCTGCATGATTGTCGGTCATGCCTTTCAGAATAGTCAGGCCTAAGCTCCTGATAGCTTCTGCTATCTCCAGAAAATGGTCACAATCCTCACATAACATCTGTATAAACAAGATGTAAAACATTAGGGACAAGAAAATATCTGAAAGGTGAGCTTCTCACATGTATGGCTCCTGACACGACATCAAATAACTCTTTCCTTGAGGGCAGTAAGGTGATATACACGCATACCTCTATTAACATTTGCCCATTCATGTTGAGATTTTCAACTAAAATCGGGCAAATTTTCATATGACCTCCAACCTCCACAGCCCAGCTTGAACCTTGCTCATAACCAGATCCTAGAACTCCCATTTCATTACTGCAACCCTACACGTCCAAATTTATGGTGTAAAGTTCAATTTATTAAATTTAAAAAGTTGGCATTTCAACACCACCAAATCTCTTATTTCAGGAATTAGGTTCATTATGTATGCAAAACAGTATCTTCAGTTTACACTAAGCAACTACTTGAGTTGATGGATGTTAAAAATGATTACATGGGAGGAGATTTTACACTCAGGAGTCTATGTTAGCTTGTTCTTACCCGAGATTTAACACAGTTACTGAGTTTGTCAGCATGCTTAGTCACACTCTGCATGAAAACCATATGCTTGATGGTCCGCTCCAGAAGTGAATCAATGCTACACTGCACAATTATGAGAGAACATGTCAAGATATGTTGAAAAATTCCATCTGAAGAGCACCATTTTTCACAAATGCACTGATGGAGACATACCTTCGACCCATTGGGCACAAGATCCCGTAGCTCTTTGATGCGGTCTTGAATAAGCTGCCTATCTCTAGGCCGAGGACGAGAACTTTCACCAGGTCTTGCTCTCTTCTTGTTACCCTTACCCGGTTCAATTGTCCTTGCCAATGGCTCTCTGTATGAATTAGTTGAAGACCTAATGCTGCAGGATTCAGGAGAGTTCGAGCAGTTCTGTGTACTTTCTTCTAGAAGTGATGAGCAGCCAATTGAGTAATATGAGGATGAACCAATCGTATGGCTAGTGTTAATAGACGGCTCCGGCATTTTTTCAGTGGTTAGCATAGATTCGGATGTAGAAAGCGACTTTGCACTCTTAAAAGTGGCATCGTTGCGGCAAAAATTAGCTACAATGGCTTCTAGAAGATGATCTGTCCCAGAATCTGTTGTAAGTAGGCTGCTTTCCATAGCTTCTGGCATCTGAGAAGCAGGCCTTTCTTCAGGATTTTCGGATTCCCAAGACCAAGGATAACACTGTTTCACATAACCAGGTCCTAACGCTTCATGCAGCTCAGTTCCAGCACAGTACATGACAGATGAAGTTAGGTTGCCTAGAGCATCCAAACAGCTGAACTCTGGTTGATTCTTTACTTTATTTTCCACCTGCTGTTTCCCCAAGGAATCTGAAGCTACAACTTTTTGAACTTTTCCTTCAGAAGGATATAATTTAACATCATATATAGTGCTATTTTCCGTCAAGCAACTTTTTGAGGATGCACAATTTTTTTGTCCAGAACTAGTAACTCCATTTTGGATCTTATAACTGTTACTTCCAGAATTGGTGTCATGGAGCAGATCAGTAGATTGCTGACTTTCAGATACTGATTGAACAAATGTATTTTTCCTCATCAATTCCGCTACGTCGCTGAGATGCACACCGGGAAATGAAGCCCCAAAAGAATCAACAAAGTGTCTCTTGGGAGGTTGAAAATCAAGAGAACTAGAAGAAGTGTTCTCCTTATTTATAGTTTTATCAAGATCAAGTAGACACTCCTGAAGAGCATCTGGAGTAAAATTTCTCGCCGGTATATCTGACTGTAAAGAAGATAGCTAAGTACAAGATGTGTGAACAGGAAAAATACTCCAAATGGCGAAGAGGGAAGAGAGTCTCATACCATCTGCAACACATTCTGCAGACTGCTTTGAATTGGAGTCTGGATATGGCATGCTGACTCTTGAAGAGAGGAAAATACATATCTAATATGAGTCAACAACTGCAAATTTTCATTGACCTACAACAAAGCAAACAAAAAATTAGAAAGACCTACAATGTTATCCATGAAGTAGTATACCAGATATCTTTATCTTAACAAATTTAAAGATCGCATAAATTAAATAATGATACGAGTCTTAACAAATTTAGAGATCACATAAATTAGACAATGATATGAATCAAACTTGCACCAGTTAGCATGGCCTCTCACCTCCTTGTGAGACCAAAAACCTCACTTTTGAACTGCGAAAATTATAAATATCCATGATATTTGCCTATTTGGATAGTCTACCAGATAATTCTATCTTAACAAATTTAGAGATCACATAAATTAGACAATGATATGAATCAAACTACACTAGTTTGCATGGCCTCTCGCCCTCCCTGTGAGATCAAAACCCTCACATTTGAACTGCAACTATCATAAATAACCATGATATTTTCGGTAAGTTTTGTTCTTAATATGCGGCCAGCCTTGTTCTTAATAGCATCTTCCGTATTATGAAAGCTTCTTAACATAAACATGATGACGTTGAAACAGTTGGCATGGAGCATGTAAAGATTGATGAATACAATATAGGAAGAAGAGCGAATCAAATTCACCAAGACCATTTTCATCTGAAACACCCCAAGTATATCCCACAATAATTGTAAGTAGTTTTTTTTTGCAATATAGAAAGAGAAGTAATGCCTTTATCAAAGCTACAACAGTTCCCCTTTTAGGTTCAAGTGCACCTATCAAGGGCAAACCAGCCCAGCAAGGAAGGTTTCCCCAGCATAGTGTGTAAATATGATGCGAGAGATGCAAGATATTTGATTTCATTAGATCTAGATTCTAATCCTAGACTACATTCCTTTCCAACTGCCTAACCTACTACACAAATCAAGTATAACTTAAGAGCATGCACCCAAGATTTAAAAATTGCAACTATTTTGAGAAACAAAACAAAAACATGACAGATTGTCAAACTACAAAGCTTTAGAAAAATAATTAAATATATTGAAGTGAAAGGACAAAAAGTATAGTTCATTAAGATACTCACTTTATTTAGGGAGCCAAGTTGTACAACTCCATATGGAACAACAGCTGCTACAACAATAGTCTGCAGAAAAATGAAGTTCACAATGAGCGAAAGTTTTGATCCAGGTAAGTAAAAGTTGTGCGTAAACTAAAATATCA
Organism: Beta corolliflora; assembly: GCA_947648045.1. Taxonomy (NCBI): domain Eukaryota; kingdom Viridiplantae; phylum Streptophyta; class Magnoliopsida; order Caryophyllales; family Amaranthaceae; genus Beta; species Beta corolliflora. The sequence goes on along the minus strand of CANSZD010000230.1, from coordinate 316,727 downwards.
TTGACTGTTGCTCAAAGAAGCAAGTTCTTTCCCAAATTACACAGGCACTTATGAAAAATTTATAGTAAAGCTCAGAGAAGAGCCATACCTTGATTCCAGCTGCAAACTGAGCTTGCCATCCATCACAGAGCTGGGAGGCAGATATAACAGATACAAAAGGAAATAAGTGGATATACATATAGTAAACAAGCTTATGAAGCTAAACTACCATTGATGAATAGCAACACACCTCCAGTGGTGAGCAGGAAGTCACTGCTTGTTCACCAGCAAAAACCCAACGATGCTTCCCTGTGACAGCCACCTGGCCAACGATCCTGTTCAAGCAATTACATCAAATAAACTTCCACAAAAATTCATAAGAACACACCCTTATAAGGAATCATTGATTGGACCAATGTGGAGAAACTTTGCAAAGAGTTTAATCTAGCAAAACTTACCCTTCCCCGAGAGAATATACGTGGTAAGACATCTTTGCCACAGCCATACCAAGAGGATCATTTGCAACATGACCATCATGCAAGCTTTCAAGTGCTTCACCAAAGCTTTTACTCTCTGAAGGATCAACTTTAATTTGATTATTGTAGAAAGCATCTTCCCAAGTCAGTACCCTGGAATAAGTTTCACAGAAAGGCATTTAATACACAAAGATGGCATCCTGTATAGATACAATTTGGAGTTTTGGTCTATTGTGAAAATGGGTGTGACTTAGCATATATGGGAGAAAGGGAAAGGGGAAGGATATAAAGAGGAGGCCTCACTGATCTAAGCAAAACCAGAACGCCAATTTTACAGTTAAAATCAATGACTTTTAAATTATGAATTTGTAACACTCCAAGAATTAGTGTCACGAAAAAATTCATTAGGGATGTCAACGAGTTTTTCAAATACCCAATATAAACATGCATGTACAAAATCAACCTGGCGCCATTAAAAAAGAAAATCAAACGGGGCAACAACATCCAACCAAAAAAGTGATAGTTCCTAAACAAGACTTTCTTCTGTGACTTTTCACACCAGAGATTTTAGGGTTGAACCTAGAAAGACAATGACCTTTTTTTTGTCAAAATATGGTTTATATCAATAACTTTGTAATATTGTGAAATAGTAACACTTCAAGATGTGTGAAAATAAACGTCCTATACATGACCTTCAAAATAATGTCACAAAATAACTCATTAGAGATGTGTAACTAGTTTGTCAAATGTTTAAAATACACTTACATGTAACCAAATCAAACTGGCAACAGAGATCCAAATAAAATAACAACTCTTAAACAAGACTTTCCATTCTTTGGTAAGCTTAACCCATTTATTGTCAAAGTTGAAGTTGAAGAAGAAGTACACAAATTATTCCCTACTTTACAAACCACGTATTGCCGAAAAGTCGTAAGGTAATAGTGTGTGATCATATATTAAGAACCACCTAAAACTATCACTATTGCTTCCTACAAATTTAACTCTTGAATAGCCAATTAAGTTAGAGAAAGTTATAAAATAGAAGTAATACTCAAACATCGATAAAGGAGTAAACTAGTAAGCACAACATCAAGTCATCAACATCAAGCTGAAAAGGCAAAACTTACATTCGAGCACGATGTTTGAGCTTCCAAAAGACCGCGTAATTCCATTCGGTATTCCAACATAGGCTTTGAAGCAACTGTTGCAAGTGAGTAGCCATTTTTGCACTCACCAGCAAAATCCAAACTCTAAACCCCCCTTCCCCAAACTAAGAACACTTGCACCCCGACGAACTCGGGTTTTGTTAGTTTAAAAATGTCAATTTGCTACACAAAATCACCAACCTAATTGTCCTCAATCCTCTAATCTAACTTGCCCTATATGAACCTCTACCTGCTTGTTTCCTCCTTAATCCTGCTCGCCGTTTTATTGGCGGTCCAACAGTTGGTAGCAGCAAGCAATCCCTCCCCATTGAGTACAAAAAGACCCTAATACAAAAACCCTACTACCACTTCCAATCAAATTTACCCTTAAAAACCTCAAAAATCACAAAAAATTCACAAAACTAATCATACCCACATCACAATTCATCCTAAAAACACCTTTCCTCAAACAATAATCCAAAAAAACACACAATTACACAATATGGGTATAACTAAAATCACCAAAAAGATCTAAACTTTACTCCAAATTTCAGGGATGCGTATAATTTAACTGATATCAGACGACATTGTTAGTTGAGATAATATCATGAAACAATTGATGCAAAATTGGAGCAACAAACACAATTGCAATTCTGAAACAAAGAAATTGATAACTATAAAAAAAAAAAAGGGAGTTTAATTCAGTTTCAAACCAAGTTGAATCTGTAGAAATTGATTGAAAGTTTTGAACTTTTTTAACTGAGCTTAGAACTGAACTCTTTCTCTTGCACCAAGTTCTTCAGCAAAGAGCTCAATCTTATGAACATCAATCAATTCCATCACCTCTACCCTTTAAGAGAGAAGAATTCCCAAAAAGTAGAAAGAGAAAGTGACCTTTTTTTTTTATTTTCCCTTTTTTTTTGGTAAAAAGAAGAGAAATTTGGAGCCAAGTTTTGATCTTTAGCCTCCTTTTTGTGTGTGTATAAAAAAAAAATAGAGTAGCTTTTTGAATTTTACTCTGTTTTTTCTTTCTTTAATCTTTTTGCTTTTGAGTGAACAATGTGAAGTGCTAAACTCTAATCTACGCCACATGCACCACTACACACCCCCTTCCTTATCCTACGCACCTTATGCATTTTAGAAAAAATGGACCTTTGTCAAAACATTACCACTAGTTTATTTTACTATGCTTCAATAGTGATTTTACAAGTTTCTTTCCACAAATGAAGAGAGAATGAGAAATGAAAGAAATTTTTGTTGATGGAAATTTAATTTTTTGGAAGGGTAGTGGGAAATTTGTTGGGTTTTTATTAAAAATGAAATCCAACAAGTAATTGAGTAGTAGGTCATATGAGAAGTGATACAATGGCCAACAACATGATGTTAAGGTGAGGAATTGCTTCTTATCCTCCCATCACTCTTCTTACATATCTAAATTTTTACTTTTGAACCCACCTCTTCTCTCTCACAAAGGAGCTTTTTTCCACCATGATTTTACTTGCTAAAAGTTTTTTAACACCCACCTAACTAATAATAATACTCCTATTTTCCCTTTGTCCTTATCTTAATTATATGGTTTGTGATGTGTATTTGACTATTACCTCCCATTTAATTTGGATTATAGTGAGTTTTGAATAAAGCTAAGAGTAAATGTTATAAACATGATTGTTTAGGAGTCTTGTCTTTTGAGGAAAGAAAGTTTTTGCACTGTATTTGATATGGTATTGATAGATACTGATAGATACCCATTAATAATACTCTTTGTTTACTTATCATTTTACTTACCATTTAACCATTTTCAAATAGTTAATATAGAATGTTCTATGATCGTTACTAATTTAACCATCTCTATAGACTGCGACACCTTTATTATTTTACGTATATTCGAGCTATACATGCACCGTGATGATGTGTACAACATATACGCATATGTGTGTATGACACACATGGTGCACGTGTTGTGCATACGTGTGACTTGTGCACGCATATACTTGCTGACAAATAAAGTAATTTGTATACGTACAGATTTTACAACCCATTTTATTTACGGCTTTAATATATATTATGTGTTATAACTACACACTATATCTTCGGTAAACAAAAATGAGATATTAATATGGCAAACAATTCATTGAAATGGAGGGAGTGTGTGATAGCACTTTCTCAATCAGATAAGGATCCCATAATCAACTGCATGTATCCATGCAAAACATTATTCAATAGATGCTAAAGTTAGAGCAAATTCTCTAGTTAATTGCATGTGCAACCTAACAATTTAACCATTTGAATGCGCTTTTGTTCAGATGGTTGAATAGAACTATAGAAGTACATGCAACTGAGAAATTTGTCCTAAATTTTTTCAATTACAAAGATAGACTTCCTTTTGTGATTTGAAAAAGTTCTTCCATGTTCATGATATGGTTTATTAAGAGTTTTTGCTCTTGTACCACACCAACTCAACATTATCCTTCCAAGTATAATGATTTCTTCGACAATGGTCTATAGTGATTATTACCATTGAAATCTAATCATTTTTCATGCCCTCAAACCCCTTTTGATTTGTTTCATATATTGGTATTAAGCTAACCAAATTTAATGGGCATGTAGAAGTAGAAACAAATATAGTGATAAATAAAAGTGAAATCATAACAAAAATCAATCATGGTAAATTATTACATAAAAATGTTGCTTTAATCAACAAGATTCACTTTGTCGGAAGTAAGAGAAATGGCATACACCTATTGACTACCTTATTTGTAAGCACAAATCATCACTTAAATCATTTCCTATATTCAAAACTGTTCCAATTTTCTTAAGCATGAAATATACGTTATATGATGAAATTATCGACCATAATAATAGCTCTCAAACAACATGCATGATTTTTTATCTCAATGAACTTGTTTCTCTTACCTAGGTCAACTATAACTTTCCTAAGCACTCTTCAACATCTTTTCAAATAAACTTTTACCAAGTAGGTAATAACATAAAAGACAAAAGTAAGATTTTGTGTATTACAACTGATGAGAAACACAATCTGTTATATTTGAAAAACATTAGTTATGTACTCTCTTCGTCTTGCAATAAATTTCTCATTTGGTTTTTTCAAAGTCAAATTTTGCAAACTTTGCAAACTTTAACTATAGATTCTCACAATGTATATATTAAAAATCATACTCATTCACTATCCATCTCTATGTGTATATTCAAAGTGTCAACCATTTATAGTTTTTAAATAATTAATTAAGATTATGAATATAGACATATGTGTCTTGAGACGACCCTGCAAAAAAGAAGAAAGCAATAATTTTTATATTGCCAAATGATCAAACATATATTCCACTCTCATAAAAAAATATGCTCCAACTTATACTATACATTTTGACATTTTGTAAAGAATTGTCATATATGAATAATAAAGAGATATAAGAAAAATATGGTTAGTTTTTCAAACTTAATTTCTTCCGCTTTCATGGAGTAACACGGTGGATAAAGAGAATGACAGTGAGACAACATTAGTAAAAATATTTTGGTGATTTAAATATGATAAATTTTAATTATAGAGAATTGGAACCATGTCACACTTATAAAAAAACGGAACATATATAGAGAAAAACGAAAAACTTTATCTACTTATTGAAGTATTCTTATGTGCGTAATTTATCTAATTAGCAGGTGTGTAGGCTTGTCCAGAGAAACAATGTAAATGCGTAATTAAGTAACATAGTCATATAGGATCTTGTTATCTAACAAGATTCTTTTAGTGGCTACTTGGAAGTAGCTAGTTGCTTATCCATGGTCACCATGGATATGCAGCGAATTTAGTGATGAAAATAATCATGGTATGTCTTTTTCACACCACAGGAATAAAAAAACACTGCGAAAGTGAGTAGGATTGATGAGTACAAAGAGACAATAATAATGATACATTATTTCTCTCTCTTTTTGTCAAACCTCTATTTTTTTTTTTTTTTTTTTTTTTGCAGAGAGATTAAAGTAATCCTATGCATATAAGGTGTACAGATAAACTCTAATTGGCTGCCCTAGGTTCATTCCACTAATAAATTACAATTCTATCTCCCACTATATTAGGTAAGTATTGTGTAAGGCTCTAATTAACATGCATATATGTAGTAATGTTAGACCATTATTTTATACTTCTAATACAAGGTAAAAAGAAAATAGTATATGTTCTCATAAACTCTTTTTTCCACGGAATTGAAACTCCTAAAAGATTATTTTGTAAGTTGGAAATTAGAGAAGAATTGGGTACATTCATACATCATAATCATTATAGAAGCACTAAGTGCCAAAGGTTAATATTTCCATTGTCATAAATAATAATAGGCTAGCTACTACTATCTTTTATGTATAATTGATATAATTAATGAAAATATTTCTAATTAAGGTGTGGGTATGGGTGGTCAATTTCTATAATGATTATAACTATGAGTTTATTTTAGACTGATCTCAATTATAGAGGCTAAAGGGTGCTATTCAGAAACGACATCACTTGATAGATAACTCTTTTAGCCGGTTAATTTTTCTTTTTTTCCCCCCTTTCTTTCCATTCTCATTCCCCCAACTATTTAGCCAACTAAAATTTGATACATCGTTATTTGACTTTCTAAGTTTATCATAAATCCTATTTTTGCATGATATAATCCACATAAAACCAAGTTTATTAATCATCAAAAGAGCAAAGCAAATTGGCTCGTAAGCATGTTCGTGGATGTTGAAACCTTTATTATAAGATATAGAACACTTTTACCCAAAGTTACCCATAAAAATATATGTAACGCCATCTTCAAGCTTAAATTGAATAATAATAAAAGACCACCATTCATGAAAATTCTTAGCTCCCTTTATTTTATTTTTAAGTAGTTCCTTTTATAAAATATTGGCCTTCCTACTTATCGCATATATAGCTCTCTTATTAAAGGGAGGGAACCAGAATCAAGCTAAACAGATTTTGCAGCTTAGCTTTTCAGTAACAATGCAATCTAAATAGATGACTTCTTAGTCTCTTTACCAATAAGTAGTTGTTCCACAATTTGATAAAACAACACTCTTTCTCTCTACTTCATTTCTTGCGAAATAGTCAATATAATCAGGCGAGATAATGGATTACCAATCTAAAAACTGTAAGATCGCATTTTATATATGAAGGTATACTTTGAATAGTTGATGCAAAGTAGTAGTATTTGGTGTAGTTGGTAGGGGTTTTATATTGTAACTTTAGTTTTGGTTATTGAGATGCGGATTTTCGTTATCCCTACTTTTAAAGGCTCGGCATATAAAACTGGAGTATATTGACCTACGAGAAGTTAAGATCGTAGCTCATAGGACCTCTCTCCTTACTATATTAAAACTTTGAATAGAGATTAGGTAGTGTCAATTTTTTTTTCAAATAGAAGGACTAGGATGAAATTATTGTATTATACTTCATCCGTTTAGAAATAATTGCACCATTTGCATAGTGTTTAATATTCAAATTTTACACTTTGATTGTCTTTAATTAATTTGGTGATTTATATTTTAGGAAAAACATAGTCATATAGGATTTTGTTAGATTCGTCTCATTGTATATATTTTTTTTATATCATTTTTTTTATAACTTTTACTTTATTGATTATTAAAGATATTAATGTCTGAAACCATGAATCGACAAGCGTGAAAATATGAAATGGTGCAACTAATTTTAACCGGATGAGAAATGAGAAATGAGAAAATCAAGACACAATATGTAACTTGAAGAATGAATAAGGAGATTTTGATATATAAACAAAGTTACATGGTAGATTTTGATCAGCTTTTTCATTATATATACTACTAGTTTATTCATATATGTCTTAGACTAACCTTTGAATGTGTTATGAGTCAACTATATACATTATGTACCTTCATACCTAGCTTAGTAGCTTGGTTAAAGGTCAAAAGGTCTCCTAAAGTTGAATATATATCATGCATTACCTGGTAATAAAAATGTTAACATTTTTAAAACCCAAAACTTTTCAATGATTATTTTTTTTTTTTGATAATTTTTAATGATTATTATTATGCTTTTATAAAACCAAAGTAAATTAAAAGGTCTTGTGACTCAACGGCATGCATTTTGTATCATCTGCCAAGTGGTTATGGCATTTTATACAACTTGTGAGGATATTATTGGACATACGGAATGGACTTAACATTGGGTCCTGGGCCCAGTTAACTGGGGCCTCTTAGAGGGTACTCAAATTTGTTAGGCCTGACTTTGAGTATGGCCCAATCCCAATAGATAATATCGTATATTTATAGAGAGAAATTAATTAATTAGTTTTAAAATGGTAAGAATGACGAGGATACATACATGCATGTGCAATTTTTTTTAGATTGCATCTTTGAATGTGCATAATTTTTCAAGCTCAAAGTGAATCTTCTATTGATTCTAATTTCTAACCATAAAATACATTTTCTTGGGAAACAAGTTGCTTGATGCAATAAAAAAAATGACGCACTATCTAATTGGAAGAAATGCAAATGATAATTTTTTGCAATTATGCCTCTATACCCAAAGAAACACATGTTGACTCTGTCATATCTTAAATAACCTAGTAATATACTAATATGCACTGTAAAAACACATGTATGACATGGATTAATGATTAGTATAATGGTGGTATTTACTTGTAAAGCTTATTGGGCTTACTTATAAGAAATTAAGAATTTCTATGTTCTTTACCCTAAAATAGAAAATGTATTACTATGGCTGTAAGTGTTAATGTATATATATACTAGTATCTGTTGCACGCGATGCGTGCGTGATATCGTGTGTAAGTGATTTTGTGGAAGTTTTAATAAAATTGTCATTCAAATAATATTGTTTCTATTTTTTGTTATTTTTAAGTAGATGTAAGCTTTTTTTGTAATAATAAGGATTTTTTATTTGTTTAAAAAATGAGAGAAAGCAATTAGTAGTTTTGTTTAGTTATTAGGGGTATTTTGGGTAAAAAGGGTGGACACCAAAAGGTGGGGAGTTCCCATATATAATAGAGATATATCATATATGAGGTTATTAAAAAATATGAGGTTAAAAACAGGCAAAATGATATATCAATAATGCGTTAATAAAAAAAGGTCATAATGTCACACCATTATTTGAGTGTATGACATGTCATATGACGATAGACAGACTGAAATAATATTAGGGATATCCCTGCATCCCTAATACAATTCCATACTAATAACACTCACTCATGTTCTCCTATGGGTATAAAAACCACATAGTTATAATTACAGTCTCAAATGTATCCTTAAACACCATTTACATTGATTATATTAGACTATAAAGGGAAATAAATGTGGCATATTTTATAGCCTTGGACCAAATATTGTTGGTCATCCATTAGACTCCTATCACGAAGTTTACCAAAGTGACAATGGATTTGCACTTATTTTCTCATTTAGTGCAAAAAAGTTTATTTATCAAAATGAAAATAGTTTTTTTTTTCCAAAGCAATATGACTATTGAACACATTTTACTCCAAATTCCACAATAGTTTTGCTTTCTATTGACTTTACCATTGATATCTGATACGATGACTAATGTATTACTATGTTCATATCAAACTTTTGAGTCTTTGAATAGCCGGCCTAGCTTTGTGCACTCAACTATCCACCTCCCCTACATGAATATAGGTTCGTTAAATAAATTCCTCGGAGCGTTTAAGTCAAAATCTTGTCCCTTGTGTCGCACATTTTAGTAAAGTGAAAAGATATGAAATTTTTTAGTTAAAAAAAAATTGCATTTACTAAAAAGATTATATTTTTTTTATAAAATGGATGAAGTTAAGGTCTTCTTAGGTATACCTTAAAACAGAATTAAAAAAAAAAAGGTCCTCCTAGATATCATAACCAAAAGTTTTCACATTTGTTCTAACATGAAAATTAGGCCCCAAATTTATAAAAAATAAAGATGGAAGGTTGGGTATTAAAGATGAAAAATTGAAAATTAAAGATTGATCATTGAGAAATTTATTAAGGGTGGAAAACAAGGTTGATTTCCTCAAATATGAAGTAATTTTTTTAAAAATAATATATTTTCGGGCCCTCGTAATTTTGGGGCCCTGTGCTGTTGGGCTCTTTGCACACGCTCATCTACCCCCTGCTAACATGAAACACCTATATGAGAAAATCTATATATATATATCTAAAACCCAAAGCAACAAAATGTCATGCTGCCACATGTATCCCCTCCCTCCCAAATAAATGATACAAATTGTAAACAACAAAAATGTATGTGTGAAGACTCGAACACGCAACCTCTCATTTGAAATACGAAGACACTAACCAACTATTCTACAATAGCTTTTTGGTTTCTATGGGAAAAACATATCTATATACATCTAAGATTAGGAATAGACCACCAGCAACGATGAGACCAAGGAACCAAAATACTGGGCCGACACCCATGCCCAATCAACAAAACAACCATGTCCAAAATGTTGGCCAGCCTTCCATCACCCCCTATGAATTGGATTAATAAACCGAGGCCGAAATAATATGCATTTTTGGCAGAAGCAGATATGTCATCGCAAAAGCAACTCGGGCCATGATACCAAGCTAAGACACCACCTCCACTTTTCATTCAACTTAGTAAGCTATTGCACAATTAAAAACCCCACAATTACAACTTTTCAAACTTTTTTAAAAAAAAAAAAATCAATTTTTTATAACCTCCGTAATTAACACTACTACACCGTTTCATTAGACGTCAGTTGTATTCTTACACATCAACCTACGTTAAAAAAAATTGTATTATATTTTTTATAAGTAATTATATATTTATATTTATGTACTCTCTTGATACCGAGGTTATACTGATGAAGAATTCATGTTATAATTTATTATGTAGAAAATTTAAAAAGAACTCGAAGATCATCTAATTTCCTAAGCCCAATCCAATGCATATAACTCTTTTTTTTTCCACTTTTCTCAAGTGTTTGATTTAACACTTCAAATTCACATTGATAAATGATTAGGGGCGTCGCCGCCCCAACAACTAGTTATTGTTCTAAAAAATATATATTTCTTATGTTCAACCAAATGACTATTTACTTAATAGTGGTTGATTAACAGAAAGTCTAATAAGATAACACTTAATCAATATCTTTGTAAAAGATTTATCTAACTTCATTATACATTAATAATAACCATGTTTTAACCGTACTAAATCTTATCGATAAAATGAAAGTTGCATGTAGATACTAGATTGAGATTAAAGTTACATTTAGATTACCAACAATTAGTGAACTACACCAATTTTAAAACTAATTTCCTTGATCATTTTAACTGGATCCTGAATTCTTCAATTATATGAAATTTCTTAAACTGCAAACTGCATATTGAGTTAGAAAACTGATATCTTTTAGTAATAAATTAAGTTTTGTGAAAATAAAAACAAAAACATATTGCTAGCTAAAAAAATAAGTGCAATGTCTTTAATCTTTGTTAATCAACAAAAAAAAAAGTTTTATGCATGCGAAACTGAGGAGAGTTGAAATATATAAGGAGTAATTGTGTTATTATAATTGTGACTATGATAACAATTTTGAGCGTTAAATTTAAAATATCCATGAGCATGATTTTTCTTATTTTACAGGAGTATTATACTAGCTCCTACTAATTTGGAGTTTCATTATATATAGAGTTAAGTGGTAGTTTGTGGTAGCGTCGTGTTTTTTTTTTTTTTTAACATCGAGAAAATTTGCATTAATTAAAACACGGCATACAAACTAGGCTAAACATCAAAAACATAAGAACACTAAACTGAGCGTTACTTGCTCTTACAACCCAAACTAAGTTAAAACTAAGACTATAGAGGTTCTGCTTGATATAGAGGCTTGCGTTGTTCGGAACTTGATTCATAACTCGACTGGAAGTGGTTAACAATAGCTGGACCTGAACAGCGAGAACTGAGGAGCCATTATAGCTTCTTGGATGAAGGCAATCTGCAATAAAGGGGCATATCTAACCTGCTGGAAATTTTCTTATATATTCTTATATTTTGTTTCAAGTTACAAAAAATTGATGTTGGAGGACAGCTATTTACATAAATTTTCTTACATTTTTTAAAAGGTTTCCAATAATGTCATATCACATCTTATATGACATCCTATTAGCGTGCTTTTTTATTATATAAATCTTCTAGGTTATATATCACATCTTATATGACATCCTATTAGTATGCTTTTTAATTATATAGATCACTACAAAACCTTTAAAATAACACTTGAGATAGTCTAATGAAGATGGTGGGAGTATAATATAGGTATTTGGATCCTCTAGAATTCTAAAAATAACTCTACAAGGTAGAGTTTGAGCAATATCAACCATTGAATAAAAAATCAATGGCATCGATCCCAATTCCAGGAGATCTTGGCATCGATTCTCATCCGTTGCCCTTGTGGCTTTTCTAAACACCAAAAAATAATACAGTCGAAAAGTTATTAAAATGGTTAATGAATCTTCAAGTTGAATTGTTTAATTAAAATTAATCAGCAAAAACCAAGCATAAGCATGCAATTAGCAATCCTAGCTAGCTAGATGAGTGACCCATGAGACTTGTTTTGGACATCTGTACTGAACTCTTTTAAGTGATGACCCTCACAAATCTGACTTCCAAGGGACCACAAAAAATCTAAGTTATAGGGAATCCAATGAGGCCCAATCATCACCGAAATGTATATTGAAAACAACATTTTGCTTTTTATACTATTCTCCCCGTCTTTATTAGTTTCACACTTTCGACTTTCGACACTATTTACATACACGACTTTGATTATCTCTCGTGATTTGTCTTGGGAAAAATATAGTCGTGTGAGATCTTTTTAGATTCAATCTCAATGTGTAGTATCCAAATATCAACTTTTGTAATTTTCGTTATTGATAATTAGAGATATTAGGTTAAATTAGTGTATCGCGAAATGTCTTGTAGAAAGGGGTAAACTAATAAAGACCGGAGGGAGTATTATAATATGTAATTTTGACAAATTGAATGATCAATATGATTGCATATTGCCATACATTGAACAAGTAAACCTTCTTTTTTCTTCTTTTTAAATAAACAATAATAATTTACGGTTTCTAGATTTATTTGATTTTTTAAAAAAATGTTAAGACAAAGGGCCTACTTTAGGATCTATGGTAAAAAGGAAATCTTTCCTTTATTATTCTTCTATTTGAAAGAGTTATAACCTCATGAATGCATGCTTTTAAAAGAAATTGCAATTGTTCTTTTATTTCTAGATTCTTGAGAAATCAAATGTGTTTTCTAAATGTCAATCAAGGATGACTGAAGAGGTAGCAAGAACAGTATTTTCCAAGATTTTGTTGGATTACCAAACATCCAATTATGATGAATATTTTTTTTATCAACAAACACTGTTAGAAAGAAAGTAGTTAGTTTGTTCCCACAAAAATGAGAAGATTTGAATGACATACACACATATCTATATAATTAGATATGTTTATTTCTTACTTCTATTTTAAGAAAAAATTGCTAAGCAAATCTGACCACTGCTTTTAGTGGTGCAAGTATCAATCGAAAATAAAAACTTCATACTATAATTCCCCATGCAAGTTGCAACTTGCAACCGATGTTAAATTAAGTTTTTAGCATATGCAATGCGCAATTTATATGATCTTTAAAATATATTATTATACAAATATTTATCATCGGTTGTGTACCATCATTCATACTATTATATATTTCCTCCGTTTTTTTTTATTCGCAGAGGTTTAAACTTTTTACACTATTTACAAATTCTACTTAGTCTATCATTGGTGATTAATAATTAAAGAAAAACATATTCATGTAAGATTTTGTTAGATTCATTTCAATGTATATTTTCCGAATTTCTACTTCATAATTTTTAGTTGTCGGTAATTTAAGATATAAATTATTGAAGTTATGCATTGGCAAACATGTAAATCAAACAGTTGTAAGTAAAAAAAAAACATATACACTACCACGTTCTGCTTTTGCCTTTTAGCTAGTATTTTCCATGATAGGTTTTCAATATAGTCATATCAAAAATGTTCATACGAGTTTTTTCAGAAAATGAAGAAAGATTGATGGAAGAATGGGGCAAACTGAAATATAAAATTAAATAAAAAAATACAGGTTATTGTAGTCTTCAATAAGGTAATTCCCTCAGTTCCTTGATATCAGCCCTCTCCGCCCACTCCGGCATCGGGGTTACGCGATCGTCATTCACCGAAGCGAGTGTCATTCCAGGTTATCTATCAATCTAGGGCCTCCAGATCGGCAGCTTTATCACAGTTTAAGTTATTTATGTTTTTGTAGTTGTTGTGTAAGAGCGATTATAGCTCGGTTTAGCTTTTTATGTTCGTTTGGTTGTATTAACATTAAGTTTGTCTTCGTTTTTTAATTAATGCATTTTATCCGTTGTCGAAAAAAAAATGTTGTCACAATCATGAGCTAAGGGGCTTATTTTGGTATGGTATTATAGTGTTAATTTATGTCTTGATAGATCATGTATCGATGTGGGTTCAAACAATAACGTAAAATCTCGGAAGAATTGCAATGAAATGACGGTACGAAATTTATGATTTCAAATGCTTCACATCGTGTTTGAAGCTTTAGAGCTTAAGCAGTTTGATGGCACAACGTAACCTCTTATCATACTTTCAAACAACAATAATGATAATGAACTCTTACGAGGAAATCTTAGTTGATAACAACAATGATATATGACGGCAACAATAGCTTAATACTTTCTTTTTTTTTTTACTTGCAACATAGTCCTTTGGCACGCACTTTTAAAAGGATGATAAGCAAGGTAAACTAACATATTAATTAAAACAATTCGAACACCTAATAACTCAATTACTCTTCTTACCGTTGTCGAAAATATATTAAACAATTTGTTCATTTACTTTGTTTATCATGCTCCTAAAAGTGCATGCCAAAGGATTATGTTGCGAGTAAAAAGAAACGGAGAAAGTATATTATTAACTAAGACCATTCTCAAGACTAGTTGGATCTCAATTAGTTAAGTTAATAAATGATTTAGGAGTGTTATCTAAGACTTGAGGTCTAATATTCTGATTCAATTAGCTTAGTCAATTGGTTGGATGCTCAACTTCGGCAAAAGGTCATATGTCATTGCCTTTGTTCATTTACTTTGTTTATCATGCTCCTAAAAGTGCATGCCAAAGGATTATGTTGCAAATAAAAAGAAACGGAGAAAGTATATTATTAACTAAGACCATTCTCAAAACTAGTTGGATCACAATTAGTTAAGTTAATAAATGATTTAGGAGTGTTATCTAAGACTTGAGGTCTAATATTCTGATTCAATTAGCTTAGTCAATTGGTTGGATGCTCAACTTCGGCAAAAGGTCATATGTCATTGCCTTTGTTCATTTACTTTGTTTATCATGCTCCTAAAAGTGCATGCCAAAGGATTATGTTGCAAGTAAAAAGAAACGGAGAAAGTATATTATTAACCAAGACCATTCTCAAGACTAGTTGGATCTCAATTACTTAAGTTAATAAATGATTTAAGAGTGTTATCTGACTTGAGGTCTAATATTCTGATTCAATTAACTTCGTCAATTGGTTGGATGCTCAACTTCGGCAAAAGGTCATATGTCATTGCCCAAAAGACCTATTTAATGCAATTGGAAGGTACAATGGAACATGTTTATGCCTAAGACTGTATTTGGTTGGACATGAATGAAAGATAGACATGTTCCAAGGAAAAAAAACAATTATAAAATAGTTTTTCTTTATTTGGTTCCTTACAAGTATAGTTAGGGAAAAATTGGAAAAGAAAGAAGAGAAGGAAGAAGATAAGAAAGATAAAGAGGAAACTGTTGCATTCCTTTCTTTAAAAAGGAAGAAATATTATTTTCCTCTCTTGAGAAAACTATTTTCCGCTCTTTACAAACTAAACAAACGAATATAAGAAAATAACTTTTGCAAGAAATTATTTTCCTCCTAACTAAATACTCTCCCAGAGTAGTGAAGCTTTTTTTTTGCAACCAAACAATGAAGGTATCTAGGAAATAAGCATCGATCATCTCTATGATGATCAAGTCATTCAAGTGTCAGTCGTAAAGCATGTGAAATATGGAGGGAAGTAGTAAGTGTAGTAACTTAGTAAGTACATGATGCTAGACTAGAAAAAGGAGACACTTACAAAACTAAAATGAGTACGGCTAAGTAGTAAACCGCTTTGCTGCTGAGAACAAAGAGAAAGGAGTGAGACCCCACACAAGTGATAATACTGAAATGCCCTTCCGCTTACTTTTTTGGTAACAAATTGACTGTTGTTTAACCTTTTCGAAACTATATAACCCATCCATTGGGTGATGACAGTAACCAAAGATACTTAGATACCTATTAGAGGCGAAAATGGCAACCGGTACACCAAATCAATTCTGGGACCCCAAAATGTCACACTCGACTTCTTTCTTGCAAAAATATATAGCTTTCAGAACCGGAACCAAAAGGACACTAAAGTATACTGAATACATAACTTGCACTCCCATGATCCAGAGCTTTGAGTGCTTTCATCTGGTAAAAGAAGGCATGTGCAAGAATCAAATGGGCAATAAAACTATAAAAAGGTACCTGATGTAAACCCAGCATGAGCCATTATTCGCAGATTTCTCTATAAAAGACCAGAAATTTGGAATCTGTGAGCTCCGGAGAACACGAAAAAAAGAAAAACAGCACATCAATTGTTTTAAACGGCCACATGTTTTCGCATCAGATTTGCGCTTATGTCAAGGTCAAGAGTACACAGGTTTCATACAGTCCCCAGAAGTCTAAGCAGGAACCCAAAAAGTGAAAAAGAGGGCTGGCCACTAAGCATAACCAACATGGTCCACTATCAAATTTAGAGAATCAGCATTTCAATGTGCTATAAATAGTAAGCATAAAGCTTATCAAATTTATTCTTCAGCAAGACTCAGAGTCCTAAGTTTAGAAAAAGATAAGTTAAAAAAACATATCTCAGCTTAAGTAAAGGAGATGTGTTTTACCTTCATGCTCTTCACATTGGTATAGCCAGAATCACATAGGCAGGTCTCGTATAATTTGGTAGATATCAGAACACGTGTAACGCTTTCGGTTTGAAATCAAATTCCAACAGCTTCCTGCGTGTACATAAATGCATCATGTCATACCAACTTTCTAAGATGATTGTATGATTCTTGATTAATCAGTGCTAAAACTATTATCATCAGTCATTTCCAGGAAAACAGAAATTAGTGTCTGCTAAAGACTGTACTTTGATCTGAAAAACCTGGAAACTAAAGACTGTACTTTGATCTAAACCTGATTGAAGTATCCAACACTTTTAAACAGTTTTGTTTATTCAAGGTACCTCAGAAAACAAAGCAAAGTCCCAGGGAACCAGAATAAGGCTATGTAAAATCTGGCTTTAGGTGAGTGAAACCTTCCACACAAAACTTATACCAAGATCTCTTATGGATCGTTCTGTTAAAAGCCGTTAAATGGGGGAAAATAAATGGAAAAACAAAAAAGAGCCTAGTGGACAGCACTGTCAAAGACCAATCAGTAAAATGTACCTTCAGTGCAGCATTTCTCAAATTTGCGCGTCATTTTTCACCATTTAATCCTTTCAACCCACTGAAAATTCCATTTATATCGCTATGGGTGTACCTATTGCTGAAGAAATTCAGCCAGACAGGATAAAGTCCATTTCTATCTTCAATCAAGTATATGTATTTACAGATTTTCAGTACATGACAACTAAGAATAACGATAAAATAACATATAACAGTTATTCAAAAGAGGGGGCAGAGGAAAAAAACACTAAGAATATTTCTCTTTTTGGAATTACCATTTTTTAAATCTTTCTCATTTCTGTGCAAAACAGAAAGCAAGGCCATGAAAGGAGCAAGAACATGATACGTACAACATGCCAAAGAGAATCATACATTTTTATATACATCCACTATAAAAGATAGAGACATCATTGGCTTCAGGCCATGCTCGTTAAGAAAGATAGAGCATTCAACAAACGGAGCCATGGTTGTTGATGCTTTAAGCATGAGGGTCACCTGCACAAGGCTAAGGCCACACATATTTATGGTCTTAGTTCAGATAGCCTCAGCTTTTCTTTATTTCATTACAGAAGCTGCTTTCAATCGTGGGATGAATCCTCATGTTTACGTTACCTACCGTCACATAGTCGGTGGTATTGCAGTACTTCCGTTTGCCTATTTCTTTGAAAGGTGCATTTCAGTCTGCAAACAACCCCCTCACCCACCTACACACCAAAAAGAAAGACAACCCATACACTGAGGACGACCTCACTTGATAATGATTTGTTTCCTCAATTTTCTGTCCTAATATGCTCCTTAAAAACAATCAACCTACCAACCATTCCTTCCCCCCCCGGCCCCCCAAAAAAAAAAAAGAGATCCCAAAAGTAACACTTAAAGCAATTTTCTTCCTCCGCCTGAAAGTTCACTGATCATTTCTTCTGACCCTTAACACTAATTTCTCTTGGTGCAGGAAAATAAGGCCAAGGATGACACTCATCATGTTCATTGAAATCTTTCTTTATTCTCTACTTGGGTACGTCACTACTTACATGTTCTATCCTATAGTTGAGAATTCCTGCAAACCATTATATCCGTGTAAAAATGATATCTGAAGGTTTTTTTTTCCACGGATACCAGAGTTGGATTGACGATAAACATGTACTTTGCAAGCTTGAACTATACCTCACCAACATTTCTATCAGCAACAGTAAATACAGTTCCTACTTTGACCTTTGTGCTAGCAGTGGTATTCAGGTAAAATGAAATATCTTTAGTATGCCAACAGATTTATGAATGCAGAATTTTTTTTTAATCTTTTTTAGGTAGGTAAGACGAAGGGCCCTACCGAGCCACAACCTCTTGCTGGTCACCCCGGCTCAGGTTAGCAGGCTAGACACTTTGGGAGTAGGGGGGAAAGGTAAGGGGAACCCCTCCTCCAAAGTGCTCCTAGTGAATGCAGAAACTGCGTTCTGAAAAAGTATGAATTAAGCTTATCAGTGCAGTTTCAAAAACTCACCTTTGTGATATTCCCCGATCATTTGCAGGCTGGAGACTCTTAACTTACGAAAACCACGTGGATTAGCAAAAGCGACTGGAACTTTCATATCCTTAGCAGGGGCGATGGCCATAGCATTATACAGAGGACCAGCGATCAAAAGCTTGTGGGAACCTCCAATACACCTCATGAAAAGTGACTTTCACAAAAATTGGATAAAGGGTCCAATACTTTCAATAGCAAGTTGCATATCCTGGTCAATATGGTTCACAATGCAGGTATCTCAATCCCTAGCCAAAATTTTCAATACCTGTTAATAAAGGTTTCTGGCATACATAGTGTTGAGGCTTCAAAAACAAAGTGAGACAAGAATGAATTAAGTTAGATAAATCTCAAGGACATTAATGTTTCAATAGCATCAAAAAAACTATCCTATCATCTTTACTGAAGAAACAACAATAATGAATGTCAGAATATTGTTAGGGATATCCTTCTATCTTACTGATTTCTCCATTATTGCTAGTATGAAGTGAGAAACAAAAACCCTAATTGCGAGTATTAGATTAATTCATAGAGAAATATAATACAAATTGTTTGACCCAATACAAACCATTCATTCAGAATATGACAGTACTTGTATGTACTACATAGAGTCAAAAGGCAACAATAATATAACAATAAGATGAAACTTTGCAGCTCTATTTGGTTCTTTTTTATTGGAAAAATATTGTAGCAATCATAAAGGAAGAAATCAATGGAATAGTTTCCGAGTCAGAAAAATGTATTGCCCTTGCAGGGATTCACATTGGAAAGATATCCTGCACCACTGTCATTAGCTACATGGGCAAACTTCATGGGAGCTGCACAGTCTGCTGCTTTCACTTCACTGGCTGTTAGACATCAGCCAGTTGCATGGGTTAGGAAATCCTTCATCGACATAGCAACCATTCTATTTGGGGTAAGTTGAATTCAGGAAGTTAGAGAGAGAAACAGTTTTCAAAAACCTCCAAGGCTCCAACCCCACCCCCAGCCTAAAATTGAAAGTAGACCTTAGTTGTTTGTGATCAATTTGCAGGGAGTGGTTTCCTCCGCTTTGAACTTCATGATGATCGTATGGTCTTCCAAAGAAAAAGGCCCCGTCTTTGTAACTATGTTTTGTCCCCTACAAACAATACTGGTGGTGATCTTTGCATATTTCTTTGTTGGTGAAAAGCTATACATGGGCAGGTAATCATAACTCATATCGTAATCCTTGTTCTACTTCTATGAGGCATACATAGATGTCCTAATAATCTTTTCTTGTAATTCAGCATCATAGGAGGAGTTACAATTATCGTAGGTCTGTACCTGTTGCTATGGGGAAAAGCAAAAGATCAAGAAGTCGGCATCACATCTGAGAAGCAACCATCACTATCTACTAAGCAGAATGAACCGAAGATACAAATAGTAACAGTGCTAGAAAGGGAGTCACCCAATCACTAGCTGAAACCTGCATGGTGAAAAGAGTTCTTATATTCTCGCCAACTAAATGAAAAAGATAGCATATGGACTGCGCATGCGTCAATTTGTTTATTCTAGAAGCTATAGAACAGCAGACAAAAAGAACAACAAAGAAAAGGCTATTCTCTGTGGCTCATGCAAACAACAATATACGTTACATAAGCAGATATTATTGAGAGTTCACAGTGCTAAAAACAACCATTATAGCAATTGATCTTGAACAACAATTACTAATACATAAGATATTTAAATTTCTGACCATCCCAAATCCAGCAATGTACATCAGAATTTCCGGTGCATAATATACAAATCCCAGGTCGGAGTAATACATGCAAAGAGTTAAGTCAAAATGCCTAAATCTTGACTATTGATTCTTTTACGATATAGCTTTTGGAAGATGAATTTCACATTATAGAGGCGCATAAAATTGAAAGGCAGGAACATATCTCAAATAAAATTATGACAACATTTCTAATAATTTAAGTAGTTTTTATGGAAAGCAAACAAATGCTTCTGCATTATAAAAAGAGCACCTTAAGACAGATTCCACAGATCTTCCAGAAGTTAGACCATTAGACTATGGAATAATGGAACAAATACTTACTATTAACTTATTCCTTTCTCGGCATATTATCAAAACAGAGCCTCAGATTCTGAGTTGCACTTTTGTATTCAACAGTATTAGTATGTCAAATTAATATTTCCATCACAAGCATGATCTAGTAATCCTTGACTAATATAATCAAAAAGACTTCCCAGCATATTATACATCTCTTCTGCTCTGGGATGTGTGTCATCAGCAGAATGGAACTGGTGAACTCTACAGTCAACCTCAATCCAGCTACAACCAGGGATCTTTTGTGCATTCTGCGCCTTCAACATCCTCCTCACTCCACGGACCTCGTCCCACTTAGCCAGTTCCACATATAAATTGGCTAACATTGAAATGTAGCCACCATTATTCGGATCCATCTCAATCAACTTTTGAATGGCAAACTCCGCCAAATCTGCATTGCCATAAATTTTACACCCATTAAGCAAAGAACCCCAGATAACCTCATCAGCTTTGACCTTCATGCCACTGATAATATCCATAACTTCTTCAAACCTGCCTGCCCGACCAAGAAGGTCTAGTATGCACCCATAGTGCTCAATTTCAGGCTCGATACCATAGACATCGGTCATTAAGTCAAAATAGTAATATCCTCTCTCAACCAAGCCACCATGAGTACAAGCATTCAATAGACCAATAAAAGTAATTTCATCAGGTCTCACATCATTCCCATTTTGCATCATATCCTCAAAAACATCTAATGCACTTCTACTTTCCCCATGAAGTGCATAACAATTGATCATGGAATTCCAACATGTCAAACTTCTATCAGGAGTGATGTTAAAAACTCGCCTCGCTTCCTTCAAGCAACCACATTTTCCATACATATCAATCAACGCATTCGCAATGTACGAATCACGACCAATGCCCTTTCTATAAATGTAGCCATGGGTTTCCTTCCCAAGCTGAAGCATACCCGTTTGCCCACAAGCAGAAAGAGCACAAGCCAAAGTAACCTCATTAGGTCCAACATGTTGCCCACATGAGGCTAACATTCTTCTAAGGTACAAAATCGCCTCCGAAAACAACCCATTCTGTGTGCAACCAGCAATAATGGCATTCCAAGAAGGAACATCCCTCTCAGGCATTTCATCAAACAATAAAACCGCATTCCCCATCTCCCCCAATCTAGCATACCCAGATATCATAACCGTCCAAGAAACAACATTTCTCTCACGCATTTCGTCGAACATCCTACGTGCATTCCCAAAATCAGAACAAAACCTAATATACAAGTCCACAAGAGCAGTTTGAACAATTGGGTTTGATCCAAACCCTGTTTTTACAATCTGGGTATGCACCATTTTCATACCAAAACAATCAAAAACTTCATAACTTGATTTCAAAACATGGGGGTAAATAAAATGGTTAGGTCGAGGTCGGCCATTGTTAACCATGTTCTTATACAACGTAAGAGCTTCAAAATGATGAGAATTCGAAGCATATGCATTGATAATTGCGCTATAAAGGTAGACATTGGGGGAATTAACATGATCAAAGATTAAACGCGCGTAAATTAGGTTAGAAAGATGAAGAGTGCAGAAACGAAGGAGTTTGAAGGAGAAGAATTGAGATTGAGAATGGCCGAGAATTATGAGAGATGATTGAAGTTGTTTGACATGGTTGAGTGTTTTGCATTTGTTAAGTATGGTTTCTAAGGTTTCAGTCACGTTAAAGTTGTTAAAATGAGTGACCATTTACTTAACAAGAACAGAGCAGGAAGTGTGTTAAGACTTAAGAGACTGAGACTATTGTCATTTGTCAATTGTTTCAAGAGGTTTGATTAAAACCTGAGGGATAGGGACCTTTTGGTCTTTTGGCCTCGAACAAAACCTGTTCAAGGGTTTATATTGAAGTTTTTGAATCTAATTTCGATTGTACATTCGGTATACTTAGATTTAAGTTTGTTTTGCTCTAAATTAGTGGAAGGAAATTGGGGTTTTCATAATAGGTACACTCGGATGTATGATAGACATGTTGGTTTATTTCAGACATATGGTTGGTATTCTTAGTCAATATTGATTAATGTTGTTTGTATTATGTTAGGAAAGGTCACTAGAGATTCTCAAGTGACTTTTGTCGAATTCTTGTTCTTATTTCTAATAGTTGTTAGAAGAATATCCAATATATTACGACCCTTACTACGTATTTTTCATTAACAACTACACCACATTTAGTATTACTAATTTACCGATTATCCACCATTGTAAAACTTAAAACTTCATAGAGTTCCTAAGAGTAGTTACAACTTACAAGTTGGGGAACATTTTTCAAGAGTTTCTACCAATGTCCTAAGAAGACTTCCTAATGTTAGCTTGAGTAAGCTCTAGGAAGTTTTCCCTTTGGTTCTCGTTAATTTTGCTATTGATCTTTTACAATTTCTTTTGTATTTAAGACCTTCAAAAAGTTCTCCACTTGCAAATCCATTAGACCCCAAAGGGTCCACTTGCAAGCAAGTAAAAACCTGGGCTCTCCCAAGTTCCATCATTAATCTTAGGTGATTTAGTGAGTTAGTATTTAGACTTGTGTTTGATCACATGTCTTGAAGACAAGAGGCTATTCAAGGAGGCTTCTGAGCAGAAAATAAAGCATACAATCGTCGTTCCGGTAGCAAAAGTTATTTGTAGCAAATTAGTCACATTGTATTTGCACTCTAGGAATATGCATCAACCATTGAACAAATCCAACGAGGATTGAAGAACTCAAAACAGACGTTGAAATTGTTGGATTCCATCAATATAGACTGGAAAACTTCTCTATACAAAATCAGGCTAATAGGTTAATACACTAAGGATGTACAAAAAATGCAACATGGATGAAGGCTGACATGATTCATCCACTTGCTCTTCTACTGATTTTAAGTTATAAAATCACAAAAAATTTACTCTTTTATACTGTCAAACTCTGGATTCTAGAAGCCTTGTGGTCCGTCTCATTTGGCTTCAAGCAGCTTGGCACGTATTGATTCAGAACATGAAGATTTGTTGAGGCTAGAAAGACCCAAAAAGAACATAATGTCAGTAATTACTATAAGGTGCAAATTCAATTGTTTAGTATCAAACAGTATAGAAAAGAGTCGGGCAATTTGGAGAACAGTTCTCCACCAAACATGTGAGGGAGCATTTTGGTAAATGCACTTAATTTAGACCTCACACCAAGTTTTACTCTTTGTTTGGTCGAGAACAAATTCTCCATCTAGCCTTTTTTCTATAGAAAAGGCCATCAAAGAAACCTACCGAAGAAGAATGTCCCCACTCAGAGAATGCTGCTCAGATATGTATTCAGGTGCAACTTCTTGTAGCAAGTTAAGCTGCTCCTCAACCTCACCTGCATAGAACAGAACAGCTTTACGGTGAGAACAGCAGTAAGAAAATGTTCTGTTAAATTGACAGTTAACGAAGTAAACACTTACTTCTATCAACAATGTCCAAATGGCCTGTAAGTAATTTGTAAATAAGCTCCTCTTTTGTGATAACAGAGCGCTTGATAGACTGGAACAGGAGACTAATCATGTCAAAGAGTTTGGGCACACCCGCCATCAACTGTTGCCGCCTCTTTGATTGTAAAACAATTGGGTCCTTCTCTGCTAAGCACTTCTTTTCTTTCTCTATCAACTGCACAAAGGAATATTCAGTTTAAGCAATGAAGGACTGTGTACTCATTACTGCTACCAGTACGCTAAAACACCACTTACCGACTGTAAAAGGTCATCTGGAAGTACTCCCAGGATATCATCCTTAGAAACATTGGAGCCTTGTGGATCTTCAATATCAGCACTGCTCTCATCGAAGTTTAAGGACCTTCGCTTAGCTGACTTGTTGGGTAAATCACTAGTATCATGATCCGGGGTCATCAAACAGCGTTTTGGTGGGTGTGATGCAGTAGGTGTGGCTGCCATCAGCCTTGCAGGTGTTGACACAAGTTCTGCAGGTGTTGAAACAAGTTTTGAAGGAATGGAAGCAAGTTTGGCAGGTGTTGAAGCAAGATCTAAAGGTGCTGCATCAGCTTCAACTATAGTGCTGGACAACCCATCATTAGCCTCAGCACAAGTAGCTTCCTTGATTGGAGTTTCTGACAGGCAAAATGATGGCTTAGCTGGCAAAGACTCGAAAACTGGAGCACCAAGAGGCCTTGATGAGAACCGCCTCTGGAACGAGGGAGCAGTAAGCGACGCTGCCAATGGAGTAGGGGTTTTGTTCATGTTTGGCTCAGTTTCTTGCTTTGGCTTATAGAATAGATGAGGTAATTCTCCCTCAGGAACATCATCATCCTAAAGGCAAACATTCAATTCATAATTTCACAGTCAATACACCAACTCATATTCCAGGAGCCATCAACTAAAACATAACTAATAACATACAAACATAAAAAAGAAACCCGATTAGTACCTCATGATTCGCTTTCAAATAGTCGATGACTCGCGACTGAAAGATGTCTTTCAACTGCGAAAATCCACCACCGCCTTTCGCATTCTTATCAGATTCCACAGCATTTACTTCCAATGACACAAGGAGCTCCTCCTTCATACATTTTGTGACTTCATTTTGAACTCGAATTTTCTTTACCACAATCACCTCTGGCACTATGTACTTCAATTGAGCCAAGTGATGTAATGTAAACCTCCTACATTACATTAAAACACCGTCAAAACTTTAGATACATAAAAGAAGACTTACACATTAACAAAGCTGAATTATAAAGTTCATGATATGTACAAAATGTTGAACAGCTGAAAGTATTACCTGTCTGTCAAAGATTCAATACTAACAGCAAGCTTACTAAGCGTTGCCGGCACTTTCTTCAATCGGAGCAGCCGCATTGAGCTAACCATTGAATTGAAGAACTCACATAGCATCTCATACCTATTGCCAAAATCATCATAAAATTAATACAACACAGTAATCAAACATAAACACGCTTCGTAACACTTTAATTGCAACAATGTAGATTAACAAATCCATTAATTCCAACTTGGAACACATCAACCTATTGTCAAATCATCATAAAATTAGTACAACACAGTAATCAAACATAAACACACCTCATAAAACTTTAATTGCAACAATGTAGCTTAACAAATCCATAAATTCCAACTTCTAACACATTAATTGCAATATATTAGAAGAATGCAAAAACAATAAACTTGTTTCCTCAAGTAATTCTGGATCACAATGAGTAAAACTCACTATAAATCTATCCGATTCATACAGATTATGCATACAGCAGATGTGAATCAATTACATCCGAAATTTTGCAAGATTAAACCCTAGATTTATCATATCACTCCTAAATGTCAAAAACTCAAAATCATCAAATCCTACTAAAAAATAACACATTTTAAAGCACATATTAACACATTATAGCTCTAATTTCCTAAAATCATCAATGCCAGAATCACAAGTTCTCAGATTAAATTCAAAACATCGCCAGAAAATCACATATTATACATTGTAACCCTAATTATCTAAAATCCTCAATGCCAGAATCACAAGATCTCTCAGATTAAATTCAAAAAATCGCCAGAAAATCACAAAACGACATTAAAAAAATAAGCTCAAAAATCAGAAAATCATACTTTTGAGGCAAAAATGGTGCTGATTTTTTAGACTTGTGAGCAACTCCAGTTCCTAACACCTTATGAGGAACAACCTTCTCAGAATCCAAAACAGCAACCTTAGGCTTCTGGAGCTGAACCGCTGCTCGCCGAATATCCGAAACCGATAGAGCAAAGTTCTGATTGCGGATCCTAGTAGACGGTATCGGATTAGCCCGTTCCGGAGTATCGACTGCAGGAGAGGGGTTCGGGTTCGGGTTAGGGTTAAGGTTCTTGATGGGAGTAGTAAGAAGAGGCTTCTTTGAT
Organism: Beta corolliflora; assembly: GCA_947648045.1. NCBI lineage: Eukaryota > Viridiplantae > Streptophyta > Magnoliopsida > Caryophyllales > Amaranthaceae > Beta > Beta corolliflora. Next base: position 290,071 of record CANSZD010000230.1, on the reverse strand, counting down.
TTGAAAGGGATCATCAATGGTGAATCTGATGACTCCATTGATGAAGATTATTAAGGAGTTTTGAGAGAATTGAAGTTTGAGGAGAGAGAAAGAGTTAGTGAGAGAGAGAGAGAGAGATGGAGAAGAATTGGGGGATTTGGCGGGGGATTATATGAGGGGAGATGAAGAAGTAGGGTTTTCTGGCGGGAAGGAGGAGTTTCCCGCCAAATGGTGTTTTCGCGGCTAATTTTTGTGGGCTTTTTTGTTTTGTTGGGCTAAGCTAGGGTAATAACAAAAGTTATCCTCGAGTAATGTAGTATGTTACTAGTTGTTGGCCTTGACAATGTTTCGGGGTTGTTTAAAATTGCAAAAATGTTTGGCGTTGTTATGGTGTAGAATTCTCATTAGATTGTTACGGTGTGAGACACCCGAGCCTAATTATGCGAGTTGACATGACCTAGATCATGGGTAAGACTATAACTATTTTGATGCAAAAGTCGTATTTTAGATGGAAAAAACCAGTATGTTTGGCCCGTGCGATGCCCCAAGCAGTTACAATTATCAAATATATTATTATTCATAAGTTTCATAATTAATTTTATTAGCTTTTCGTAATTTTCTTTCTAGTGCGGAATTGGAAAATGGACGTTATTGCATAATAAATTGTTTTTTAAAAAAAACTTTTAAGGAATTGGGGATAAAATTAACAATGTCAATAGAATTGGGGTAAGAGAATGTTATTATTTTAATAAAATTATTAGAGATCAAAAGGCTTTGTCTATGTCTTTATTAGACCTGGGCATGGGTCGGGTCGCGCCTGTTCACGGGCTCGGCCCGCAGGCTTTGGGCAATGGCGGACCGATCCTGAGCCCGTGAGTAACGGACTGTGTCGTGGCGGGCCTCAAATTTTCAGATTTTGTCCACGGCCCAGGCGCACGGGCTTGCGGGCCGAGCTTGTGCCTCCTGCGTGTCTAGCCCGTGTTTTAGGCGTTCGACCCACGGGCCATATAGGCGGGCTCATGCCAGACCATGCCTGAAGTAAAATTTCTTAATCGTGGCAGGCCCGCGACCCACGTAGCGGACAACGGGTAGGGCCTTCGACCGGACAAGCCCGACCCATGCCCACCTCTAAACTCCTCATAGTTACATATAATTATAAAGACTTTATTATGTTTTACTTTGAAACATTAAACATAGAAATTGTACGTAGTGGATTGGTGATTAACTCTCACGAATAGATTGCCACGTGACACCGTTCCTTAGCTTTAATAGGAAGGCCTTTTAATAAGACTCTAAAAGTCGATATTTCAATAATTCTAATTCTTATTAGCAAGCTTTAATCAAACAATAAGTAAAAACACTAATCAATTAGAGATATCAATGACTAATCAAACCAGCAATAACATCAATCAAGATTCATAGCATATAAACATGGATTCCCAAACCCTATAGATTAAAACTACTCAACCATGAGATAAATAATAAAATCTAAATCTACAAAGGAAAACATAATTAAAAGAATCAATGAAATAAAGAGAAGGAAATAATATAACTCATGAAAAATCAAGAACAAGAAAAAATAGGGTTTACTAAAAAAAAACTAGAGAGAAAAAGAAGAAGAAAACTAAACTATGAATAAAATAACGTGAGAGAGAGTAGGAAGAGAGTTAGTGTTCTAATCTAAATAATATTAAGTCACCTCATACGACTAAGAAAGTAAGTTACAAGATAAGCAAAATCGAAATGTTCATTAAATGGGCGGAAATAGTGATTCACGCGTGCGGTAGCAGATTCCAGCAGAAACAATCCGAACTTTCGAAAGACATAACTCCTTGACTAGACGGGGAATGCCACCTATTGTTGTGAAGTTCTTTAAGTCTACTTTCCAAATCTACTGAAATTATTCAATTCTCATAAGCACATCAAAAGTCATGGTCAGAATAGCAAACATGATTCCTTTTTTTCACATTATTCTAATGATTTTCCACTTTATAATAGTCACTCAAACTCATACTATAAGATATTCAAACGACCATTATGCAATGTATCTTTCTTCCAAGTGCTCATAATCCTCAAGTTTAGCTAATCATACTCCAAATACGTTCTCAATACCTGAAATTTCATGAAAAACAAGAAAACATACCGAATAGGAATAGAATAGCATAGATTAAGAATATGATGCAATAATGAATCTAAATGCTCTAAAATACAACCTAAATGCATCTAAAAGCTATATATATAAATATGTATATGTAATATGGTTTTACTATTGTAAGGAGCTTTTTCTAATGGGGGTGAAGAGTTCATAGTTGATTTTAAAAAAATATGGTTTGTTAGTATCAAAACTCTCACATAATATACTTTACTTTATTGATATTGTCATTGTTACTTTTTTTTTTTTTAAAGGAACCTCAAAAGAGGAACTAGTTTAATATATCAAAAAACGCACAAATAGCAACAATGTCTGGAATGTTGTCCATCCAACATCTATATCCAAACTCCACAAGTTGGAGATGCGTGAGCAAAAGTGAGTAGCCTACCTTATTATCGGAACGTTTGACAAACAACCAAACTACTACATCAAAACAATCAACAAAAGCAAGAATGTTCTCAATAATCAGATAAAACTCACTAGAACCAAAGGACTTCAGCCTAAGTGCATTAAATAACTTGGAGACAATCACTTTCAACCACAAGTTTTCGGACACCCAATTGCTTCGCCAAGCGCACGCCTTCCAAGATAGCCCGAGCTTTAGTGACCCACATCTCCCAGCCTACTCGATGCTGCAGCACCGCGCATCCTAGAATAGCTCCCTCATCATCATGGCACACCACACCAACACCCTCTCCCATTGTACCCACAACACTTGCATCAACGTTACACTTCGCCCAACCCGATTCCGGCATGCTTCAGCTCTCATCGTGAGGTACCAGCAGCTTCACCCATTCAGAACTTCATTGTCATGCCCACTTTCCGCCCAAATCGCCCTTGCCAACCTACAATTAAAAAGAGCATGGATTTTAGACTCGGTTGCAACTCCACAAATCTTACATTCCGGGGATAAGTGTTGTAGCAGACGGTTAAGGCCAATACAAGTGGGTAAAGCTTCCAAGCAAGCCCTCCAAGCAAATATTTTAACTCTAGGTATAACATCCGCACCCCAAATAACCTTCCACAAATCACGAATTGAGGATGACGATTCCTCTTTCAAATACCACGCATCATTAGCAATAACATGATAAACCGATTTTACAGAATAATTCCCATCCTTTTCCAAATCCCAACATAAAGTATACTCCGGGAGCAGGTGACTCAACGGAATACTCAAAATTCTATCAACTTCAAAAGGGAGAAAAAGTTGAGAATGTAGTACCTCATTCCATGAGTTTATTATATTGTTATTTTACATTGACTTTTTTATACATCAAAAAAAAAATATATAGTTATTCTTTTTCATATGTTTAGTATTTTTTTGATAGGAATATGTTTAATGAATGTTTGGGTTTAGATTTTAAATTTAGGAAATTAATTATATGTGAAAAAAGTTACATACTATATATAATAGACTTCAATAGAATCTCTTATCTAACCCACCGAACTAACTCTCGCTTCTTCATCTTCCCTCCATTTTCAAATTTCAGCATTCTCCAACTTCTCTCTCCACCTTCAACTTATCTCTCCACCTTCAACTTCTCTCTCTAAAACCTAGATTAATCTCTCAATTTCGCTCTCAAAAATGAAGAACACAACTGTCCATTCCTAACAAGATGAAAATTGTTAGATCCTCCGGTAAACGTCAATCGCGCGGTATCTCCGTCGACGAAGATTCTTCGCGACGCAATTGACCAAAGTGAATGGATTCGTGAGCTTGAGTGCAAGAAGTTTGCTCTTCCTCTGGATGAAATTGAAGAAAAACAGCAAGAATTGGATGATGAAATCAAGTCAGAGGCTGCAATGATGGAAACACTTCTTGAAGAAATTCGTAGCCGGAATCAATTTACGATTACAAATCTTGAGGAATTGGAGTTTCTCCAACAATGTACCACCTCTGAAGTGAAGGTAACTATTGCTTTTGGAACTCCAAAATCAGAGAGAGATGTTATAGCAACTAAAGTTGGCGATGAAGAGGAAGATGAGTGAGAACTAGCAGCGAATTGTCGATAATCTGTAAGCAAAAATTGTCGATATCATATAGTACCACTATATAGTAATACTAGTAGCAGAATATATGAATAATAGATTTTACTATATGATTTTGATTTTCTACTATATAGTAATAGTAGTGACTAGTGACTAGTGACTAGTGAGAGACAAGTATATGTTTAGAATACATTTTAGTCAAGTATATGATTTTGACGTTAGGCAGTATAGATCGGATTTTTGTTCTTTTGTGTTCTCATTGTTTTTGATTGATGACAAAATTTGGAGAATACAGATAGATTTTAGTATATGATTTTCATGTAATCACAATTGGCATTATGGATCAGTTTTTGTTTTTTTTTTGCCTTCCAGTTTTTTTCCAGAATTTTTGTTTGGACTTTTTTGGAAAAAGAAAGGTGAAATTCCGAGATAATATAGATTCAATGTCCTGTATGCTACTTTTAGACACTATGCTATTGGAAGGTTTGCCAGAACAAATTCTTAGCAAATTAATCACATTCTATTTGCACGTTAGGAATTTGCATCAACCATTGAACAAAAGCAATGAAGATTAAAGAACAGTAATTACATTAACATAGAGTGGAAAATTTCTGTATACAAATCAGGCTAATAGGTTATACACTAAGGATGTACAAAAGTGCAACATGGACTGAAGCATCACATGATTCATCCACTTGCTTTTCTACTCATTTTAACTTACATAAACCAGAAATCCCACTATACAAAGCCCAATCGAAGCTGATACCTATGACTGCACTCGAACTTTCGCTCCTCCCTGGAGAAGACCCTATGCCTGGCTCAACCAATGGAGAAACCTTATCTTGCCATTGCATACACATCCTAGAAGTGAGGATGGAGACTTGATTAGAGCTGCACCCGGAGCCCTCGGAGTTGGTTGTGACGATGTTACTTCCCAATGAAATCCAATGCCTCTTCTTGAGGCTAATATAGCAAGCATATATGTCTACCCTCTATGCCAATTTCCATGATAGATATATTACCAAATTTAAACCCAAATATACCAATCCCGTTACCTGTATGGTTTGGAATACCCAAGGAGCAGGAAGTCGTGCCTTTGAGGCAGTACTTCATAAGTTGATCACAACACATCAACCAAATGTCATAGCTCTGGTGTCCAATAGAGGTGAACATGCAGTCTGGATTCATGAGAAAGATGAAACAAAAACCAGAATGGCACAATACTTTTCAGAACATTCCAAGAAAGAAAACACAGTGCGAATCTCTGATCTACCTTCACACATCTTTCCACAATTCACAAATGAAGCATGGAGTAAACTCACCAGATATTTCACTAGAAGTGATATTCATGCAGCTATCAACAATATGGGAGATCTCAAGGCATCAGGGCCTGAGGGTTTTCAACACTTATTTTTTTTAACAGAAAAACTATGATATTGTGGCGGAGAGTGTCTATACCACGACTCTTGATGTTCTCCAAGATAAAGGTTTGCCTGAAAAACTGCGCGAGACTTGTCTAAATCTGATTCCACAAGTCGATAATCCGGAGCAAGCATCTCAATTCCGACCCATAAGCCTTGGCAATGTGGCCAAAGATCATCATCGTTGCAAGTTGCTGAAAGATCCTAGCTGGGAAACCTTACTTGTGCATTGCTAAACAGAGGGAAATCGAGTCGCTGACTGGCTTCCTAACACAGGTCACATAATTAAACAGAATAATCATTAATGAGGCACCTCCAGTGGAGCTTGGTAGAATACTGCAGGATGATATCTAAGGTGTGGTGTTGCCACGCATGATTAATTAGGTTGTTTTTTTATTTTATTTTTCTTATTTTCTTGTTTTTATTTCTCACTTGTGCACTGAAAAAAAAAAACATATTGAATCAGAACATGAAGATGTGTTGAGGCTGCAAAGATCGAGAAAGGACATAAAAACCCGCTGAATCACTCATAAGGTGTAATTTCAATTGTTCAATGCCAAACAGTATAGAAAGAGTCTGGGTATATGGAGAAATGTTTTTCACCAAACATGTGAGGGGGTATTATAGTACATCCACTTGGTATGGGCACTAATCAATTCCTCGTTTATGTTTGGCGGAGTGCCAGTCTCATTTATAACCTCTTTCTACAGAAAAGGCCATAAAAGAAACCTACTGAAGAAGACTACCCCCGCTCAGAGAGTGCCGCTCAGATATGTCTTCTAATGCAAATTCTTCTAGCAGCTTAAGCTGCTCCTTAACCTCACATGCATAAAACAGAACAGAACAATTTTGCGATGAGAACAGCAGTAAAAAAATGTTCTATGATAAATGACAGTATATGATGCAAACACTTCTATCAACAAGGTCCAAATGGCCTTAAAAGCTACTCTTTAGTGATAACAGAGCGCATGATGGACTAGAACATTTAAGATCTTTCTCTTCTAAGATTATTCTTTCTTTATCAAGTGCACAAAGGATTTTTCAGTAATAACCATGAAGGATAGTGCTACCATGTGCAAGACAAGACCTGTAAGCAAAAACTACTTACCCACTGAAAAAGGTCTTCTATAGGTACTTCCAGTATATCATCCTACGAAACATTGTAGCCTTGTGGACTCTTCGTTATCAGCACTGCTCTCATCAAGATTTAAGGACCTACACTTAGCTGACTGTTGGGTCAATTGCTAGTATCATGGTCCAGGGTCATCAGAGTGTGGTTTGGTGGGTGTGATGCCCACAGGTGTTGCTGCTATCAGCTTTGCAGGTCTTGAAACAAGTACTGCAGGTGTTAGAAAAAAGTTTTGAAGGTGCGGAAGCAAGTTTGAAGCAAGATCCAAAGGTGTTGCATCAGCTTCAAATCTAGTGCTGGAAGACCCATCATTACCCTCACAGCATAAGTGCCTTTCTTTGTTGGAGATTCTGACAGGCAAGATGATGGCTTAGCTGGCATGGGCTCGAGAACTTGAGCACCTAGAAGCCTAGATGAGAATCGCCTAAACCAGTGAGCAGTAGGCGATGCTGCCAACGGGGTGGGGGTGATGTTAACATTTGGCTCAGGTTCCTGTTTTGGCTGATGAAATAGATGAGGTAATTCTCCCTCATGAACATACCGTCCTGATTGCAAACAGAAGTCAAATCACATATTTACAGTCAGTACACCAACTCATAGTCCAGCAGCCATCAATTTAAGTCTAAGATATCAAGAAAGAAAAAGAAAAATTATACCTCAGCATGCGCTTTCAAATTAATAATGACTTGTAACTGGAAAAAAAAAAACAATTTATACCTCATCATGGGCTTTCGAATAATCAACAACTAAACGTACACCCTACAGTCCTACACAGACAAGATCTGCCGGCAACAGATCGTTTGAGGCTGATAAAGAATCCACAAGCATCTTCTGAAGCTTGAAATAAAGAGTCAAAATAGCCTGTATCTTCCAGGCCTTACCAGCAGAATCTGACGCCAGAATGATGCCAATATCACCGGGAATCCCCTTGTCTTAGGCCCTTTGTCCTTCGGAAGAGCCAAATAAACAGTCGAAGATATATTGACAGAACTATTGAGCAATAGTAACAAATGCTCAAATAGAGTGGACAAAGCTTTGGAAAAAGGAAAAAACAGCAAGTCATACAAGCAACTACACATGCTTCTCTACAGGATGGACGGTAGCACACTCCATGAAGAAAAAGGGGGCTTTTTTTTTGGCTTGTGTGCCCACAGGGGAGGAGGGGTGGGGGGGTTGCAACTTTCACCTGGAACCGATTTCCTACTCTATGTAAGACTAAGACATATTTCTGGTATAAATTTGTATGTTACCAACACCTGCCAACATTGTATAAAAACTTTCGCAGCTGTTCCTCCATCTAATGTTGTCTGTGCTTACTGACTGTGCTAGGAAATGCTTGCAAATAGCCAAGTAAGTACATAGGTGACAGCAGTTACATAATTTTATGTTGATCACTAAATTATCTTGGATATTCCAAGGTGCTGAATAAACTCATCCACCATACTGTCGCAGAATTATGACAGACTCCGTTTTCCAGAAAGAAAAAGAAGAAAAGCAGACACTGTTACAGACTCCTATAGGAGGGTCTAGCAATGGTTGTGGAAAATAGATATTTCTGCCAGCTCACCATGTGGCTCACCTTCTGCTAATTGTGTAGCAGATGAACGAGGCTTCTTATAGGAATATTGGCACAAAACAAAAATTGCTGGCTCAACAAAAATGGCAGCATTTTCTACAAATGCTCTCTGTTTCTTGTTTTATGCAAAACCAGATTACAAGCTTTCTCCATAGGAAGGGGCGGCAGTTAAACCGATGGTCAATGGGCATAAACTCCCAATGACTTACCAGCTAAGCTAGCTAACATTCACAAGCCTCTTCCAAATATGGTAGTCCTCATGCAAAACCAATCAAAATTTGAACTAAATATTAGTTATCACAAGTTGAACCATTGCAGTAGAGGAGCCACAATTACGGAACTTCACTGATCTCTTGAACGTAAATTTCAGACAAGTTGAAAGTAGATAAGAAAACTAGTACATGACATCACCAATAAATGAACTCACTTGACACAGGAAATCATGTAGCTATTGTAGCTGTCATAGGAGAAAATCTAAAGACAAGATACATAACTTATTGTCTGGATAGGTATTGCATTATTATAAATAGAAAATCTATATTAGCAACAAAGATGGATAATCTAGTAAATTTACTTGACAATTAACTTTACACCTCGAGGTAGCTTCGTTTTTAGCTCAACAAGACGTTCTTGCACACCTTTGTGATATGGTTTTGTGCTGAACAATGGAGTGAAGTCAATAATCACCTCTTCAAGAGCAATAGCATTCTCAAGCACAAAAGCTGCAAACTCAAGGTCAATAGGCCGTCCCATAAAGCCAACAAGCTCTAGCGTTTTCAAGCATTTGAGAGGGCAAGCATTGTGTTTGAAAATGGGCCTTGCACGTTTGATGTCAAACCCGAGTAACTGCAAGAAGAACAGATACCTACTAGTGTTAACAGCAGCGTAGGAAAATCCCTTTTAAGATAAAATTAGGAAAGCAAAAGGATTGTTTAGAAGAATTCAGTTATTTGATATATTAAAAGAAGCTTGCCTTCAATGTCAGCTTCTGCATAACTGGCGCTGCCACAATCAAGGACGTCCATCCAAGGAGTGTTTTATTGCAAAATGCAATAACACACAGTTCTATATGCTTAAGATTTGTCAAAGCAGGAGGATTAATGATCTGGATATTCGACTGCATGAGAGAAGACATTATCAAACATACACATCAGAAATTTGATTGACAAAAGTACCAATTATCAGTAATGATTTGGAAAGAGGTAATTAACACACTAACCTCACATGTTAAGTTCATCATCAAACTTAGATACTCCAATTGCGAAGAATATTGTAAAAGTGAGTCAAATGCATAGGATATGGAGGCATTGTAATATCGCGAACCAACAGCGACCTTAGAAAGCGAAGAGGCATGCCTGATATGCAGCTCTATAGCTTGGCCACAATATGTAAAAGATACAAGATTCGGGGTAGAAATATCAATAATTTTCAAGTGGAGGCAATAAGTTACCTCCAAATGTTTCAGCCGTTGTAATGAACTAGAGACTCTTAGGTTGGTAAGATACGCTGAATTTTCTACGCACAGGTTCTCAAGGAATATGCAGGAACAAAGAAGGCAATCAATGAATTCATCAGTGACATCGACGGATCCAAGACACAGAGATATTAAGGAAGACTTGATGCTAGCCACTTTAAGAGGCAAAGTACAGTGTGCTCTCTTTGTATTTAAGAGATTAAATTTTGACGTAAAGTTGAGCTCAAGTGTTTTGACTTGTTTTTCTGATGCAAAAACGGCCCACTTATCTATATGAGATTGAAAAATTCCGGTGAGACAAAACTTGATTCTAAGTTCATCTATAGCTGCACCAAAATGCTGGTCGACAACACGACTAACCCATGTCACAAAGTTAGATCTTTCATGAGAAATTACTTTGGGACTTTCGAATATCCTTTCCATTGCCCTTGAATCTTCAAAGTGCAAGCGCGGAAAATTTTCCCATATGTATTTCCATCGGTGAGAAACAACACTAAGCCTTGCAACTTCCTTCATGGTGAAGGAGGACAGGATTGAAAACAGAATTTCATCTGGCAACGCACACAACCCACTAGTCACTCCCTCTTTCCGCTGGCATTGGCAATGGCAAACGCAACCAATATCAAATTTAGTAATTGATTCATCAAACATACACAAGATTACTAGTTAAAGCTAGCTAAGGGATCAAGATCAAACCTGTACCTTAACCTTGCCATTGCAAGATTTTAGAGCAAGCCATGACTTCGTCATCATTAATACTATCTCCGTTTCTTTTTAATAGTTACACTTTCACTTTTGATACTATTCACAAATTTACCTTTGATTATCATTTGTGATTTATGGTTAAGAGAAAATATAGTCATGTGGGGTCTTGTTTGAAATACAGAATTAGAGATATAAAGGCTCAAAGTAGTGCGTCGGCATGCGTGAAAAGTGTAACTATTAAAAAAGGAACGGAGGTAGTATTACATATCAAATTCAGTAAATCTAGCTAAATCAACACATAACTAGTGATGTTGTGTATTCATCAAAAATACACCAACATCACTAGTTAAATCTAGCTCAGGGATCAAGAATTCAAGATCAAAACTTTACCTTAAACTTGTTATTGCAAGATTGTAGAGCAGGCCATGGCTTCGTCATCATTAATATTACATACACATATATAGCATTCTAAACCTGGAAAACCCACTGAGTATGTTAAACAATAGTTTTGGGGAAGACAATCACTACTATTGAATGATAACAACCATACATAACTTGGTTAATTCATGAATTTATATAGGAAACCGTAAACTAAGTATACTACAAGTATGACACTAAAACATTAGTTATCTAAACTAACGCATACTCTAGTTTCCTAAACATCCTCAAACTCTAAACAGCACATAATTCATGCCTTAAGTTTACTTTTTAATTAGAGAGTCATATCGACCTTGAACAAATAATTTAGATTTGAAGATATTGAAACATAAGGATTCACTTAACTCAACCAAATAAGTAGACCTTCAAAATCAAAAAGCTACCATATTGCACAAGAGAAAATAGGAGCAGTAGACCTTCAAACTCGAAAAGCTGCCATCTTTGTAATTCCCATATGCCCTTCAAATTTCAGAATCTTATTCTCACTTTACTTTCCTGAACTCACCGGATCTGGAGGGAAGAGAAAGGGTGGGTAATAATAAACCTCTAATAGTTAGATATGGGTTAGACACGAGTATTTGTGTAGCAAACTACTTCCTCCGTTTCTTTTTAATAGTTACACTCAGCCTTTTCACGCTTGCCAATAATATCTCTAAATTTGCATTTTTAAAAATTATAAAAAGTTGATATTCTAAAAGTACTTATCGAGACGAATCAAATAAGATCACACATGACTATATTGTTCTTTGAGGCAATTAGTCATATTTTTTATATTAATGTCTTACGTATGTATATACTTTGATTTTAACTTTCAAGGCAATTGGTCTTATTTTATATTAATATTATTTTATGTATGCTATCTAAAATGTATGTGGCAAAAGATATATATAGCCATTAGCCAGACACAATACACATATCATGTCATTTATAATAATTAATTTTAGTTTTTATATACTTTGGAAGATTATTAAGTACTTATCATTTGAAATATATACAAGTTTTTTTTTAATATAAAACCGTGCAAAAAAAAGTCGGAGTCGGATGTTCGGATTTTAAGTCGGATCGGAGTCGGGTATTCGGATTTTAAGTCAAGGCGGGGTTAGATTTAAAATCCGACTTCTTGTAGGGTCGGAGTCGGATTATGCATAATCCGGTCCAAGTCCGACCCGTTGCCATTCCTAATGGTGACACGTGGCACATATACGTTCTTAGGAACGCTTTTTAATATATTAGTATAGATAGATATTGTTTTTGTATATAACAATATTGTTTATGTATGTAACAAATATTGTTTGTGTATGTAACAAATATTGTTTGTGTTGTTTTTCCCTTATTTGTTATACGAAACACAAATAATATTTTTACCTACACAAATAATATTCGGTTTACCCCAACTTTTTTCGAATTCACCATATACCCCTGACTTTCTAAAAAAATACATCCAAATGCCCTTAATGACTAACGGCGGTTAACTCCGTTAGTCATTAACCCTAAAAACCCTAAGTTACCCTAATTAACCCTAATTAACTCTAAGTAAACCCTAAAAACCCTAACACTCTATCTCCCTAACGCACCAAACCAGCCCCACCCCCTCCCCCCCGCGGCCCCCATCCCTATCCCCGCAAACGCAGCCCCCTCCCCGCGGCCCCTCCAACATCTTCGACCTCGTTTCGCCCCCATTAACGCTAAACAAGAAGCATAAGCAGCACACAACAATGTCAATCTCCCTCCTCCCAAGACCTACACTCCTCGCCCACCACCGTTCTCCTTCCACGTCATTATTGAAACGATTTCCATAAAATGAAATCGAAAATGAAGCATTACAAATCGAGGATTGAGGAGCCACCTTTCTCCTCTGGCGTCGACTACTATTCTTCGAACAGGAGAAGGAAATTTGGAAGACTAACCTCAGAGAAATTCGAACGAATTGATGAATTTCTCCTCCGGCGTCGATTACATTTCATCTCGAATTTTTTGTTTTTTTTGCTGAAATTCGTTCGAATTTTCAAGTTCATTCTTGATTAATGCGATTTGTTGTGCGATTAATATGATTTCTTGAACTTTCGGTCGAATTTCCTCTCTTGAAGAAACCTTCGCAATTGATTAGGAGGAGGAGAGAGAGGCGTAACCGGCCAAGACTCACCGAAAAATGTTGCGGGATTTGAAGGGGGGTAGGGAGGGGAGGCGCGTCTGCGGGGGAAGGGGGGGCTGGGGAAGGGGAGGGAGGTGGTGGGGCTGGTGGGCCTGGGGTGGGGGGTGCTGGGTGGTGGGTTAGGGAGATAGAGTGTTGGGGTTTTTGGGGTTTACTTAGGGTTAATTAAGGTTATTAGGATTTTTTAGGGTTAATGACTAACGGAGTTAACCGTCGTTAGTCATTAAGGGCATTTGGATGTATTTTTTAGAAAGTCTGTGGTATATGGTGAATTCGAAAAAAAGTTAGGGTATTTGGTGAATAAAAAAATTTATCAGGGGTATTTGGTGAAAAAACCGAATAATATTTGTTATATACACAAACACTATTTGTTATACGAAAACTTGTGTTAGATAAATCTACCGTTAGAGATTGATCAAACCTCTTTAATTATTTAGAGTGCTATTGATGTAATGTGTGGTTAAAATTAGTGGTGTCAATTCAGTTCAATTAAGGTTCAAACTAAACAGTTCAGTTGACTTTAGTTCATTTAATTCAATTCGTCTTTCTCAGCTTAATTGATTCAGTTTAAACTTTTTTTATTTCACTTTCAATCCATACAGTCAATTCAATTTTCAGTTCAGTTTACCGTTGTCTTTTGATTTTACCCGTACAGTTTTGCTATAAACAGTTGACTATTTACCTATTACTATTAGTTAAGCAGTTACTTTCAGTTCCGATTCAGTTAATTTCAGCTCCTTAAAGAAAACTGCATCGACTCGGGTGGAATTTGATATCATTTATGCCATATGCACCTTTTTATTTCTTCATGTTTCGGGTCAAGGGCATACCCGTTACAGAAAATTTGAGCTCGGTTGCACTTTTGTCATATCAGTTGAACTTGTCAAGACCAGCGATACCATCAAGATACAAGAGACGTGTCTATATTTGTCTACAAAAGTGCATTTGAAAGTAGCTAACTTTACTGTGAAATTATTTTATCAAAGGTTTGACAGTACATGTGGTTGATATTCATAATTTTATTTTCAAAGTTTTCATTATAGAATGTCTAATCATTGTTCATTTGTATGTTGATTATAATTAAGTTAGTGATACTAAATGTAATTATGTATTAAAACTTTGTAATGTTACTATGTAACGTTATGTTTTCTATAGTTTTCCAATGTTTATATTGACTTGTAACTATTAATGATGAATTTATGATTGACGGTGATCAAGGTGATGATGATTTATAATGGTGAATGATCACAATTAGTGATGATGATGATGATTCAAGTCGATAAACACAAACTAATACGAGTATAATGTGACAAAAATCAGTGTAGCTGGGTAATTAATCACCAGGGTAAGCTATATTAGTATATTGTGTAGATCGATGTATTGCATTTCGAGTATATATTAATGTATAGAGTAGTGTATAGATCAAAGTATTGCATTTCGAATATAGATTAGTATAAAAACAAGTTAATACGAATTGATTAGTGTATAGAATAGTCAATGTGAATGGGTAATCATTAAGTTAATCATCGTCTTTAAGTGTAATGCATTTTGAAACTAAAAACATCTACTTAAATGATTCAGAGTACTTATTGGACTAAATGAATGTGTCAATGGCAGTCGATAAGTAAATTTAAGATAACAATACAACATTTGAGTTGATATTTTTATGTGAAATGCATTTAGAAACTAAAAACATTTAATCGAACTAAAAAAACGTGTTGCTATTGGATTAAATGAATGTATTGATGTAAGTCGATAAGCTAATTCAATGAAACTATACTCTATTTAAATTAAGCATCCAATCTCAGTCGCGCTATCGGCGATCGAGACTCGATTCGAGTGTCGCTATGCTCTAATATTATCAGTAGTTGAAAAAGTGTCACTGTTTTAGTCGATAAGCTAAAATGTCTATATTACCCATGTTCCACTAATAGCTAAATAGTTCAAAGAGTGTCATTATTCTAGTGATGATTTAATATGTCAAAGTTGTTTTTTCTATTAATTATGATTTCCGTACATCTACACACACATCACTTGCATATTATCATATTATGTAATAGATCAATGTATATCAACTAAATCTTATTTCATTTTTGAAAATCCTGATACAACCCAAAAAAGGGCTTATTAGTTATTACTATAACCTTATATGTTATACTATAATTAATAATAGTATAATATTTATTGTCTTTTCTTAACTTTGTACATATGTGACTATATTTATATAAATTACTTGATAATAACAATAATAATAAGGAAAAATTGGCGTGAACAGCACCAACAATTGGCTTGGTTCACAGAACAACACGAACTAAACGATGTGTGATGTACAACACAAACTTTATGACATAGGTGCGAGAATCAACATACATGACGATATTGGCCTGAGATTCTTTTACCCAAGCCTTAAAGTTTGTGCTGTGGAACCATACCAAAATCATTGTTTATGTTGATTCATGCACTCATGCTATAAAATTCGTGTTGTACATCACACCTTGTTTAGTTTGTGTTGTTTTATGCACCAAACTAATAGTTGGTGCTATTCGCCCCAATTTTTCCTAATAATAATAATAATAATAATATCGCTAACGACGCCCCAAAGTGCTGGTTAAGAATTACTATTATATATTATCCTTTACTTAACAACAAAAAAATAGATTTTATTATAAAAAAAAGTATGCATCACATTTATGACAATTAATTTGGTTCCTTTATCCCTCATTCATATATGTTTTAAGATCATTTCCTTAAACCAAATACAAAAAAGTCCCATATTGCTTCACAACTTGCGTCGTCAACACCATTAGTACCACCGTTGCTGAACAAGCTAAGAAGAAGAAAAAGATACTACACTAGTTTCATGGTAATAAATTTTCAATTGAAAGTGATGGGCAGAGTGAAAGTTTTATCAATTAATTTTTTTCGGTTTTTTCATCATATACCCCTGACAATTTTTTTTTGCACCAAATACCCTTACAAGTTTCGAAATTCACCATATACCCTCCACTTTTCAAAAAATACATCCACTTACCCTTAATGACTAACGGCGTTAACGTCCGTTAGTCATTAACCTCTAATCCCCCCAAATTCCCCCTCTAACCCCTAATTAAATCATCTAAACCTAACTCCCTCTATCCCTAACCCTAACCCCTAATTAACCCTAACCACCCAACCACCACCCTCCCCCCCCACCTCTACCCCTTCCCCCCCACCGCCCCACCACACCCGCGGCCCCCTCCCCACCACCCCCGCAGCCTCCCCCCCACCACCCATGCAGCCCCCCCCTTCCCCCTCCCCCCGTAACCCCCGTCCCCCTCCCCCTCCCCCCGTAACCCCTCCCCCCCGCGGCCACAGTAACCCCCTTCCCCCTCCCTCACGGCCCATGACCCCCCTCCCCCGCAGCCACAGAACCCCCCTCCTCTCCCTGGACCTCGCACACCCCCTCTCCCCATGACCCCTCTCCTCATCCCCCTCCCCCGCGATTTCTGCAGATTTTCGTTCTCTAAATAAAGAGGTGGTTACTCGCCGGTGGTGCTTTGATTGTTGGGTTCTCCGCCAATCGGTGGCACTCGAGAGGCGATTCACGGCAGCGAGTGAAGGGCAGCAAGAATGAGGTTGCGGGGAGGGGGAGGGGGTCGATGGGATGCGGAGGAGGGGGATTCGGTGGTGGGGGGCGGGGAGCGGAGGAGGGGGCTTCGGGGTGGTGGGGGAAAGGGTGGGGTGGGGGGGAGGGGTGGTGGTTGGGTGGTTAGGGTTAATTAGGGGTTAGGGTTAGGGTTAGGGATAGAGGGAGGGGGTCATGCGGGGGAGAGGGGGGTTATTCTAGTTCTTTAATTAGTCTTAGACTCGGCTGTAGTATGAAATTATCAAATTAATGAATCTAAATGTTTTTAGTGTTTTAATATATGTATCCAATGATTCAAATCATGATATTATTGATGAGCCATGTCTTGATTTGACAATTCACTCCATATATCAGTCCATTATTACTACAATAATGAAGACATTGATTTGACAATTCACTTCATATATCAGTCCATTATTACTGCAATAATAAAGACCTTGATTTGACAATTCACTTCATATATCAGTCTATTATTACTGCAATAATAAAGACATTGAAACCATGTCATGATTTGACAATGCACTACATATATCAATGCATTATTACTGCTATAATAAAGACACAAAAACCATGTGATGACTTGACAAATTCACTCCAATATCAGTGTAATATTGCTGATAATTCACCTTCTCTCTATATATACCTTACAATGCTAGCTACTCAACCATTCACACAAAACCATTCTACCCTACAACCCCCATTCTTCCCCTACAAAAATATAGAAATCATGTCATCAGAATCAAGTTACAATAGCAATATTTCTTCTTCTAGTTCTTCGAATTCTGATGATCCAAATTCTTACACACACATTCAAATAACTCGTAACAATGAGTACAGGCGTCGTTCAGAAAGGCGCAAACAGACAACTCGGTTGATGGGTCAAATGATGGAAAGGTTTGTGATGGTAAAAAGTAGGAAAGAGAATGTGAAGATCTAAAATTATAGATCATCCATTGGGGGTGAAGAGATCATTAAAATCAATTGTGGATCATAAATGAGGTGGAAGAGTGAGAAATAAATAAAGTAATTGATGATCCCAAATTTGGGATCATCCATTGGCCATGCTCTTATAGGGCTGACTTTTTACTTATCATTCCTTTTTTTTTTCTTCAACAATTCCCTAGAATTGAAGTTAACTTTTATGATGATACGGGCCATTCTGAAGAAAACGACAAAAAAAAGAGCACAATAAGAGTTGACTTGAAAAGTTGTAATGTAGATTTAAGTTACAAAAATTTCATTTAGACTTTACATGCAAATTTTTTTATTAAGTATTTCCCTACAAAACACCATTTTGTTTTTAGTCTTATCAGACAAAAAAATCAAATAACTATGTTATTTCATGCATTGAGAAAAAAAAGGATGATCAATAGTCAACATGAGTTCATTCATCATACATCTGGGTGTACCATGTGCATTGTACACCTAAGGCTATTTCTTGCTCATTTGAAACTTTTCCTATTACGTGAATTGTGCTTATTTGGAGGTTTCAAATTAGCAGTGATCAAATATTGGCCTTGGGTATACTATATTCATGGTACACTCGGGTTTATGATAAAAATTGCATCGTCAATATTTGAATTCACGATAAAACACTTAACAAGCGGACATTATTAAACACGAATCCAACTACATGAACTCGAATCGACCCAACTCCCAATGACCCACTTATCATACCATTGACAAGGATATTAGATTAGGAGACCAAACCCCATATATAACAAATATATTAAAAGGTGTGCCTAAGGAAGCCATATGCCACTGACACTCTCCTCAAACTTCTAATGCAACTATAGCCATTCTTCCCATATTAATCCCAACCATGAGTTATTCTAGTATAATCCAAATTATAGGAGGTATCTTCCCGAAATGATCGATTACCTATTAAAACCTTTTACGATTACTTTCTACGTGGTACATTATGATTAGTGTTTTTTATTTCTTCCCATTTCTAATTCTCACCTTCGGCTTCACCACCACCATCTCCTCATCGGTCATCACTCCCGTCCCTCTCTCCTCCATTACACCGAAGTCGAACCACCCCTTACTTCCTCAATCCAAATCACCATCGTTCCCACCCGACATTTGACAACTATCACCACCACCTCTACTCTCATTCTCAACATAATCTTAGCATGCATTTCATCAAAACATGGACATTAATAATCAAGACGAAGACCTTGAACACCATGACAACGTTACAATATCGGCAACAACGATAACGATTCAGCTTCGTGAAATCGTGCTCTTGAGCTAGCCATTGTCGCCAATTGATTCCGACAATTGATTTCAAGAGAAAAATTGGATTTTACAAGGTTACCCGTTGTCCACTCTCTCCTCCACCACTACATACACCATTGTCCCACCTTCACCTCATTTCATATTAATTTTAGCCGTAATCCAAATTAAGGAGAGCAGAGGTGATGTTCAGAGTAATAGATTGAGGGTTGCACCCTTTTGGTACCGCATAATTCTCGATGTCCCACCACACGAAGTATTGGCCTTGCTATAATCAGGCTCAGCTCTTCCCTGATTCAATTGCTCCGCTTCTTGTTCAATTGTTGTTGTTGTTATTGGGTTGGTGACATTCGCATCGAGGTTTGCTCCGGTGTTGCTACTGCTTGCAGCAGACATATAGTTGATTCATTTCTTCGTCATCTTTTGCCATGCCTTCTCTTTCGGATTTTCTTGGTTTTTTGTTTTGGTGCTTCTCCTCTTCTTGCTATGGTGTTGGGAATTTAGGGTATACCAGTGGATAGGGCAGAGATAGAGGGAGATGCAGCTACAGGGCGTAGGGGTTGAATTGTGGGCGGTGATGAGGAATCGTAGATGTTGGCTTGGTTAGGCAGTGGAGAAATGAGGGGTGATAAAACGCTCATTGTGAGCGGTTTATCTTCCCACTCACAACCAATCATTAATTAAAAAAGTTGGTGTGACACCTTTGTCAGAAAAAAATGAACCCATGTTTGTGTATTTGAAACCCTGGTTATTGTAAAACCAACCCCTATTTATGTGTTTGAAACCCATGTTTTTGTTAACTCAACCCATGTTTGTGAAAAAGTAAACATGTGATATCTGACATAAAGCATGTGATATTTGACATAAAGCAAAAAGTTGCATTGATTTGCGTGTCCCATTCAGCTTTCCCCCCCCAAAAAGTACATTTGATTATTGATACGAACCCATGTTTGTGTATTTAAAACCCTGATTATTGTAAAACCAACCCATGTTTGTGTGTTTGAAACCCATGTTTGTGTTAACTCAACCCCTGTTTGTGTATCCCTTTTTCCCTTTTCCCCTTTTACCCCTGTGAGTGGGTAGTGATAACCGCTCACAATGAGCGTTTTATCACCCCTCGTGGAGAAATAGAGTATGAAAAGAAAAAAATCACCGGTTGAATAGGTCACTAGCCACATGGGATCATTTTGGGAAGGTGTCACCTATATGCTATAGTTTGGATTATACTAGAATAACTCATGGTTGGGATTAATATGGGAAGAGTGGCCATAGTTGGAATTATTCTTATGAAATTTTCTTGTTAAAAATATAAATATTGTGTAACTGTAGGGTATTGAACACGTGACCTTTGAAATGAAAAGTAAGAGCTTAACCATCAATATACTATGACTTTATTGTCTAATGTTTCATATAAAATATGATAAAGTCTTATAATAATTATACTTAACTAAAAAGACTTAAACAAGTGTATACATCTCTAACACTCTTATCTCTATTATATAAGCCAAGGGGGGAGCTATGGTGTCCCCTCTTGAAAAGACTTATATACCCTTAATCTCACAAAATAATAAAGAAAAGATTTTCTTAATTCTTTCCTCATTTACAAATATGGGTATAAGGAAAGTTCTACATTACCAAAAAGAATTACATAAAAATGTGGAAAAAGAGGAAACTCACAATTGAAAATATAAACTGATGACTAAAATCAATTTTTAAACAATTATAAAAGCAAAGATTTACAGAGATTATTATTATCTAAACTCTCAGTTGCAATAAAAATTTCAAATAACATGCATTAACAAACCATAAAAGAATTAAGAAACTTTAGAGAATATTCATTTTTATTTTATTTTTTTGGGGTTCACAATCAGTTGGGATAATAAATAATTAAAGAGATAAACATACATCATCAGATAATACCAATTTATAATTTTTTTTATTGAAGCACTACTCACCATAGTAGGCCTAAAAACCTCAATTACCCAGTGAAATTAAATTGAACTACTACTCATAAAATACGCCTATAAAGTATATGTATTTTAAATAAATAAAAAAACATAACATAGATCATTGTTTAAAAGGAGAGTTGTTGAATTATCTACCAAATACAAGATAACATGTCCTACCTCGACATAGTCATTTAAATTTCTGGAAAACATTAATCTTTACACTACAACAATACAAATAAAAAATCATAACGCTCATCAATATTCACCATAAATATTACACTCTTAAGTTAGTTTTTTAACACATTTTGATGTTACTATTAATATTAATATACTATCGCATGCATCACGTGCTTATAGTGCTATTTTTGCTTATATGAACTGATTTGAACTTATTTTTGCCGAAATTAACTTCTAATAAGTTGAACAAAACAGAGCCTTTTATTGAAAAAACTGTCAACTTAACCTACTATAATGAGTTGTCGCTGCATGTAAAACTAACTACTCGATATTACGAAATATTACAATGAAAAATTTATCGTCGCACGCATCGCGTGCTTAGAAAACTAGTTACGTAACTAACAAGAGACTATTGATGTTATATTCTCTTACTACAATTCCTTTTAAGCTATTTTTAATTTTTTAATGAAAAAAATACGAAAGTAGCAAATTAAAATTTAAAATTCAAGAATAATAACATATCTATCTATACTAATATATTAAAAGGTGTTCCTAAACAAGGAACGGTGCCACGTGACGCTCTCAATTAGGATTTTTCTTTTCCATGCAATTCACATACAATAAAAAAGAAAATGCTTTGCATAAGATTTGATTCCGTGACTTCAAATTTATATATTAAAGTTTTAACCACTAAACCAAGTCATATTAAGTGTTATTAATTTAAAGTAAAATATTAATAAATGAAAAATATCATTACTCGGGACGTAACCTGGACCTCAAAATTAGTTTATTTATTATAACTGACCCGAGGCATCCCCGAACCAAAATACAAATACGAGTAAACATGGATTAGTTGATTACGGTGGACCAAAGTTCACTGGGGTAAAACAATTTCCAAGAAGAAGACACTGTGAATGTGAAAAGGTAAAGTGCTCTGTAAAACCCCACTTCCTTCAAATCGGCAGCAAAAAAGTTGCTGTAACAACGTTTCATCTTTCTTTTGGTTAAAGAACTCTGGAATTTTTGTTCAACTCATCAACTATATTAGAAGAAAAAAAAGGAGAAAGATAAGAATACTTTCTTCAATTAAAAAACCCCATTAAAATAAACTCTTTGTTCCTCTAAGTTTTGAAGGAGGAGAGAAGAAAAAAGAGAATAACCCATTATTCCTTCATCTTCTTCATTACTTCCACGCAATCCAAATTTCTCTCTTTCCAAATTCTTCATCTTTGTACTCTTTTTTACCCTCTTATTTTCGCCCTTTTGCGAAGTTTCCCTTTTTGTCTTGGTTTAATCGGTTGATTTTTACTGTACTTTTGTTCTTCTGTGTCATCAATTGATCCTTACAATTGCTGGGTTTCAGGTAATTTTGTTGTTAAATTAAGAAATTATTGTTTCTTGGTTAATTTCTAAATTTGGGGTTGGGGTTAGAAGAAATGGTAAATTGGTAATTACTGGGTGGAATTTGGAAATATTGTTTGATTACCCTTTGGTTGGGAATTCTTTTAGTGGGATTTAAATTGACTAGATTATTAATTGTTTTGAGAATATTTGATAGTAAAGATTGCAACTTGTATGATAATTTGTTTGATGGGTGTTTTTACTCTTTATGTTGCATTTTGGCAGCCCTTTTTTGGGTTATCAAATGTTTTCAATTTTCATATGTGTAATTTTGATTTTTTGTTTTGTGAGTTACCTTCTTGTAATTTGGGTGTGTTCTATGATTTTGATGTCATTCTATGATGCATTTTGGGGAAATAGTTATGTTGATTTTGGCATTGTGGGTCTATATTTTGATGCAGGGACTCAGTCAGCTTTGATCGGTTGTTGCTGAAACAGATTCATTTTGGCAAAACTCAGAAGTTGTAGTTGTTTCCTTATGCCAATTTGGTAAGTAGAACTCAAAATTGTAGTTGTCAATGTTTGTTTTACGGTGGAAATTTTCGAACGATGATTGATGATGCCACATTTTGCTTACTTTGACTAATGAGATTAAGGAAGAGGGGTATGGCTTGCGTATTGAAAGTGTTGACTAGGATGAAAAGCTTGAACTTTGATAGCTTTGAACAGCTTGGATAACATACTATGTTCAGCAAATAGTAGAATGATCTGCTAATGGTTGCATGAAGACTTTGGTGTCTTGGTTCTGGTTTTTTTCCCGCTCTGTATGAGATCCTTATATGGATTCTACTCAGTGAGCACTTACTAGCTTTGCACAACTTCTAGACGATGAACATATGTCACAACATTGCTTTCTGTATATGCTGATAATTTAGGGCTACAAAAAAGTTCCCAACTCCATGGTTTAGTCTTGAATGTAAATGTTATAGCTTCAGTTATAGCTCTTTGTACACTAATAGCTGGTTGGCTATGTAGCTTTGTTGCTGTAGAAAGTTAGTAAAAATGTTAACTGGACTGTGTTGCGAGACTAATTTTGAAGACCTAAAATGTTAAATGGAACTTTAGAGTTCTACCTCTTAGTGTTGCAAATAAGGTCAGTAGGTGTGGAAGTACCCTGAGAAACTATATTCGGTTGGTTTCCTGGCTGCTGTGCCTTCACTTACGTCTCTGATTTGCCTCTATACGCCCCGTCATTCTGCTGGAATTCACTGCCTTATATATGTCTATATTGACCTAACAACCTCATTTGAGTGAGTTTATGGGCCTCCTTCTATGCTCTTATTGTTGTGACCTTAATAATTTTCTCTTTTGTTTCCTTGTAGGTTCTGTTGGCCTTAATTTCTACGAGTCAAACCCTTTCTTTTGTCCTCCTCTTCCTTAATCTCTGTTATTTCGTGCTGACTCTTGCTCGATTTTTTCTTCCATCACGTGTTGTAACTCCTCTTGCTCAGGTTGAAACTTGAAGTTTTCATAATGCTAAACCGCACTGTAGAAGTGTAGATCTTGTTAACCCTGACTGATTGCTGGTTTGATGCTTTTGTCTTCATATCGATTTTCTTTTGGTAAAGCCATTTTTTTTATTGGTGTCGGCGCTTCCTTCTCTCATTATTGCTCATGTCTTCATACAAAATATCAAATTTGGCATATGCCAGCCATTATTTGTAATTAAGTGAATATTGCGTGATTGCAGCCTGCTTGGCTAGAAAATATAGTGCGCCTTGATCTTTGTGGTTTTAGCTTGGTTATTGAGTTAGTATTGCTGCTTTTGTTCCCAGGACCTTCATATGATCAGCTAAGCATCTTTGGGGAATGGACTTACCATATACGCCTACTGCAGTTGCTTGCAAATAATGTCCAGTTGGCAAGGGGGTAGAAATGCTCTGAGCATATTCAAGTGGAAAAGACCTGGTGATCCTTCTCTATCCACAGGCCTACTTAATGATGTTCCTCCCGAGATTGAATTATCTGGCTATGGAAGGGCACCGAGTCCTGGTAGCGAAAGCCCCTCTGGGCTACTTAATGGGGAGAGCCTGAAAGTTGAACCTATTTCTGATTTGGATCTGTTTTTTGAAAGGCTTTACAGCTACTATTGCGAAAAAGGGCTTTGGTGTATTATAGTGAAGTGGATAGTCGAACTCCTTAGTCTTGCTTTCACAATATGCTTTTCAGGATTTTTCTTACTGTATGTTGACTGGGATGGTCTCAGCAATGCTAAATGTGGAATGGATGCTGTTGAATCTGGCACTAAGCCCTGTGACCTAGGAAAAGAAGCTCTCCATGAGCACCCTTTAACCCCGCTTACACTTCCCAAAGCGATTATTCTTGGGTATTTGGGTATATTTTCCACATATTGGGTCTTCTGTTTTTTGAGATTTTTCACGCAGCTGAAAGAGACTCTCAGGATACGACACTTCTATTACAACTGGTAAGCCTATAAACACCACTCTCTCTTTTATATTTAGATATATTCTACATTCTTTCTTTGATCTTCCTCGCCCTTGCTTCTTTGTGTTGGGGTTTGATGTGATGTGCTGGTGTCTCAAAGAATGGCTTGGCATTTTAGAAACACTCTAATATAGAAATGATGGTCTTTGCAGTCTCCATGTTACAGATGATGAGTTGAAGACTATGCCATGGCCATCTATTCTTGAGAAAGTGGTTCGTGTTCAGAATTCACAGAAGCTATGTGTGGTTAAGGATCTGTCTGCTCATGAAATTGTAATGCGAATGATGCGGAAGGAAAATTACTTGATTGGCATGATCAACAAGGGGATCCTTTCTTTTCCAATCTCTAAGTGGATCCCTGGTGCTGGTCCAACTGTGAAGTCTGGCCTTAATAGGGGTCGTCAACGCCTCATATTGACAAAGACGCTTGAGTGGACCTTAAATTGGTCCATATTGCAAAGCATGTTTGACAGGTGAATTGTCCCTAGATCTAGATTTATTTTTACTTTAGTTTCCATTTTTTTGTGTGTGGAACACTTGGTTATTATGTCTGTTACTTTTTCACTTGTTTTCCCCTCATTGTCGTAGGAGCTTCTTCTTGGTGCCTGGTATAGAAGTTCGTCTATTAGTCACAGATCATTCTTATGTATGTTGATCCTAGTCGATGATGATTTTTTTTTTTGGGGTGCTAATGAGGGGCATGCCCCAATCGATGAGTGACTTTTATTATAACTTAGAGTGAGCAATTTTGATTGCCCTCCTATCAGAGTTTTCAGCCCCCCATTTCTCTACTTTGTGCTAGTTGGCGGTTTTTTGTTGTTGTTTTGGACTATGGTCATCTTCATCATCTTCTTTATTCTAGTAGAGTATAAAGCCTTGAAGTTTTTGACAATTGTGACTTTATGCCTAATGGGCGTGCAATCCGTGCAATTGATTGTGAATTTGTTTGTTGCTATGATAAGTTGTTTCCAGGATATCAGTACTAACTTAGGGCCTGAAAACTTTACTCAATACTGTTTCTATTGTGCTCATGATAGCAGTTTGCTTTTGTGAAAATTATAGATGATAATTGATATGAGAGCATAACTAAGAGTGGAAATTAAAAGGAGTTTTATTAAAAGATGGATAGTGTGCAAACATAAGTAGAATTGTATATGCTTCTATTAATGTTTTCCTTTACGGGGGGCGCTTTTGACTAGGCTGCTCTTAGTTGTTCAGTGGTTGATAATATCTTTTATGCCTGCAGAAAATTCTGTATCAGGGGAGATTTTGTCTCGAATCCTGGTACATTGAGGAAAAGACTCGTAGTAGTTGGACTGGCAATGCTTCTCCTATCTCCATTTTTAGTGATATTCATGCTGGTTTATCTCTTCTTGAGACATGCTGAACAGTTCTATAACCACCCGACAACAGCATCATCTCGAAGATGGTCAAATTTGTCAAAGTGGATGTTTAGGGAATATAATGAGGCAAGTCCTTCTTTATTTTGTGGCTTTTGCTTGGTGGCATGGTTTTCTTGTCTCCTTTTATAAACCCAAGTTTGATTCTCCTACTAGCTTAGAAGTTACAACATACTTGCTCCATCCTATATTAATTGTCAACTTTAGGGAAAGAAAAATAACAAGGGAACATTATTTGATATATTGCTCCCCCGAAACTTCCTCTAATAAAAACTTCCACCGAGTTAGCATTTAAGTTTACAGAAGTTTCAATTACATAAGACATAACTGTGTAATAATAAAAACTTCCACCGGGTTAGCATTTACGTTTACGGAAGTTTCAAATACATAACTCTGTAATAATAGAAACTTGGATTTGTTTTCGGGACAACCCGAATGACAAAAAATGTAGGACAGAGTTAGTACTAACCAAGAAGCAAGGAGAGCAGTTTGAAGCAATCCATCCAGCAATAAGCACCCACAGCATTTCACAGTGCTCACTTGCTAATAGCTTATACTTCTTGTTGTTTTGTTTTCTTTCAGTTTTTATATATATAATAATAAATATTATCTTCAGCATACCTACTTCATGGTACAGTAACTTGATTTTTGTTAATCGAGTTCTTGTTGGATCTATACTATTTTGAGAGTATATAGTAAGGGCTAATGGACAAGCATAGGTGGGGTTATTATATCACTTGCTATCCTTTTATAGTTAATTATAAACTAAAATGCAGTTACAGAACTGCAGATCATTCAGTACATGATTTGCGGTGTGGGATGGGGTTTTATGGTAAAACAAAAACAAATCCATTTCCTTTATGCTACGTGTTTTTGCCGGTAAAAAGATCCAAATATAATAAATGGATTAAAATGGAAATTTCTAAAACTTATCCTTTTACATAGTAGCTCAGTCAAAACATAGTAGCATTTCGCAACATAGAGATATGCCTCCTGTGAATAGGGGTTCCATTTGTTCAGCAGCTAGAGAAGCAGAGATGTGATAGGAGAATTGCAGCCTAGCAATAAAAGAGGTGCTTTGACAGTAAGCAGAAGAGAGAAACTAAAGAAGAAAAAATGAAGAAGTGTGACAGGGGCAGGGGTCATCTCAAGGAGGAATGCTTTAAGTTGGTTGGTCATTTTTCAATTGATTGTTTTGTTCCTATACCTGTGAAACTTGAATTATCTCATTTATAAGTTTTTCAAACAACTAGCACGTATTGCTCTTTTCTTCTATCTTTCATAGCTGTTTATGATAAGTGTTTCTATTTCCATTGATAAACCAAACAAGAAATAAAAGTAATGGTTATTTTTACTTTTAGACCGCCTTAACCGATTCCAATCCATTCCATTCCCACCAATCATACAACAGCTGATATGTCCTATGCAAGCAAGAGGACCAAATTTTTTCACAAATTTCACATCACTAGGGGACCAAAAATTTTCAACAAATGTCACCAATTCACATCAAACCCTATAGAAGAAAAGGTCCTAAAGCAAACCTCAGATGATCAAGTATTGAAAACCGAAGATAAAAAACTACCAAATTATCTGATTTACCCTTGAACTTAAACATTTATCTGGTGCATAAATGTACACAGTATTTCTTTGAGCTGGCACCCCTTTCTCCTCCATTCCCATTAAGATCTTCAATGCAGCGACCTTCACCTCATACATTGCAGGAATAGGCGCTTCCTCTCCAAACCTCTCAATAGAAAGTCAAACCAATTTCTCTACACATATGTTAGGGTCATCCGTAATGTCATGAAGCAGCTTGTCAAACAGCCATTTCGTGCCAGCTATTGGTGTACTCAACAATCTCTCACAAGTATGAGTCGACTGCATTATTTTAATACCCCAAGTAACCTCATCCCGAAGGAGAGATGTGTGTAATCTCCAATTACAGTTAGCATCAACACATTTCACTATGTATATTCTTTTCAAATTAAATTTCTCTTGCACACAAAAATCAATCAGAATCTCAAGGAAATTCATTGTTTTGGGAGTTCATCCCTACACCTATTGTAATAGGAGGATTTAGGTCTGTTTCGAGTTGATGTGGGGTTACAAGGAAATCCATCAACAACAACATCATCATCAGTATCAAGAACAACCACTAGTTACTCCTTATTAATAGGCTCCACTTCAATAATTTCAGGCGGGTTATAGGGTCCAGGCAACCAATTTCTCGAGACCTCAACAATTCAAAATCCAATTTTTTCTCACTAGTTTCCCCTTCCCTATCCCTCCTTATTCTTTCCTTTTCTCTTTCATTTTCCAACTGTATGTCTTTCACTTTCCTTAACTTTTCTAGTTCCTTAAGTTCTTTTTGTTCCCGATAAATTAACACTAGTCTGTCGTGCACAAGAGCATTCTCTAGATAAAGATGAATATCTCCCGACGGATCCATAAAATGAAAACATTATTTGCAGATCTGTATCATTTCCCAACTCAACCATAACCTCCTCAGGAGCCATATATTTCAAAACTGGATTAGGAAGAGGAGGAGCACCATTCTTTTCCACCTCTTTTTCCAGACTCTCCAATAGAGTAATCATAGTTTAAATACTTTGGTTTTGTACAATGATGTCAAACACAAACATGAGACCATGGTGAACAGTCAACCACTGAGGAGGATACATAGTTACCTATCAATATCAATTGAAACCAAAATAAAGGCCAGAAAAACAATAAAAGTTGAAATCACATATTTATTTTGCAAATTATCCTAGTTAGCTATCAGATTTAAAGGGATTGATTGTTAGAAGCTAATTAACCAGCAAACTCATTTCATGTAAAGTGAGGAGGAGGTGCCTGCTTGGTGGCATTACAGCTGAATGACTTTGCTTCATGCTGTGTTAATCAAAGAGGACTGGAAATAGTGAAGTCTCATATCTTGTAGTTATGATAAACTACGGTGTGAAGAGTAAATGAACAGAGTTTAGCAGCTGAATGATTGAAAACCTAGTCTTGAATTGAACTCTGTTCATCATCTATGATGTATTTAAAAGTTGAATCTTGATGTTTGAATTTCATCCTGGGGCCAAAGACATATAAGCTGAGATGATGAAGCTTAGAAATTGGAGAGAATGAAAAATTGTGTGTCCTGATCCAATATGATTTACCAAAATATTAGGAGAATATTTGTTGCTTCGATTCATTCTTGTCCCATATTTTCCAGCATAGAGACCCTTGATGTCGTCACTGACTCTATTCTTTGTGCGTTCCAGGTGGAGCACTTCTTTAGGCACCGTATAACCAGCAGTGTATTACATGCTTCAGATTACTTGAAGCAATTTCCATCTCCCATAATATCCATTGTTGCTAAATTTATCTCCTTCATATCTGGTGGCTTTGCGGCAGTGTTGATCATCATTGCATTCCTGGATGAATCTCTGCTGGAGGGCCATGTATTGTCTCTCATTTTATTTTACTTTTATTTACCTCAGAAGATGAACTGTGCTTATGTTGCCATAGTGGCAAACATCTAATTATACCTGCATATTGGCTGTAAATTTTGCAGATATTTGGCCGTAATTTGTTCTGGTACGCTGCTGTATTTGGAACTATAACGGCTGTCAGCCGGGCTGCTGTGACTGATGAGCTTCTTGTTCTTGACCCCGAGGGTGCAATGTCCTTGGTTGTTCAGCACAGTCACTACATGCCAAAGAGATGGCGGGGTAGAGAGAACACAGAGATAGTCCGAATGGAGTTTGAAACTTTATTTCAGGTGATTGTAAATGCTGGAAATTGGATGCTCTATTTTCTGTTTTTTCTTTGGCTATCTATTAGCTTGGGGTTTCCAATGCTTGATAAATTATGCATTCTCGCAGTATACAGCAATGATGTGGCTGGAAGAGATGGCATCTATTTTCCTAACTCCTTATTTGCTCATATTTGTTGTTCCGAAGGTTATTTCTTTTTCATTTGTTACTCAACTTATAGTTGGTGTGGATGATTTCTAGCTTATACCGTTGTATATCTCCATTGCAGCAAGTAAATGACATTCTGCAGTTCATCACTGAATTTACAGTATACGTTGATGGCGTTGGTGATGTTTGCAGGTTTTTGTTTAAACAACTTGTGTTCTGTTTGGCCTTTTGAGAAATGCTATCACTTCCAACTTTACCAACTGCATTTCCTTTTCCTGCAGCTTTAGTGTCTTTGATTTTCAAAAGCATGGCAATGGAAATTATGCTTCTCCATATAATTCACCTCCCCCCCAGAGGAGCTCCCAAGGCAAAATGGAAAAATCTTTTTTGAGGCATGAAATTTCTCTTCCTCTACTCTTTTGCATGTTTTTTATGTTTTCACAAATTCTTGTATCCGACGGTTTGACCCAATTAGAACACTATTCGTTATAAACAATACAGTAAAAGTTACAATAAGTAGATAAAAAGTTAGTCTAACAGGTAATTAGACATAAAGTACTAAAAAGTATTAAAAAGTTCAGCAATATACATGTAAAACCCAGTCTAACAGGTAATTAGAATTCAGACATCAACTGGTTTTTGCAAATTTAAGGTGCGTTCTCTTCACCTTTAAAAAATAAGTTCCAGTATGACGGCCTATTAGGTTCAATCAAGGCTGATAAGTGGTGTTGTTATATGTCTTTTTTTTTTTTGACGTGGTTGTTATATGTTAAATAGGCTTTTTCATATGTTCTACTCTCTTACTGCAGTTTTCAGACCAGCTATCCTTCTTGGCAACCAGATTCTCAAGGAATGCAATTTCTGACCACACTCAGAACATTCCGGAACGAAAAGTTGCGAGAGCCTATTTCTGGGTACACGTATTCACCACCCAGAAGATGGCAGCAGAGTCCGCGTTTCAGAGATCAAAGCACTAGAAACAGCTACTTTAGAAGGGAATCGCCTTACAACAGTCCTAGACCGGGCTATCATTTGGGCTCTCTTTGGCTCATTGAGACAGATCCTAAAAGTCACCCTTATCTGCTTGACTGGTTTTATGTGTCCGGCGCTCGCCGAGTTCTTGGTAATATTACCAATGTCCCCACAGTTTCTCTGGACATTGACAACGTGCAAGGCAAAGATTCTTGGCTGCCATCCTTACATAATGAAGGTGATCATGGAGATAGGTTGCCTGATTTCTTTGACAATCGGTTGACGCCCCATCTAGAAGCTTCTACTTCATCTCCTGTCTTCCTGGAGGAACAAAGTGTCCTTCGGCATCCTGACTCGAGCACCATGCTGCCTCCAGGCAGGAGCCTTTGGTGGGCTCGTGGTGGACCTAGCAGTGGGGACCCGCAACAAGGCAGCTTTCTTGAGCCTCCCGACTTCAGGCACCATGGTGGGCCCCAGCAAAGCAGCTTTCTTGAGCCTCCCGACTTCCGGCACCATGGCGGGCCCCAACAAGCCAGCTTTCTCGAGCCTCCTGAATTTAACCACCAAAATGCTGGTGATTACTATGAAAGCCATTCAGAGAGGAGCATAGACGAGCAAGAACAACAGTTGGATTGGGGCAACTTCAACAAGTTATCTCGCACAACTTATCAAGATGAATTTAGTGCTAGTGGTGGGGAATTTAAGCTTCATTTTGATGATATCTTTAAACCTTCAGAACCTCCGACCATGCATATAGACCCTAGAGACTTAGCCTAATGTTAACTGATTCTTGTTCCCTTAGATGGGATTGTTGGTTCATTTCTTTACTTGGGTCTTTTTGGTACATAGTCTTTTAGGGTGATTATCTCCTTTTTGTTTGGTGCAAGGAGATAAGAAAAATCAAAATTCTTTGCTGTACATAATTCATGGCATCACAAAAGGTCGAATTTAGAATCGACCTTTCTCCTCTTTTGGGAAATGTACAAAAAACATGCACTTGTAGGCTGTAGTTGTTCCTTTTTTCATTTGTGCATATGCTGTTGGCCTAAACAAATAAAATCTATATCATGACTCGCAAAGAAGAGGAATTAGAGCAATTGACCATTCCTTCGAATTTCAGGCATGATGTAGAGATTGATTATCATTAGTTGGCTTATCTTGCTGTTCAACTTTGAACTACCTTTAAAAGGAATGTCGTTCTGGTTTTCGACGTTAATCTTGATTTTGTTTCAAATCGATTCCCACTCTCCTATATTGGTTGATTTTTGTTTATTCATTAATGATCACACGTCCTACATGATTCAATACTGCAAATTAACGCACATTACTTGTACATTGATTAAAATACTCCAAATAGAAGCGATGATGTACTATTTCTTGTGAGTATTGGGTGGAACAAACCAGAGGTGACATAAAATGCAATAAATTTATCCCAATTCAGAAAATAATTACCTAGTTCTACTATGAGGGTAGTAATTTTCATAATAACAATGTGTTTTTCAAGACTGGAACCCATGACCTCTCATTTGATATGCTAATGCACTAACCAACTACACTACAATATTCATATTGGTCTTTGTGAGGGAAAAAATTATTTAAAGGCAAGATAATATTTCTATTTTTGAAGACTTCAAATGCACGTTGGTAAATAATCCGGGGCGTATCGCCCAGGACAAGAACTAATTTCTTACTATTACCTAATCTTTGAGGCAATTTTGTTCTCTATAAATCTACCTATCACTATTTCAATCTTCCTTATATTCAACATATGACCCATTTGATAATTCCTCTTATCTCTCATCTTCATCCATTGAATTTTTAGACCCATCTGTAACTTCGTACACTAATATTAATTCGAATTTCCAATTTTTTTTTTTTTGAAAGGAACCCATTAAGGGAAACTATATTAAATCAGCGCTAGCAAGCGAAGTAACCAACTCCGGAACATCCTCCACCCAAAGCCTTTTCCCAACTTCCACAGGTTGGAAATGAGCTAAAGCATGAGCGACTCTATTTCCAGAACGTTTAACAAAAGACCAAACATAACTATCAAAACTAGAACATAAAGCAAGAATGTCCTCTATAATAAGATGAAAAGAACTAGAGCCCTTCGAGCATTCTTTCAGGGCATGGATCACCAACAAGCTATCACTTTCAAACACCACCTTCGAGCCACCCAACTCAACAGCTAACTGAACACCTGCCAACATCGCCTTCGCCTCTGCAACACGAACCTCCCACTCCACATTATGTTGTATAACAGCACACCCCACCACTAATCCCTCGCTATCGACCGAGCCAGGCCCCAATCCCACTCCGAGCACTCCTCCACAACCCGCGTCAACATTTACTTTCCACCACGTCTCATCCGTAGATTTCCATACCAACTGCGTCTTCGAGGCAACGACCTGCCCCTCTGACCCTTCGCACGAGCATCATCAGCTTTCTTCACGTCCTCACAAGTCCGTGTAGCATAGCTGTAGATTTCGGCAGGGGTAAGTAATTCATGCGCAATCATAGCCTTGCACCTCGCATTCCAAATCGCCCAACAAAGAGTGAGGAATAATTCAATGTCCTCATCATCCATCGACTTCAAACTGTAGTGCCACAAATCCGCAATTTGTGTTCCTTCAAGGGGTTGATGAAGTTGAAAATGACTTACCTCCCACACCTCTTTAGCCTTCGGGCACATGTGGATAGCATGGAAACAAGACTCGTTGGCTAGCCCACACATCGAGCAAGCAGCATCCATGCTCGATATACGACGGCTCAAGCCCAGTCTAGTTGGTAATACCTCATGGCAAGCACGCCACGCAAACAACTTAACGCGTGGTAGGACATTTGCACTCCAAATAATTTGCCATAACTCTGAAGCTGATGATGACGAGGCTTCATGGAAGTCATCAGAATCACCTAGCAGAGCCCGGTAAGCCGATTTGACCGAGTAGCATCCATTTGTCTCCAACTCCCAAAACATAATATCTTCAGGCAACCTCCGACTAATGGGGATATTCAAAATTCTCTCAACTTCAAAAGGCAAGAAATGTTGCTGTACTAACTCAACTTTCCAGCACTTATTAATAGGACAAATCAGAGAACCCACCTCCATGTCTTGCACCGCATTCCCCCTAGGTGACAGTACTTTTCGTGATTGAGGGCCCGACAACCAAGGATCATTCCAAACCTGAATTTTTCCCCATCTCCAACTGCGCTTGACACAACCCTTTTCTCACCACCCAACGTGCTTCCCGGAGACCCCGCCAGTGTAGCTTGGAGTTGAACCAAGATTCGCATTCATGAAATCTGAGTTCGGATAGTATCTCGCTTTCAGAATCTGTTCAATTAAACTCCCGTGCTTCATAGCAAGCCTCCATGCTTGTTTCCCCAATAGAGCCCAGTTAAAAAGTTTCATATCACGAAAGCCAATCCCACCCTCCTTTTTCGGCCTACAAAGTTTCTTCCATGAAAGCCAATGAATCTTTCTTTCACCATTTTTCGCCCCCACCAAAAGCGAGAAATAAGAGCTCGAATCTCATCACGAAAGAAGATGGAAACTTAAACACACTCATCGCGTAGGTAGGAAGAGATTGGGCCACTGCCTTTATCATGACCTCCCTACCAGCTTTAGATAGAACCATCCCCTTCCATCCACGAAGCTTTTTCCAAATTTTCTCCTTAACACCCCGAGTAATCACCTTCTTTGACCTCCCAACCACGGTAGGAAGCCCAAGATATCGATCATGAATATCAACCTCCCCGAACTCCCAAAGCACTAGAGATGTTATTTCTTCGATCAACCGGGACCGCTCCACTAAACGAGATATTAGTCTTATCAAAGTTAACTTTTTGTCCCGAAGATAACTCATAAAGACTCAAAGCTCGAGAAATGGCATCTGAATCCTGCAAAGAAGCTCTGGAGAAAATAATGCGAGTCATCGACAAATAAAAGGTGATTTACGGATGGCGTCGTAGGAGCAATTCGAATCCCCTTGAGAGAATTATCTTCCTCTCGCTTCTCCTTAGCAAATGAGAAAAAACTTGACACATAAGATAAGAGAGATACGGAGAAATAGGGTCTCCTTGACGTATTCCTCTATTTGGTGTAAAATCTGAAGTAGGCTTTCCATTAACAAGAACAGAGAACGTAACAGAACGAACACATGCCATAACTCTGTTACTCCAACCAGTATCAAACCCAAATCTTACCATAATGGCATCCGAAAAGTCCCACTCTACTCTGTCATAAGCCTTCGACATATCCGACTTCATAGCCATGCACCCTCCTTACTCTTGGTGCTTCATATGATGAAACAACTCGAAAGCAACAAGAATATTATCTGTAATCGAGCGGCCGGGTGAAAGCACTCTGATTAACAGACACTATCTTATCAAGGAATGTTTTCAGCCTATTAGCCAGAACTTTAGAGACAAGCTTATAAACAACATTGCAGAGAGAAATAGGTCTGAAATCTGACATAGTCTCAGCATTACTCTTTTTTGGGATAAGAGTAAGAAAGGTACGATTCAAATGGCTCGGGATCGGGTTACCCCGCAAGATGCCCAAAACCGTCTCTGTCACAGAATGCCCAACAATATGCCAGTAAGCCTGCAAAAACATGGGGCACATACCATCGGGGCCCGGGGCCTTGATTGGGTGCATTTGACCCAAAGCTTTTTGCACTTCATCCGCGGTATAATCAGCTCTCAGGACGGTATTCATATCATCATCAACTCGAGTCTGAAAGTCTTGCAAAGCTTGCGTGATAAAAGGTGGGTTCGATGAGTCAAAGAGATTATTCTGAAAATAGGCCACAACAATGCGCCCAACCGCCTCATCTCCAGTATGAACCGCGCCACTTTCATCTTTCAAAGCCCGAATGTGATTTTTCCTCCTTCTACCTGATGCACGTTGATGAAAAAAATTGGAATTCTTATCACCTTCATTCAACCATAAAACACGGGACCTCTGTTTCCAGTACACTTCTTCCACCGACACAAGCTTCGAGATATCACGCAGCAAATTTCTCCTCTGCTCCAACTGAAGCAACGTGAGACCCCCCTGGTTTAATTTTTTTAGCGCTTTTCTCTTCTTCTTCAACTCCTTGAAAATTGGCCCAAACTTGGAGGCACTCCAATCCTTTAGATCTGCAGCACATATATCAATTTTTGAAGACAAATTGCTGCCACCTATCCACGCATTTTCAATGACTCCCTCGCACTCCTCTTCCGTTGTCCACATTGCTCAAAACGAAAAGGCTTGCTTCCAAGCGTAACGTTGCTAACCTGCTTCCACAACAACAGTTTGATCGGAGCATGATCCGACCACTCCCTATCAAGATGCCACAGTTGACTCTCAGAGAAAAGATGTAACCATAACCCATTCACTAAGGCTCTGTCAAGTCTACACTGAATATTTTCGTCACCCTCCCTCCCATTATCAAATGTAAACTCATACCCCGAGAAAGGAATATCTTGCAACCCACACAAGTCAACAACCCCTCTAAAGTTACTCATCTGCCATTCCGCTCTATCATTTCCTCCCTTCTTCTCATAAGAAAAGAGAATCTCATTAAAATCACCAATACAAAGCCAAGGAAGGTCAAAGTGCCCCGCTAAGGTGCCTAACAAACTCCAAGAAAGATGTCGATTTTGCACCTCCGGCCAACCATAGAACCCAGTGCATCTCCACTCCTCTTCGCCTAGACCTTCTCACACAATCACATCAATATGGTGAACAGACATCGACTGCAGATCAACAACAATATCTCTCCTCCACAATAGCGCGATCCCACCAGAACGACCCACCGAGTCCACAACTAAACTATGGAAGTCTCCCAATTTGTCTCGAACTCTAGCAAACTCAATCGTACTCAGCTTCGTCTCAGATAAGAAAATCATCGACGGGGCCTCTCTTCGGATCAAATCCCGAAGGCTCGCAACTGCAGAGGGGTTGCCCAACCCTCTACAGTTGAAACTCAAGAAACTCATGAGGCTCGGCGGGTCTGCAGTGTTGCAGACCTCACCTCTCGCCAACCAGAATTATCATCATCCATACGAGCTTTCTTCACCCCTACCTCATCATTCATCTCATCACCACCCCCTTCCCTACTCCGCTTACCAATCTCATGACCTCCACCACATCATAGTCCACCCCTTCCATAGCATCAACTTTGCTCACGCGCAAGTTTCCTCCACTTCTTCCCCCCTCCATATTTACCTAGCGCCTTGTCATTATTCGTATCATTGAAGCAGATTGCATCATCTTCGTCAACTGGGTTTATTATTGGTTGCCCCACCCTCACATCATGCTCATGACTTATATGCACGAGCTCATTGACCCCCTTATGCACCTCATCCTTAAGCTCCTTCTCACCCCGCTCCACAAACTCCGAGCTCTCAAGAATACCACCATTTTCAGCATCTTCTATACTTTACCTCACAATCTCCCCTACCACCTCTTTACCCGATTGAATTAGCAGGGCTGCCTTATCTCCCCCTTCGACCTGCTCAGTAGTGTTGCACCCTACAAGCTCCCCTTCAGAATTCTCCCTTGAAGGATTTACAGGTTTCGTGACAAATAACACCTTCCTACTCGCCTTAACCTCCTCAATTTCCTCGAGCCTCTTCTGTGTGCCTTTGCGGGGTGTGGCACGAAGGTATTTACCCCACCCCATGCTTCGCTCATCATCCTCATCATCAACATTGCTACACTCCTTTTCTCCATGACCAATCATGCCACACAAAAAACAAAAAAACAGAAGACGTTCATACGCAAAAGAAACCTTAATCACACGACCATCCGATCCTTTTATGTTTTGGAAGCGACACAACGGTTTGGTAATATCCATCATAACTCGAACCCTACGATAATTGTCTAGGTTTATCGTATCATCCTCTATCTCCATCACACAACCTAGGTTCAAAGCTATAGTTTTGCAAATAGCCGTAGATCGACAATTAAAGGGCAGATCTTTAATTCGAATCCAGAAAGGCGAATGTGTTAGAATTACCTCAGATGGTTTCTCGTTGCCAGCAACTTCATTAAGAACCAACAGTTGATTATCAAAGCACCAGGGACGCCCCTCCATAACCTTTTCCTTATCCCTCCAATGAAAGAATTGGAAAAGAAAAAGATTGGGCCCTATCAGACGAATCACAAGCCTCTTCGACACAGCCCATACTTGTGCCATCGTTCTCTTAAAAGCCTCAATGTTGAAGCTTCGATCAGTGATCACACGCCCCACCAATAGGAGGGCCATCTGATCATTGCTTTCCGTATCGTCCACAATCCCAATGTCAATAATATTGGATTCAGCATCGTGAATTTTTAAGTTTTGGTATCTCGAGATTAAATCAGCAGCCATGATTAGAGTTCTTACTCACGATAACCCCTAGGGTTAGGTCAGCCTTTCTCACGAGGAGGAGAGAGTTCTTTCTTTCAAGAGAGAGTTTTTTTTACCTCTTACGGGGGGGAGTAATAAATTTCCAAAATTTTGAGAGTGAAAGAATGTGAGCACTTCTTGATTTTTTTTTTTTTTTTTTTTTTTTGTTCGGGAAGATAATTGGTCAGAAGGCCAACCTGTGAAATTTCTTGCGCGCAGGCCCATGGCCATTTGTTAGTGGGTAGTGGAAACTCCCCAAATTGGAAAGTGATGAGAGTCGAACACCCGACCTCGCGGTTGGGAGGTGGGAGCACCAACCATTGGGCTCCCACGAGGACCTCTGTGAGCACTTCTTGATATCTATACTCTAATTCTTTTGAATCTTTTTTAAAAATAATACTTCTATAATATACAGTGGACACACTGGTGCTAGGCGGGTGTCTCTACCATTCTGCAGCAAAAGGTTTAGGCAAGGGTTTAAGGTAAACCCATAGAAGTACTAGAAATCTTCCCATCTTTCTCACTCAATCATTTCAGCTGCGAAAATGAGAAGAACAACAATCAAATGTCTCTTTAACTCCAAAATCAAATCTTTAACAACACCCATTTCTCGCAATTTAACCACCCAAATCTCTTCAACCCTAGTTTCAACAGACCAATCAACAACACCCACACCTCTTTCATCATGTACCCAATCAAAATCTTGCCCCAAATCTAAGGGTTTACTCTTTAAATCTCCCAAAACCTATCAATTCCAGAAAAACCCATCTCAAAATTTCAACACCCATGTTGAATTTCCCCCTCAATTGTCCTCTAGACAGAGGAAAATCAAAGAAAGATTCCAAATTGAGCATGATTTTGAGGAAGCAAAAACAGCTGAAGAAATGCTTGAATCTTTCAAAGAAATGGAGGCAAATTTTGATGAGAGTGATCTTGGATTAGCTTGCTTGAAAATTGGTCTTAAACTTGACCAAGAAGGTGAGGAACCTGAAAAGATTTTATCTTTTGCTTCTAGAGCTTTGGCTGTTTTAGATTGTGATAATAAAAATTCTTTACCTGTTGCTATGACTTTACAGCTTTTGGGTTCTACTAATTTTAGCTTAAATAAGTTTAGTGATGCTTTAGGGTATCTAAATAGGGCTAATAAGATTTTGGGTAAGTTAGAGGAAGAGGGTAAGTTTGATGCTAAGGATATAAAACCTATTCTTCATGCTGTTCAGCTAGAGTTAGCTAGTACTAAGAATGCTATGGGTAGGAGAGAGGAGGGTTTGGAGAATTTGAGGAAGTCAGTGGAGATTAAGGAGTTTTTGTTGGGTGAAGATAGGAAAGAAGTTGGTAATGCCTATAGGGACTTGGCGGAATCGTGTGTTGCGATTTTGAATTTTAAGGAAGGCTTGCCGTATTGTTTGAAGGCGTTGGAGATACACACGAAAGTTTTGGGGGATAACTCGGTGGAGGTTGCTCATGATAGACGGCTCCTTGGGGTCATTTATACTGGGATGGAGGAGCATGAGAAGGCATTAGGGCAGAATCAGTTAGCTCA
Source organism: Beta corolliflora (assembly GCA_947648045.1). Lineage (NCBI taxonomy): Eukaryota > Viridiplantae > Streptophyta > Magnoliopsida > Caryophyllales > Amaranthaceae > Beta > Beta corolliflora. The sequence goes on along the minus strand of CANSZD010000230.1, from coordinate 250,013 downwards.
GAGAGTTTTGAAGAATTGGGGTCGTAGCTCTGATTTGCTTCGTGCTGAGATTGATGCTGCTAATATGCATATTGCTCTTGGGAAGTTCGAAGCTGCTATAAACACCTTGAAGGGTGTTGTTCAGCAGACAGAAAAGGATAGTGAGAATAGGGCTCTCATTTTCATTACAATGGCAAAAGCCTTGGTTAGTCAAGAGAATTTTCCTGATGCAAAGAGGTGTCTAGAGGTTGCTTCTGGCATACTTGATAAAAAGGAGAAGTTGAAGCCGTTAGAAGTTTCCGAGGCGTATATGGAGATATCTATGCAATATGAGACAATGAATGAATTTGAAATTGCAATCTCATTGTTGAAGAGAGCACAGGCTTTGCTTGAGAAGCTGCCTCAAGAACAGCATTCTGAAGGAAGTGTCTCTGCTAGGATTGGGTGGTTACTATTACTGACGGGTAAGGTTACTCAGGCTATTCCTTACCTGGAGAGTGCTGCTGAAACTTTGAAAGAGAGCTTTGGTGCAAAGCATTTTGGAGTTGGTTATATCTATAACAACTTGGGAGCAGCTTATTTGGAGTTGGAAAGACCGCAGTCAGCAGCACAGATGTTTGCTGTTGCGAAGGACATCATGGATGTCTCACTTGGCCCTCATCATAATGACTCCATTGAGGCATGTCAAAACCTCTCAAAAGCATATGCTGCCATGGGAAGGTACAGTGGATCTCTGCAATTATAAGCTTTTCTTAAATTTGTAATAACCGTGTTATATGTGACAGACAAATATGTCAATTGCTATTGCTTTATTGCCCAAAACTTTGGTGCATAACATAACATATTAAGGCTCTGTTTGATTGGACGTAAAACATTTTTAACAGAAACTAATATTTAGAAGGAAAAAATAATTTTAGACTAGTTTTCCTTTGTTCGGTTCCTTGCTTAAAAAATTGGAGAGAACAAAAAGAAAATTATTTGGATGGGGGAGGATGGAAGGGAGGAGGAAAAGAGGAAGGTAAGAAATAGGGAGGAAAATGTTTTGCACTCTTGGGAGAACTATTTATCGTCCAAACATAGGAAAACGGAAAAACCACATTTTCAGGAAAATGTTTCCGCCCAACCAAACACTCTTTAAGTAAATGATATGTAGTGGTTTATATGGAGGACTCAGGTTCCATTTATGAACGTGATGTTCTGAATTGACTCTGAAAATTTCCTTTTCCCTGTTGCACTCATGGATTGTTTTGTTGAATTGCAGTTACGCCCTTGCTATAGAATTTCAGCAAAAAGCAGTTGATGCTTGGGGAGGTCATGGGCGAAATGCAGAAGATGAGCTTAGAGAAGCGTGCAGAATTCTGGAGCAGCTGAAGATGAAAGCGCTTGGTGAGTCCTCATCCAAAGTGTTACCGACAAAGGCCTTGCCCTTGCCTCACAGTAGCAATCCTACCAGGAGCTTGCAGCCTAAACAAATAAGTACTCCTAAGAGACAATGAGGTGCAGTTTTAGATAAATTATATATTAAGTTAATTTTGTTTTCTTCTTTTGATCAATTCTTTCCCTCTTTGGTAACTTTATATGTTGCATTACTTGATATATTGCAATGAGCTCTGCTTGATGCTTGCTTAAAACTACCTGGAAAGCATATCAGTGTATTTTGATAACAATTGATGTAAATACATTTCACCCTCTTCCCTGTTTAAAATAAATCAGGATATGTGGGCCTTTTTCAGTAATAGGATTTTTGCCAGCTTCATATGCGGTCAAACAGCCAAAAATATTTAGGAAAAATTGATAGGAACGGTCCTAACTATGGCCGTCCTGCCATAATAAATCCCAACTATTGAATATCTCATAGTAGACTAAACTTTATGTCATAGTTTATAAGAGTGGTCCCATATGACTTGTGACCAGCTGAGCTGGTAAAAAATTATTTATTCTTTTTTTATTTTGTCTAAGCAACTGTAAAGCTCTCTCCTTTAGAAACTACCCACTCATCTTTTTCATCTTCCAACCTCCATTCTTCTCACTCTTCTTCCAACCTTCATTTTTCTCACCAGCATCTCTCATTCCCCTTCTCTCGCAAGTGGGCCCGGGAATACCCCTCTTTTTTCTTCGGGAGTTCAATAGTCTCTCACCGTCGACGAGATCGTCGGAGCTACCTCAATTAATTAGGTCGTCAACAATATAAGAAACGTTGGCTCAGAGAATTGCTAAATTAATTCACCATAATAAAAAGAGTATGTTTACATTTCAATTAGAGAACCATACACTCCTGTAGTAGCCGTCTTAATTAAGATTTGATCCTGTTATTTCGTACAAGCTATGATCATTTGATATGCACCTTCAAAGTGGCTATCACGTAAGATGACAACTAAATCCTTCCTTCTGGGCCCCAACAACTATTGAATTACCAAAAGCTGTCATTTGAGATTTATCGACAAGATAGCCAAGTCTTGGGTGTCATAGTTCATTTGAGATAAGATCGATAGGGATAGCTTTGGCGGCTTAGAACTCGATTGCATATTTGTCTCTGCAAATATAGTGCATAAGTGATAGAGGAGGGAGAGTAGTATGTCACTTGATCCGAGGTGGCGGTGAGATAGGGCCATGACGGTGGTCGAAGAAACAGGGGATTAGTGATTTTAGCTTATTCTTTCTTCTTCCTTTCTTTGTTAATCATTTTGGTTGGTTGATGGAAAAATTATTAATTGATAATGGTGGCTATGAAGAGTTGAACCAAATCCTGCCATAAGAGAGCGAGAAGTGATTTTGTTGATTTTAGTGGTAGTGTTAGAGGGCAGAGCCGAGGAATTTTACAAGAAGCAAGGGAAATGGGTGTTCTAAATGCTAGTCATGTGAACCGCACGTGCCCAATTTACCTGTTGTAGCGGAGTTATTTACTGCTAGGACCACTCTTGTAAACTATGACTTAAAGTTTGGCCTGCTTGTGAGATATTCAATAATTGGGACTTATTATGGCGGGACGGACATAGTTGGGTTAATATCAATTTTTCCAAATATTTATGGTGAATGACTTGTCGATTAGCCTATAAACCATGTCTTCAGCACCAGAACAAAATAGTTAATTGAAGCTATCTTTCTTTGTTTTGATTGTTTCGCCCAAAAGTCCGCACTTAAACAACTAATGATCAACAACTAATTTTTCCATACATTTTGTAAACTGCTAATATGAAAGATAACTAAGAACAATCAACACAAATAACTTACAAAACTAGTTGGTCGAACAAGTTAAGTGAACCAGCCAACCATTAACAAGCAAGGCACAACAACTGATTGCCAAGCAAAGCCATAATATCACTCTTACAGTCATCAACTGTATAGTTCAGATAGTTCTAGCATTGATTTAAGATTTGATTTTAAAATCATAATCTTCTAGTATAGCATGTCTCTCCCCATGATGAGTTGTGTAAGCTTTAAAGAAGTCCTTGTATTTGAAAGCCTGATAAAGTGGAGGATTATTTTCTGCTTGAACCAGCTCCTTTGCTGGCTCCACAATGCATTCCATCGTTGGATTAATAAAGAAGGCAGCACTCGTTCGTGCTTCACTGGCATTTGTCACTCTGTGCACTGCAGCTTTCAGCTTCCCATTGCTTACAACCTGCATCAAGTTGTAATGACTAGAGCTGGCAATTTCTAACACAACACGACTATAAATGACATGAAGTTAGGCTCTGTTCTTTTGGACTGAATTAATAAAAATTCAGTTCAGTTCAGGTTTATTCAGTTCAGTTCAGTTAGTTTCCTCTCACAGTTTTCATTCACTTCAGTTCAGGTTTATTCAGTTCAGTTCAGGTTTATTCAGTTCAATTCAGTCCAAAAGAACAGAGCCTTACTGAGAGAAATCAAACATGAACATGACCTAATTATCCGAATTGTTAACTTTAGTAATGGTATTACCTCTAGTTGATTGCCAGTGAAGACCAAAAATGCATCAGGAACAGCACCAAAACTCAACCATTGCTCCTCCTTGAAGAGTTCAAGCCCAGGAACTTCGACCGGCACGGCTTGAAGTATGGTTATAAGGTTGGGATCTGTATGCTTAGTTAATCCAAGGGTTAAACTTGGATTAGGGGATGGTGGGTAGTGATTAACGGTCAAGATGTTATCTTCACTTAGCTCACATGCAAAGTATTCTTTTTCTAGTCCAATCCCTTGTGATATGCACCCTAGAACCCTTGAACCCAGGTCCTTCAATGCTGTAGCATATGCTCCTACTATCTCCCTGAAAAAACAACAAAAAAATAGATATAATTATGATCAATAGTATAGATTTTTACTTCCTCGGACCAATCGTAATAGTCATATATACTATTTTTGAACGTCCGAAAATAAAATGTACCTTTCATAGAATAGTAATGTTTAATTATCGGATATTTTAATATGCTAGACTCATATTAAATAACGGGGATAGGGTATGATAATTGATAAGGCAATATTATAAAAGGTCTTTATAAAATTAAAATAGATCAAGTGCCTGTATTTTTCAGGTTTTTGAGGCCAAAATTTGATGCACTCTTCCAAAGGGCTACAATGGTGCTTCAAAATATCTCTCCAATAGTGGATCTTTTCAGTCTCAAAATTGTAGCTGCTTGAGTACATTCTGCAGAATTCATTTAGGTCCTCTTTCATGTTTATTTTTGATTTTTCTTCTGGAGACAAATTGAATACTTCCTTGAAGACATTCAATGCTTCATCAATTAAGTCCTTTGAAACTCCATGATTTATTACCTGTTCCAGAAAAAAGGAAAAATACGGCCATAATATTATTTTATAAAAATTCTTTTTGCTTCATATGAACCCCAAATAAAAATAACTTATAGTATATATTAATATTCTATATTGAAATATGAACCTGAAATATGCCAAAATCTTGAATAGCCTTCATAATATGCTTGGCTGAGTTCTCTTCATCATAAAGATCAATGATGGGAATCTCAACTTTCCCTGAAAGGCCTGAAAACAAAAATAAGAGTCAAGCTATTTGTCTAACAATCTATATTTATATATTAAAAGACGTTCTGTGCCACATGGTGCTATCCCTTAAAGTGTTTACTTCATGTACTTCACATATACTAAAAAATTAGAAAGTGCATGGTAGAAGATTTAATCCCATGACTTCAAGTTACTATATTAATGTCTTCACCACTAAACCAAGTAATGTTTGGTGTTATAATTTCAAAATAAGATATTAATAAATAAACATTATAATTACCTGGTGTAGCCCGAGCCTAAAGACTAGTTAAGCTACTAATAGGAGGCAATACTCTCTACAGTTGCTCACTAGATGAGTGTAAGAGTGTTAGGTCGAGAAGAAATATTTTTTCCCCGATAAATTTTTTTTTTTAATTTCCTTTGTTTGGTTTGTAAAGCGTGTTTTTCATTTCTCCCCAATGTGAAAAAAATCCCTGTATATGAAGAAATGCAATGACTTCCTCCCTAGTTCTTACCTTACAGTGTTCTTTGTTATCTCCATTCTCCCATATATCCTCTCCACTCCTTCATTCTTCCTTTTCACTTTCAATTTCTTACCAAAAAACAAAATGAAGAAGCACTATCTTATAATGTTGTTCTTTATTTTTTGGAAAGATGTTTTTCATGAAAATCATTTTAGATTAAACATGTTTTCCTCCCGACCAAATAGTACCTAAATATTTTTAGGACATTGTGTGATTGTACTGTACTAGAGCAACAAACTTACATGGTATGCTTTCTGGTGGAAACACATAGTTTTCTGGAGTTTCGCCATTTGCAAAAATGCAGTCTGAGACTAGGTTCGCCATTGATGAGGACGTAAATGCAACTTGTAGAAATTGAATATGGTGCAAGTTTAGTCTAGGAGATGAAGCAGCTTATAATACTTTTGGCAAAAAACTACCTTTTATATTGAAAGAAATTTGTTATATATGGTAGTTTTTTGAAAGAATCTTTTTAAAAGGCAGTTTTTTGAAAAAAATCGATTATAAAAGGTATTTTTATGAAATTTTTCCTACTTATAATGGGAACCTTTATTTGTTTTAAAATCTTTTCATGATTATTAGTAATAAGGGAAGCTATTATCGTTATGAACATAATCCTTGTTGAGACCAATTTCTTTTCATATGAATTATGAAGCAATCGGGTTTTAATGAAGGATATATACTCCCTTCCTTTCTTTTAACTCGCAACATTTTTGTACTTTCTCTGTTTTTTTTAATACTTGCAACATTTTTTTGGTAACTTTTTACTCAAAGAAAACCTTTTTTATTATTATTCTAGCACGTGTACCAACTACCATGTTTCACTCTCTTTCCTCCTCCTTAGTTCATGTGTCATTTACATATGTTGCAACTTGCAAGTATTACGAAACGGATGACGTACAAGGGGAGAGTTAAAAAGAAATAAAAAGGACTCTACATATGCTAGGAGAGAGAAATAGAAGATATATTGCCAAAAATGTTAATATTACAAGTTATATGCAAGCTTCTAAAATAAGAAACATTGCAAGTAAAAGAAATTGAGGAAATAGAACACAATTTTCTAGAATGAGAAACATTGCAACTTGCAAGTAAAAAGAAGTTGAGGAAATGGAACACAAATTAGATGAGTCTTGTAATTATATGCTCAACACGTGTTTTTTCAGATATTTTTTAAAAAATAAAATAAAAACAATGTTCTTATAAGTTTGAAGAGTTTTTTTTTTTTTTTTTTTGACATTGAGTAAAACCAGGGAAGTTTGAAGAGTTAACCCCATTTATTGCCCAATTATTTTGGGATGAAACTTTACTTCAACTTTTACATGGTCCAACTTTTATTGTTTTCCATGCATGGGTGAGCACATGCCCATTTTTCAAATATGGAAATTCTTCTATGAGGAATGAGACTGATCAAGTATTAACTGTAGAAAAACATAAAAGTTGAGCAAATTAGAAGGTTTTAGGAAAATGTTTAAGTAATCGTTAGGGTTGCTAACCCTCTTAGACGCATTAGAATAAAATATTGATATGTATGTAATAAATTGAGGAGAGAAGTGACATAAAATAATGTTTTAATGTATTCCTAACCAATGAAAATTAGAAGGTTTAATTTTATATCAAATGACGTAACAGCTCGACAAAAGATATTAAAAGTACGGTTTTTTCACCATATACCCCCGACAAATTAAAAAATTCACCATATACCCTCAATGTTCCAAAAATTCACCATATACTCTTGAGTTTTCGAAAACGTTCACCAAATGCCCTTTTTCTAACTTCCGTTAACCCACAGTTAGCTTTATTTACCATTTTGCCATCATTAACCCTAAACCCTAATCCCTAACCCTAATCTAAGTCCTAACCCTAAAATCTAAACCCTAATCCTTAACCCTAAGCCTAGCCCATTGACCCCCTCCCCAACCCCTTCCCTCCCCCCTCCCTCCACCAAGACCCCACCCTCCTCCCTCCCTCCTCCTCTCCTCCTCCCTCCCGTCGCGGCCCCCCCCCCCTTCACGTCCCTCCACGTCGCGGCCCCCCACCCCTCCCCTCCATCCCCGTCGCATCCCCATCCCTCCCCCTTCCCCGCCAGCCCAGCCCCTCCCTACTTGCCCGGCCAGGACCACCATCTCCACCATTCGGAACCAAACCACGCCCGAAATCGAGCCACCCTAGAATTCATTCCGGTTAGAAATCGAGCCACCCCTAGAATACGAGCCACCCTAGAAATCGAGCCTAATTCATTCCCAGGCGGTTTTCGAATTCTACGGGGAGGGGGTGGGGTGGGTTTCGATTCTACCCGGATTCAAGCAGCAACGAAGATCAACGGCGTTCAAAGGGGAGGGGGTGGGGCCTGGGCAAATCGACTGGAGAGGGGGGGCGGGGAAATAGACGAGGGGGGGGGGGAAGGGAGTGGCGGGGGATGGGGAGGAAATCTAGATGGTGGTGCAGGGGCGGAGGGGGAGGGGGGGGCTGGCTGGGGAAGGGAGGGGATGGGGGATGCGACGGGGGATGGGAGGGGGAGGGGTGGGGGGGCGACGTGGAGGGGCGTGAAGGGGTGGGGGGGGCTGCGACGGGGGAGGGGGAGGGGGAGAGGGAGGGGGGGGGGAGGGGGTGGGGTCTTGGGTGGAGGGGGGGGAGGGGAAGGGGTTGGGGGAGGGGGTCAATGGGCTAGGCTTAGGGTTAAGGATTAGGGTTTAGATTTTAGGGTTAGGACTTAGATTAGGGTTAGGGATTAGGGTTTAGGGTTAATGATGACAAAATGGTAAATAAAGCTAACTGTGGGTTAACGGAAGTTAGAAAAAGGGCATTTGGTGAACGTTTTCGAAAACTCAAGGGTATATGGTGAATTTTTGGAACATTGAGGGTATATGGTGAATTTTTTAATTTGTCGGGGGTATATGGTGAAAAAACCGTTGAAAGTATATTAAAATACACAAAAGAATTATCTTTTCCATTTAAAAGCTTGATGTACAATAAATAACACTTACCACCCCCCACCAAAAACACCAAACGCTAAAGCTTAACATTTCTACTTATGAGCAATGACTAGGTTGTGGAGTTTTTCGCACATAAATTTGATTAAGAGTTTAGTATTATGATATGGACTATCAAGTGATAGTGGTAGGTGGCGAATACCTAATTAAACCCCCCCTTTTTTTTTAGGTTGATAGGGCTGACTTTAGTGAGTAGAGGCGTATAATCTTTATCATATATTCGAGTGTACCATGTAATCAAGACTACTTTTTGCTTATTTGGAGCTTTCACTATATTGAGCAAAAAATAGCCTTGGGTGTATGATGATTGCACTCGTTGAGGCGAGTAAGATTGCATTGATTTTCTTGTGAACATTTAACATTAGGTATTTAGGTTCCTATTTTTTTGTGCTTGTTCGTGTTAAAGTTTATTTACGATATAAATTCATAAACTAAGAAATCTCATATTCCAACCATTTCTAAGCTTCATTAGCACATATATATAGTTGGAATTTTGGGAACGTAAACGTTTCATATATGGAAAATCCTTATATCCCAGAAATTTCCGTGCTTTATAAATTGTAGTGTCCTTCTAGATCATATAAATCACCTTCAAATTAGAGTGACATTCAAGATATAAAATCATAATCCAAAGTTTCATATAACAATACATCTTGATAACATTAATTAATAGTACATGCAATTTTATCACTATCTTTAAGAGCTGCAACATTAAAAACACAATACTTTTGGCATAATTCAATATTTGATCTTAAAATTATAATTTTCGAGTATAGTAGATCTATCCACATCGTGGCCTGTGTGAATGTCAAAATACTCCTTGTATCGAAATGCCTTGTAAAGTGGCGCACAATTTTCTGCTTCAAGAAGAACTTTTGCTGGCTCAACCATGCATTCCATCGATGGATTAATGAAGAAGACTGCAGTTGTTCGTGCTTTACTAGCATTTGTTACTGCTCTATGCACTACAGCTTTCAGCTTCCCATTGCTAATAACCTGCAATTTACACTTCAAATTATCGACCTAATGCCAAAGGTTTTTGCAATGGCGAAGCTAGTAATTTATTCAAGTGGGTTCAAGTCAATCAAAACTAACTCTTAAACATAAATATAGTTACTTCTCAAAATCATTTAAACAAGTTTGTAAATACTTCTTTGGCCTTAAAAAATTAAGCTTGAAGTATATATAACACTATAAATTTATTTCATAAGTTTAATTTATAAATTATCAATTGAAAATCTAAAACTTTAAATTTCGACAAATATTAGATATTTATGTTTATATTGCACATATATTGTACATATATCATACATATATTGCACCATGTATATCAAGTGAGTTTAATTGAACCCAGTAGTGTGATAGTAGCTCCGCCCCTGGGTTTTTATATAAGAATCAAGGTCGGCCTAATTGGTTGGAGGTCCTCCTTCCATTATCCCTGTGACAGGGGTTCAATTCTTTCCTCTTGTCAGGTGGTATAAATTATCGACCTAATGCAAAAGGATTTTATAAGAATCAAAGTTGGCCTAGTTAGTTGGAGACCCTCCTTCCATCCTTGTGACAGGGGTTCAATTCTTACCCCTTATAAGGTGGTATAAATTTTGTATTACGATATGATAGGATTACGATATACCATCACTCGGATCCCAATATTTCATCTACTAGCTAAATCTCATAACATTTAAACATTTATTATACGTACAAAAAGGATTTCATAGAGGTTGGTTAGCGAGCTGATGGTGAATGGAAGGTGGGATAAAGAGGAGATGGGAAAGTGGTTGTCAGTTGTCACAGTGGGAAGTAGAAGAAATCTTGAAAATACTATACCTTTGCACCCTTGTGAAGACAAATGGACATGACATTACACAAAAAATGGTGAATTTTCAGTTAGAAGTGTCTACTTTGTGAAGCTTGAAGGGAGAAGAAATGAGAGAGCATCTTCATCAAATGGGAATGATAATGTAGTTTGGAAGGAAACTATGGCAGACTAGTGTCCCAACGAAGATTCGTCACTTTGGATGGAAAGCATTACACCAAGGTCTACCCATGCGTGATGTGCTTCACAAAAGAGGTTGCGAGATCGATAGAAGATCATGTCCCATGTGTGGCGAAGATGATGAGACGGTCCTACATGCGCTGATGAGTTGCCCTGAAACTAAGCGTGTGTGGCGTCTTTCCCCTCTGCGTATGGCACCACGAGATGACTTTGAAGGTACGTTCATGGACTGGGTTGTTCAAATCTCGCGGATTGTGAATGATGATACATGGTGGGACTTGTTTTGGTGCTTGTTGTGGGGCGTTTGGCTGCGAAGAAATGCATGGCTGTTTGAGAATCGAAGGATGGAGTGTTTGGAAGTTGTTGATAAAGCCTGGAGATTAGCAAGCGAGTATGCAACTGCTATGGAAGTGCAAAGCTCAGCTTTACCCGTTGAAAGAGGAGGCTTGAAAGTGTGGAAAACGCCAGTAGAGGGAGTGTTCAAAATAAATTCTGATGCGGCGGTTTTTGAGGATGGTAAGGTGGGGTTTGGTGGCGTTGTTAGAGACGAGGTGGGTGAGGTGATGATGGCTACATGTGTGCTGATGGAAGGAGGAGTAGCAGTGGACATAGCCGAAGCTCTTGCTGCTCGACATGCAATGAAGGTTACATATGAAGCTGGACTCCGAAGGTTAGTCCTGGAGAGCGACTGCCTAAAGCTCATTTCCCATCTCAAGAAAGGATTGCAGGAGAATACAAGTTTTGGGTTTATTGTGTCTGATATTTTATGGCTTGGGAGATCTTGTATTTCTCTTTCTTTTAATCATATATGTAGGGAGGGGAATAGAGTAGCTCATAAACTTGCTCATCTTAGCAAGGAGTATAGTGAAATGAGGGTATGGATTGAAGAACTTCCTAGTGAGGCTATGTCTTTTGTAAACACTGATTTGATTTCTATGAATGGTTAAATGGTGTGCGTTTTCCCGTCAAAAAAAAATCATAAAATTATTAGTTATTTTTTTCTAAGATTAAATTATCAGAATTTTTTAGGAGTATATAATTTGATTTTCGATATAATAGGAGTATTACCTACCGTAATTCAAATATTACATTTACGGATCGACTCTGATTATGGATAAATTAAATCTCGTACCATCTACCAAATGAGCAGTTAAAAGCTAGTAATATGTTAATTACCTCAAGTTGATTGCCTATGAAAACCAAAATTGCATTAGGAGCCGTCTCAAATTCAAACCATTTCCCATCCATTAAGAGTTGGAGCCCTGGAACATCAACTGGTGTTGCTTGAACTATGTTTATAAGGGTCGGATCTTTATGCTGTGGTAGTCCCATGGTCACACTTGGGTCTGGGCATGGTGGATACTGATTTATTGTTAAGATGTTACCTTCACTTAACTCACTTGCAAAGTATCCTGGCTCTAGCCCAAGCCCTTCTGAGATGTGCTCTAGGATCTTCATTGACATCTTCTTCAAGGCTATAACATATGCTCCAACTATCTCCCTGAACATACGAGAAAGGAACACTTTTATCATATATCTGGGTGTATGTATACCCGTGTGACAACGGACAAGCGTTATATACGAGTACACGTATGTCACTACTTCCTCGATTTTAATGGCCGTAGCAGATTTATTACTCCCTTTGTTCTCTTCTGATGTTCCTAGTTTGACTTTTTATAAGTTTAAAAAATATCCCAACCACGAAAATAAAAAAGGAACTGAAGGAGTATAGTTAAGAATAATAAGATAATTATTAAAATGATATCCCTCCATTCTTCTCAATTATTGTTTATGTGGTCAGGATTCATAATATTGGAGAATAATTGATGATTTATATATAAGAAAACATATTATTTTGTACGATTTATATAGATTTCTTCTACATGTATATTTCAGAATACGAAATTTTAATAAATTATACTTATATATTATTAAAGGAAATTAATAGTCAAAGGCTAGCATTAGAGATCATGATAATGCAAATTGAAAGATTTTGAAGGAATAGTGGGATTAGAATAAGATTTTAATGAGTAATTACCTATAATTTTCTGGCTTTTGAGGCCAATATTTTATGCATTCCTCCATAGGGTTACAATTATGCCTCAAAATATCCCTCCAAAAGTGAAATTCCTCATGATCATAATTGAGGCTACTCGAATAAATTCTGCAAACTTCATTAAGGTCCTCTTTCATGTTTATTTTTGATCTTTCTTCTGGAGCCATATCAAATACCTCCTTCGATACTTTCATTGCATCATTCATTAACTCGCTTGAAATTCCATGGTTTATCACCTAACAAGGAAAAAAAATCGTGCAATTACAAAAATTATTATGCTTTGAATTGAAAAAAAGTAAACTAGTTATTGAGGCTGCCAATTCCCTAGGGTAAGAAAATTTTCATTTAGTAATATTATACTTTAAGATAAGAACACTAAATATTGTTTGGTCAGTGGTTAAGGCTTTTTAGTATATGTTCTTGAGTTCCCGAGATCAAACCTTATACTATGCAATTTCTATTTTTTTATTGTTGTGGATTACATTGAGTAAAAACGCCCAGGGAGAGTGCCCCGTAGGCGTTTCCTTGTTTCGGCATGCCTTTTAATATATTAGTATAGATAGTATACTTAAACCATTGTTAGTTTGTTACATAAGATTTTGAAATATCTTCCTCCGTTTCCAAAATAAGTGAAACACTTGTCTCAAAAAAGCCTCTCACATAAATGAGAGAAGTGTTTCACTTATTTTGAAACGGAGGAAGTATTATGCACCTGGAATAGTCCAAAATCTCGGCTAGCATTCATAATGTGTCGAATTGAATTCGATTTGTCGTGAAGATCAACTACTGGAATATCAATTTTTCCTGCAAGAGCTGCAAAAAGGAGTGTTTCAAAATAAATTATAAATTAAAAATGAAAAATCATGCATATATATTTTAAATTAATAGGTCAGCATGTAAAGGTTAAATGAGTATTGAATTCTTTTTGTCAAGTACTACTATTATCTTGTTTAGTTTGGTTTAGTGTTACAGAGCTAGCGACTAAGCGCAGTAATACATAATTCCATCCCAGGTTTTGCATACCACCTCTCCACAAAACTTTACCAACTAAGCTAATTGAGATCTATACGAAACCATCTTATGAAGCTTATTAAAAAGCTTATGAGCAATGACGTTGCTACCTTTAAGCACAAATACTACATGTCTACATCCTTATGTTAATTTCTCCTTCCAGATAATTATTCAAAATTTAAAAATATTTTTCTAAACAAAACCATTTGATTTTTTTTTTACCCAAAAGTATAGTACACATTATTGAGAACCAAATTAACGTAGAGCAAGGAGAGAGACCCTAAAAGCATCCACAATGATAAGCCACAAGGCCTCAAACACTTGTAGGTTGCTATGCCACATTAAATTTTCCAAACTACAACAATTTCAAGCTACAACCTCTTCAATGGAAAACCACAACCATTTGTAATTTTTTGTAGGTCCTACTTGCCAAAATGTGGCCAAATAATAGTAATAAAAACGAAAAACATGTCTAGATTATTGCGAAACTATGTAGCTTTGTCCAGCTACAAGGTTATTCCAATTTCCAAGTAACAACTGCTTGCACACTGATAGAGCTAATAGCTTTATTTTTTATATATTTACAAGCTAGTCCCTTCATTCAACCACTGTGGATGCTCTAATTGTTTTCTCTAGACATTTTTCTCTAGACATTTCACTGTTGGTAGACTAAAATAATTGTTTTAGTTGTTGGTAGACTAAAATAATTGTTTTAGTTGATTAATATATTTTGAAACAAGATTAAAGAGAGCAAGCTCACCAGCCACACCAGGTCTTCCTCCAGGGGGAAGAACGTATTTTTCAGGAACTTTGTTATTTGCAATAATGCCACTTGAAAGGAGATTCGCCATTAGAATAGATGCAATTTGTCAGGATTGAATGTGCAATTTGCCTATGTATTATGTCAATTTGGATATCTAAGGCGCCATATATCTCACTCTATATATCTCACTAACAAGGGAAAAGAACGAAAATAATTTTTTTAATGACTATATATCTTATAGTTTATTGGTGTAACGTTTATCCTTATATCTTTTTGAATAGTAGGTCTAACATTTTGCTAACAAATCCTTGTTTACACACAAAATATGAATTAAAGATAAGTTACCTTTTTGATTGATTTATTGCCATATATAGTGCATTGATGTTCAGAGGAAAATCATATAGGCATGTTCTCTTCGGCATAAAACTACTGAATTGAATTGAACTGAACTGAACTGAACTGAACTGAATTAAATTATAACTAATTAATAATAATGATTATCATTTAGGAACTGAACTGAACTGAACTGAAAATAAGTTGGGGAGAACAGGCCCTTAGTTTACTAAATACTATTCCTAATATACACATTGACTATTAATATTTTTAGTTTAATTTTGTACTATATTGTTGATAATTCAAAGAATATGTATTAAATTAAAACCTAATAAGATTCTAGAATTATATAGATATTGAAGGAGCAATAAGCCATGCAGCTCTATGGTCTTTCGTGGTAAGGTTTTTCTAACCTATACTACAAGGCATAGGTTAAGAGAATCAAAATTATTCCTATACAATATATCATTATATAAAAAATTTCCATTTCAAAATACGATAAAACTAAAAAAATCTTACATGATTATCTCTATTTTCAATATCAATCCTTATTTATTATCCCCAAATATAATCCTGTTGTACTATACCCTTTTTAACGAAAATCTTACATGATTCTCTCTATTTTCAATATCAATCCTTATTTATTATCCCCAAATATAATCTTGTTGTATTATACCCTTTTTAACGAAATCTTGAAATTCTTAACCTATGCCTTGTGGCATAGGTTAGAAAAGTTCCTTGAAAGCATGATCAATAACGCCCGAAAAATAGAAACAATATATATTTGTTTGAAGAAAACGAAAATTACTAACAGCTTGTTTAGTAGAAAGGATTTGGAAAGAAAAGAAATAAAGTGTAAGGAAATTTGTTAGTTTTCAATGTTTGGTTCAAAACTTTCTTTTTAAGTGAAAGGAAATGGAAGGAAAGACTCTTTAATAAAATTTCACTTTCATTTCCTCCCAAAAGTGGGGGAATTTGGGAAGAAAGATAAAATTTAAATTGAACATGGGAATTTTTTTTTCCTTTCTCTTCCTTTCTTTTCTCTCATCTTCATTTCCTTTACTAAAAATGAACCAAACATGCTGTAAAAGAAAGTTTCAAAATTATAATTTATAGGTGTTAACTTTTGCTAAGGAATCCTTGTTTATTCACATTCTTTTAGAGACAATTGTTTATATAGTATATCAATTGATATATTTCCATCTTGATAGATTTATTGCCATAAAAAATAGTGCATAGAGGAAAATCATATAGAGCACAAAGTCCTCTCTGTTTCCATATAAAAATTGTTCTAGTTACTTTGTTTTTTTCATGATAACAAAAGATTGATATTTGAAAATGCCACAATAAAATTTATTTAACAATTCCGATTCATATTTCTTGTCGCTTTTCTTATTGTTTTATGGTATTAAAATTACAAGGGCAAATGATGTATGTAGACAAATTTGATTTCAGGTCTTGGGTACCACTCAACAAGACTTTAACCAACTAAGCTAGTTGACATGCACGCTTTTTTGATAATCCTTAAAAGTGGAGAAACAAAAACAACAAAAGATACTCCCTCCGTCCCGGAATAGTCTGAACACTTTCCTTCTATGTTTGTCCTATATTAGTTTGAACACTTCCATTTTTTACATGGTCCCACTATTAATATATTATTTCTTTTATACTACTTTGGCCTACACTCTACCTTTTATCAATAAAAAGTTACCTAACTTTCTCACTCTTCTAATAAAAAATATCCCACCAACTCCTATCACATCTACTTTTTAAATAAAATAGAAGTAACATTTGATAACCACACTACAACTTATCACCTTAAAATACGTGTCCCAACAAGTATTCAGATCTTTCTGGGACGGAGGGAGTAATAAACTAATACTCCCATCGTTTTCAAAATAATGCTCTATTTTGACTTGCACATGTTCCAATGCACAACTTTTACAATTAATATATGCAATTATCCATTACTAAACAATTATTATTTTGAAAATATACGTCAAGACAAATTCAACAACATCTTGTATGCTAACATTGATATTTATATACGTATCGAAAAATGTGGTAAAATAGACTCGTATAAATAGTGTAAAAGTCAAAATAAAACATATATCTAAAAACAGAAAAAGTAAAAGTTAGAGACTCATTGTACACCCGATGAAGACCCTAGACCCATTAAATGATTAAACTCATTAGAGACTTAAGATTTTTTTGAATTTGGGCCTCAAAGTCAGTCCCATACCCGACCTAACCCATATCATTCTCCAAGTTAGATGCCTAAAAATTTATCAACTTTCACGTGATGAGACCTTTGATTTTGTGTTGGAGCATTGTGATTTGTGAGATAAGTTCCTTACAATTGTCTTGCTTCAAGGAATAAAAAAGAGTTAGTCCAGTTTCTTACTTAATATTGGTTAAAGCAAAAAAGTATTGCTTAAGAGAGGAAAACATGGTGGGCAGACTTCTAGTATACATTTACCAGCAACTAGCAAGTCAACCATATTTTAAATTTTAATGTGGCATTTCCAAATATATTGCCGGAAGTATTGCCGTATCTTATGGGAGGGAGATGTTTGTAAAATGTATAAAAATGAAACTAACTAAAACAACTCACAACATTTAGTAGGCCCACATGCATGCTTACAAATTACAATTTACAAGATTCAAAACTTACAATATATAGATCAAGATCACTTAGATATGTGATGTTTACTAAATGATATTGTTGCTAAAGATATTGTTCTTACTATTTTTTTGGGTAATAAAGATATTGATATTCACTTGCATCAATATTTCCCAAAGATTACAATAATATTGTTTTATCCTTAAAGTCTAAGACAATATTTTAAATGGAGTTCATTCATCATACACCCGGGTGCATGGTACATCCAAAACTAATTTTTTCTCATTTGAAACTCTCCTTTTTAGTACATTTTGCTCATTTGGATGATTTCAAATGAGCAATGAGCAAAAAGAATAGCCTTGGGTGTACTATGCTCCCGGTACATCCGGGTGTATGATAATTTTTTTTATTTTAAATGTCCTTATTTTGGGCCACATCACAAAACAATGAAATGTGGAAGCATTAATTGGTACTTGATGCTCTACTATGTATTTCTTTTAATAATAAAAAACAGTAGATATTTGAAACTTTTCTTATGAGTAAATCTGATGTAAGATAAATTATGTAAGATGAGCTATTTTTTGAAATGATGGTTTCACAATTCACATATTAGTTATATATATCATATATGTTGAGTGTAAAATAATGGGGTGCCTTATATAATTCACCACTTTAATTGAAATATTATTAGGTTTTATTTGAGAATTATTCTTTCCAGCTGCCCAAACATACATTGTGTTTCTGAACTTGACAAATGGGGATCAACATCATTAGTTTCTTAGTGATCATTTCCGAGGGCCACTAGAATTTTCAGGCCCTTTCTCCTTATCTAGAATGCTTTAAATATTTAATTGTACAACCACAATCATTTCTATTAACCGAGAACAATATAGAAGCTCAGAACTTGACCAAAATTCTAACCTATATAATTAGTTGGAAAATAATGATTTTAGATTCTCACGCTTGCAACTCCTTACAATCATGCATGTAGACTGTAGTATAACATCAATCCTAAATTTGAGAATATACACCATTGAGAAAATATATATAGAAAAAAATATTCCAAAATATAAATATATCTCTTCCAATCCAAAATCCGTTTACGTTGGGAAAACTTGATTTATACTACTAAAGGATAAACGCTTAAAAATTGAAATATTACAAGCATAACCGTGTCATATTCTCTCATTGATATTCTCTCATTGAATAAGAACCCCATATATCGTAAAAGTGTCCCCTTTTTTCAAGGTGACCAAAAATGTCATTGACATCGATGACTAAATTGCCCTTATAATTGTGCGCATTTGCCATCCCTAATAAAAACCTCCCAATGAAAACATAAAAAGGTTAAACTTCAAGAAAATGAACAATTGAATGAATATAATCTTACAGATTAGAGAAGTACAAGCTTGAAAAAAATTAGTTCATTGATCACATTCAATAGGAAGAATTGAAGAACTTCTAGATCTACGAGCATGCCCAAAAGAGAAGAAAGATGACTTTCTAACCCTTCCATTACTAACATTATTACACTCTTCATGTGTATTACTACTAGTACTAGTACTACTAACCTCATTGTTATTAGCACATAATTGCATATGATTCTGCCTTACAATCTCTTGCACTTGCAAGATTAACCCACGATCAGCAGCTGAATCCATAGAAAACGACCTCCTAATCGGCTTTTCGATTTCGAATTGCTCGTCTTTTTGCCTTAAGTTAATGCATTCATCTCCCATAATAGAGAAGTTTTGCAACTTCCTAGCCAACTTATTCTTGTGTTGTTCTGTTTTCCTCTGTAAAGTAATACTACTACTAATATCTGTTTCATCCTCTTCTATCTCAATGACTAAATAATCTTGATCATCTCCATTAACATTAATCATGCTTAATCTTCCACTATACAAAGGTGAGATTAATTCTTGCGGTGAAGAACTTGGTGCAATGATATGATCAAGAGGGTATTTAGTTCTTCCTGAAATGCTTGACCTACAAAGTGGACAACTTGCATTGTTTAAGAGCCAAACATCAATGCAATCTAAGTGAAATGTGTGGTTACACCTAGGAAGAACTCTAAGCATTTCTTTCTCTTCGAATTCGTTTAAACAAACAGCGCAACCTCTAAAGCTTTTGCTTCCTTCAAGGCTTAAGGCATTGTTGTTGTGGTTAGATTTGTATTGGATTGCCGGGATGTTGTTGAGGAGAAACTCATTAAGCCCTCGATGGTGGATTGGATCCACCATCGGAGAGAACGAGACTATGGAGGCCTCATCGTTTCGTTGGGCGGCCCTCGATAGGGAGAACCTTCTCAAGGGATCAAGGTTTTGCCAATTTAAGCAACACTTGATCACAAAGATGTAGTAGCTTACTAGTAGGATGGCTATTGCCATTATGGCTAAAGTTACTATTGCTATTGTGAAGTCGGAGTTGTTTGAAGAAGTGTGGTTCATAGATGGTGGTGGTTGTTGTTGTTGCCATTGAGAAGTGATTGTGTTACTTTCTTGTTGGATTTTAAGGTGTTTGGCTAGAGCATCCATAGCTTAGTTAGAGATGGAAAGGTGGGGAAAGAATAGAAGTTTTGGGTTTTATGAAGTTTATTTTTGTTTTGAGTGAGATCTCTTTGTTGAGATCCCCAATAAGGGGAACATAAACGTCTAAATATTTGAGCTTAGGGAGTAATTTGTTGATTTGTTTAGGGTATGGGGAAAGGTGGGGACCAAATTGTGAAACATATGAGAAAAATACAACTGTGTTTATAAAAAAGTATTGTACTTGATGTCAATTGTCAAATGACAAAAAGTCAAAGGTAAAGGGGAAGACTTCATAAATGAATGGGGAAATTTTAAGGGAAAAAAAAATCCATAAGTAGTGTTAAGTAGAAACATGAAAGTTTTATGAAAGTTTTTTAATATTTTGAAATTTCGTTATGTAATCCCTAAGATTTCTTAACATTACACAAAATACCCTTATACACGATATCAAATAGTAGATTTTGGGACTTTCTTACCCCGTAGGCATAGAGAGGATTTTTAGCCTTGTTAGTTGGTAGGGTTTGGGATATGATCCGATAAATTGAAGACTAAGTAAGGTTTGGAGTAGGATTTTCTATTAGTAAGGGTATTTTGTGTGACGTTTAGAAAGTTTAGTGGTACAATATGGAGAGTTCAAAAAGGTTGGGTACAACGTAAAATTTCGAAAAACACAGGGGCACTACGTAGAAAAACCCAAGTTTTATTACAACTTTTATTATACATTCGGATATATCATGAGCATGGTATATTTAAGACTATAATATAATATTAGTTGGGTGCGTACACCCGAATGTATGATAAATGTTATTAGTTTTATTGATCTTAGAATAAACTTAATGAAATTTCAAAATATCTTTAATGTACTCATCTAGCTTCCATCTTCATTTGTTTTAGTTATAATTAGGATTGTTTGATGCCTAATATATTAGACAATCATATTATCATATTGCAAATAAGTCAGAAAAATCCAATCTCAAGAAATTCATCATCTCAAAAAAAAATAAAAAGAAAGAAAATCTCCAGAAATTCATCAAATAACTAGAAGATAAATGATAAAATAAAATAAAGAATTTAATTCCCTCATGAAAAAAAAATTAAGAATTTAATAATGTTATCTTTAAAATAGGGATTTTTTGGTAATGGTATATACAAATTGACAAGTAATGAAGGAAAGTGGTAGGAATGTGTTTGTTTTATTTCTCTTCTGATTATTGATTTTGGGATGGGTGTAATGGGATAATATGGTCAAACTCAAAGGGGGACATATATATATTGGTCCCCACCGTGTCTTATAGGGGTACAATATAATAATGTGGATTATGGAGAGTTGACCCTTTATTAGAAGATAGGAGAACATGATTCATCTCAAGTTCTTCCCTTTGTTTATTTGTTCATATTTATATGTTAATTGCATATGGAGTATAGAAGTTGCAAGATTCGACTTGATTTGAGGTTCAACTCAAAACATTATGTGTAATATGGATATACTTAAGAATCAAGATTGACTTAGTTGATTGGAAGCCCATTTTCTAATCTTGTGACAGGGGTATGATTATTGGCCCTTGCAAAATGAGATCCTCAAATCCTCCTCCCACTTGTAAGGGATATTGAGGTTGAGGTGGTGGAGTAGTGGCATCGCTTCCCACCTCATATTCCTAAGGTCTAGGGATCAAACCTCATGGGACTCATTTGAGGATTTCCCCTTATTCCCCCTCAAGTGAGTCCCCTTCATCTTACCTTAAAAAAAAAAAAGGGGATATTCATCTCACCTGAAAAAATTCGACCATACTGAAAGAGTGTTTTCAACTTATTAGTACAATGCAAATTAGAATATTATCTATATCTTTTTTCATGTTTAATTTGGAATCAATAGCCAAATTACAGTATTTTTGATGAATAAAATGTTAAATTTCAAATAATAATCTACCTTTATATACTATGATGCTTAATTGAGTTGTGATTAAGAGCGCAAAGGTGAGATTTTTTTTCATTCTAATTTACTGAAAGATAATAAAAGTTACCTCCAAGTATTTATAATACATGCAAGTATATATGTATATTTAAATCAGATACAACGTAAAGGAGCATGTGAATAATTTTTTTTAAGGTAAAATGAAATCCTTTGCAAGTAGGCGGAAATTGGGGATCCATCCTTGTAAGGGATGAGACTCGATCCCAGGATCTCTTGGATCGGAGGTGATGTCAATACTACTAGCCTATCACCTGCTGCTCAAAGGAGCATGTGAATGTTTAGACATCTTTCTAGATATGTACACTTGGTAATTGGCATTATTATAATTCACTAAAAAAATGAAGTTATCTCTAAAATCAAAATCAAATGTAACCCTATTCTCTCAATACAATATTATGACACCGTCTTGATATTCTTATTGAATATTGATTGATTGCTTAGACAGCAGGAGATTGTTGTAGTAAGCAGAGGAATATCCCTATTCTCCAATAGCAATCGGCAACGCTTAAGGGCCAGATGCATGATGCAGCATTTATTTGTTCACTAAGGTCCATGGTTCACACATCATTGCCGAGTGCCGACCAAGGACAATAGCAAAAATTATGAGGGCAAAAAAACATCATTCTTTGTGTTCTCACTTCTCATTCTCCTCTATCCTTATGCTTGACAAAAAGATAAATCTCAAATTTGCAAAAAATATTTGAGCTATATTTGGGCTGGACGTTTTTTAGTCTTATACATTTCGGACTAGATTCAGACTCATCCTTTTAGACTCCAAAGTCCAGAATATATATATATATATATATATATATATATATATATATATATATATATATATATATATATATATATATATATATATATATATATATAGATTTGGGCTCACGTGAGAATAACATGGTTATATGAGAATACCTAGTTATATGAGAATCAATATGAGCCATTGGATCACTCTAATCTAACGGACGTCATTATCGCGTTTCATTAATCTAAAAAGAACTATCGTGCTTCATTCACCTACCTACAGTAACTCGACCCACTGTAGTCTGTAGCCAACCAACACTTTCATCCTCCATTATCGAAGTTCGAACAAGATTCAAAACTAGCAACTTCGTCCCGATCAATTGAAGCTCGAACAAGAACCAAGATTCGAAGATCTCCATTGAAGCTCGAGGAAGATTCAAAGAGGTATTTTTTCGGATTTTTAAGCTCTATTTTTTAGTTATTTGTTGGATGTTAGGGTTTTGTTGTCATAATTTTGATGTTGTTACTCTGAAATTAAGCTACGGAATAGTGATTCTCGTTTCGCTTGTTTGTTTTACTTGATTCGTATTATTTTATTTTTCGATTTTGATCTTTGTAAGGTAAAACTTCCATCTTTTTTAGGTAATATGGGGTTTATGTGTTTTGGTTTGTATTTGTAATTGGTGATGTATTTTTAAGCAACTCGTGATGCACTTTTAAGCCACTGGTGATGTATTGTAATTTGTAAGCCACCATTAGTTATATCAGATGATAATCAGTCATGGATAATTGGTGATAATTATTGATAATGTAAATATAGATTATTGATAATATCTTGGTTCTAATGTTTAAGTAGATTTAGAATTCAATTTTTTTTCTAAACTTTTTACTCACTGATAAGCTCAAAAAATTTCAGATTTGGACTTAGATGAATGATAGAATTAGAATTGATTTGGACTTCCCTTAAAAAAAAGAATTGATTTTGTCTAATTGAAGGATTTTTTTCGACAAGAAGCTCAATTGAATGATAGAAATAGAACCCATCCAATTCTAGATCATTCGGTGGAATCACTCAAGCTAAGTAAAGTAAAAATATGGTAAAGCTTTACAAGTTTGCTAGCCGCTTCCTTTCTGAAAATTGACGCTGATTCGACAAGCTAAATGAATAATTCGTCCATCCCCATCTCGAGCTCTATAATTCATGTGATATCTATTGATTATATTTGCTGCAGAGAGTGAGAACATACGTGGAAATCTAACCAAATTGCTTCAAAAGTGTTACAGCAAATTTCATTTCTGTTTCTATTATGTTTCTTTTCCCTTCTTAAAAAATTTGATTGACCATATCACATACTTTCTATTTAACTTGCTACATATTAGTTATAAATTAGTATAATTTGTTATGATTTTCATGAGGTTTGATTTTGTATATCACATATCTAAGGAGGAATTTGAAAGTAAAGATTATATTCGTAAGTTTGGATGAAGTCGCATGTCTCCATCCGGACTTCATTCTATTAACAAAAGGATTAGTTCTGAACAAAAACAAGTTGCCAAAGATATCGGGTTTTGGTGTTTTTCTTGATTTGGCTTTGGGGTCTCTAAACAACAAGCCAAGTCTTTAGCTTATTGAGAATTTTGACACATATAGTCGTACGTTATATGTGTAAGATGGGAAGATCAAGATTGATCAAGAAGATGTCCAAGTGTTTGGATTTCCTATGGGTCCAGAGGCTGTGAGGGAAGCGATGAAGGATGATGACAATGAAGGTTTTAGTGATAATGCGTAGTTACATTGAACGAGTATTGTGCCCAGATATCTCAAGAACATATATTTTGCCCTCTGAATTTGTTTGTACAGATTAAAACTGATTTATACGATCCATTATTGTTTTTCTTATATGAAGTTATTGAATTTTACTTAATGTACATCATATCTTTACTGCATATACATCATTGGTACACTACATGTACATTGCCATGCTTCTATCTTCTATGAGTACTGTACACCTGGTAATGCTTTGCCATTTCAAATATCTAATGAAATTTCTTATATGTACGATACATTATTGTTTTTATTATATGTACAGTTTAAAACTTATTTATGGTAGTTATGGTTATCGAACTCCGTTGTAACTATTGTTACATGTGTTTTAGATTACCAGAACTGAACATTTATAATCAGTGGTGTACATTTAAGCCATCTTTGATGTACTTCTAAGTCATCAGTGATGTACTTTTAAGCCATTGGTGTTGTACTTTTAATAAAGAAAGGAAAATGGTGTTTAGTATGACATGGTGCAGGCCATGTGCAGCAGGGCTCAAACATCTAGTTTTTACTGCTGATTACAAATCAGAACAGCCAGTGCAGATGCGGGCACCAGCTGTTAGTGCTGCGTTGTGGCATCCTCCACCATCGGGTGTGTTCAAGACAACAAGGGGTATGGAATCAGCTTGGCAAGTTGTTCTAGGAACAAGAATGTTGTTGGATTTCATTGCATGAGACGTGTATATGTCATGCACTCATGTTCAATGCGACGATGACGGATACCATGTATACTTTATGCTAAAACAGGAAATGGAATGCATGGATATCTTTTTCTCCCTAGGAGTAATGTATAGTTAGCAATGTGTACTGATGTGTTTTTAATCTGTTTTGGTTCTTTCTATGAATAGTAGACAATAATATATAGTATACCTGGCTGGAAATATTGATGAGAACATTGAATATCTCATTGAAGCGTTACATTTTTCTTCCATATCTGAAGATTATCTTTATTCTCAAGAAAATATTTGAATTTGGATAAGGCAATTTCATTCCTCTTTAGTGTTGTTGATTTTGTATTTGTCGCATAGCAATGCGTATACCTTACCCATATCTGTATGAAGAATTCTAATATTGGAAATATCTTAAGAACAATCCAAATATATCGGTGGTCAGTTACTCAGTGGATTACAGGGGCATGGTGGTTAAAATTTAGAGATTGTCTCTTTTGTTGTGCGGTTAGAAATCAGGATACTAGAGCGTTACTAGTAGTAGTGGCAATTTTTAGTTAGTACTAGCAAACAAACATACGATTTTAAAAGAGGAACTTTACAATCATATTCTACAAGTCATATGTAATCTGATTCTCACTTTTCACTATTTCCCTCTTTCTTTTCCTTGTTTCTTACTTTCTTTTTTTTTGTTTCAAAATAATACGCTCTGAATAAAGTGACAATACTTTTATGAAAAATGACTTGTAAACTGTAAAGTGATAATATAAATAATGATGTGTATTGTTATTACGCAAAGTATCTCAGAGCTTTTACAAAGACTCTGGATTTTGTTTTTAAGAAAATTTGAGTATAGTGTTTTATAAGAAGCTTCCTGCTGGTATCTTGCCTGTGGTTGACCTTCCTACTCCTGTGAATGGTTCTATTGTTAGTTTGAATGCTAGAGATTGATTATGCATTCCTATCTCACAGAGTGAAATTGATGAAATTGATGCTGCTTGAAAAGAAGTTTTTGTATCTTGTTAAGTAATTTAGCTTTGAGTGCCTAAATCACATATTGTCTTATCGCAAGTCTTTTGTCCTATTCTTCAGGGTGGTTCTTATGTAGTATTATGTTTCAACTTCAAGCATTCCAAGATTGATACTATTGACCAAAGGGTGCTTACTGGAATATTGAATGAAAATTATTGCGGCTACGCGACAATATTGGTGCTTTATTGATACTGATATCAACTACTTTATAATAGTATTAATAAGAGTTTATAATAGTATTAGAAATGTGTGTTTGTAGGCTAGGGTATTTTCTAACTTTTTGGAGTCAAGTGGTGATCCAAGAGCCGCAAAGGTATTGAATTTTGATCTAAAGCTAATCAAGATGCAATGGAGATCAAATGAGCATGATGATGTTGATAGTGGTGTGTATGCAATGAGGTGCTTAGAAATGTATATGGCGCAAGAATTTTTTCATGGGATACTAGCTTAAGAAACAATGTAAGAAATTTTCTTTTAAGTTCTTTTTCCTACTTATCTTTGATGGTAAAGCTAATAAATATATGTTTATTTTAGGTTCATTTTCTGAAAACTTTGAGAGCCAAGTATTGTTGTGAGATCTTGAAGGATGACTCCAACGTGGTCAAACAACTTATGTTGAAGAATGCTAAGGCGATGAAATGAGTGAGCAACTTGGAGGAATTTGTATTTCTGGGAAATTTACCATATCTTTTGTAAGGAAATAAAGAGATGAGTTCCGAACCCGAGATTATATGACATATTGAGAATTTCATGTGTATAAGCCTTTTTTGAGAATTTTAGTTGTGCATGAATTGCCATAACACAGAGTCTATGTAAGACATATTATGCTTTTCATGCTTATAGTATGAATGATGATTCTTGACTAAAATTTCCTTGTGTCCTGGTAGTTATGCTTTCAATTGGTGATGTACATTCAAGTCATCAGTGATGTACTTTCAGGCTATCAGTGATGTACTTTCGGTCTTCGGTTTTCCTTGTTCCCTTATTTTATTTTGTTGTTGCTAATGATCATTTATCAAAAACAATTAGCAGAGCAAAAATTAGTGAGAAAAAAGTAAGATAGTCTAGTGACTAGGAGTAATTAATTATATAGAACATCAACTAAAACTTTTCAAGCAGATAGTCATCGGTGATGTACATTCAAGTCATCGGTGATGCACATTCAAGTCATTGGTGATGTACACAAGCAAATTAGTTGAACATAATAAATTTAATAATCTTTTATAGCTCTAGCTTACTGAGAAACTTTTCCAAGAATAGTATCAATATCAAGAACCAAAAATATAGATCATGGAAGCACGAAAATAGTTTTATTAATGTTTACGAAGTAGGAAAAAATAAAATAAAAAAGGTAAAAAATCAATAGAGTAACTCTGCTATCCAAACCATGGGCTACTCCCTCCATCTGAAATTAATGGTCACAAATTCCAGAAATTTAAAAACTTTTTCCAATACTACTAAGATAATTGTACATATGACCATTACTCCATTAGTACTTAATGGAATTCACAAATGAGTATAAGCTAGAGCAAATTACATGTATATATTAGCACTTTCTAGTGCTCTAACACTAGTGATTTTGGTGGACCCATAATTAGCAATCTGTATGCTATGAACATAGCCGAGCAAATTTAGGTGCAAATTCAACCATATAAAGCAGAACATGAAAAATCAGGATATACTATACACATGAGATGGCGAAGTTAAAGATCATTCCAGATATTAAAAGCAGTACTACTTGAGCTATTATAGTTAACAATGTTGTCTTGGCATCCCAAAAGGAAAGCGATTCTTATTGGATCTACATTCACCAGGGCATGGGCTGTCCCACTTGGGCTAGCTGCAATCGCAACCTCATGTGCACCAATCTCCACTTCAGCGTAACCCTTATCAACAACTTGATTATTCTCCAACTGTAAATGATTCAATCACCACAAAATTAATGCCAGAGCAAGGTGTACTATGCTTATTAGCTGCAGAGTCTAAACATAAACTATGACATTAATTTCATAATGACAATCTGATTAACATTGTAGCATGCTCACAACTGCAAAATAAATCCTTTTTGATATTCTCTCTATATCATGGTAATAATATTAATTGAATAAAGCCAGGTATTAGAATTAGGTAAGTGATACTAAGTAATAACAGGACAAAAACCAACATCTGTAACAATTGCAACTTGAAGCACGTAGGCGGAGCAAGTTATCTTTACACACTTCTTAGCAATCATATATCTTTTTACAACCTCTCATTGGCAAGATCATAAACTTGCCACCATGTGAACCAATAATGGTTGCAAGAATCGGTCATTTGTGAGCAAATCTGAATCCACTAATCCAAATTGTGAATTGCCACTGATTCAAAATGTGATTAAGAGTTTAGAAGCATGAGCCGTTTTAACTTCATAACAATTTATAATATACTTATAATATAGACTTTGGATCATATGATAGTACCCTTGAGAAAGATGGAGGCATGACTGTATTGAGCATTCCCACTCTAACCTCCTACTTTACACTCTTAAAGCCATTATAACATCTAAACCCGCACCATAAACATAAACCAAGAGAAAGACATCCATCAAGCTGTACTTGGAGCAAAAGATCTATTTTCTAAAATACCCCTATGAATCAAAGAGAAGAGTACCCATATCAAACACCACCATCCACCCACCTCCACAAATAAAAGTTAATGCAAGCAAATTCAAGTATCCAGCTCACATCTCATTACACTATGAAAAACTACTCCACTGAATCCAATTTAAAGCTGCTAATTGCAAAAAAAAAGTTAATCATGAATCCTAGCTATAAAAGTAATTGACTTAAGTTTTTTTTTTTTTTTTGAGGGGAAAAAAAAAAAAAAAAAAAATTTGGGGGTTTTTCAAGAAATATTTGTTGCTGCCGATCGCGGTCTAGTGGTGGCTGCTGGTCACGGTGGTGCCTGACTGTAGTAGACGTAACTAAGAGAGAGAAAGAGAGCAGATAGGGGGGAGGACGTTGAAGAAGAGAGAGCAGAATTGGTCTTGGGTCACTTAGGTGGGACTTGGGAGCCAGAATTTTGCCTAGTTCATATCAGCTATGAATAATTTTTATTTATAACAATAAACTACTTTTTTTTATATCAATAATAGAGTTGCAAGAATCGGTCATTTGTGAGCAAATCTGAATCCACTAATCCAAATTAATTGCCACTTATTCAAAATGTGATCAAGAATTTAGAAGCATGAGCCATTTTACATTCTTATGAACAAGAATGGGAATATCTGGTTAATAACTTCATAACAATTTATAATATACTTATAATATAGACTATGGATCATATGATAGTACTCTTGAGAAAGATTTCGGAGACACATTTCTTCATGGTCATTATAAGTTAGTTATTTTTATCAGCACTTAATAGGACTCCTTAACTCAATAAATGATGGTTGTAGGAAGT
Source organism: Beta corolliflora (assembly GCA_947648045.1). NCBI lineage: Eukaryota > Viridiplantae > Streptophyta > Magnoliopsida > Caryophyllales > Amaranthaceae > Beta > Beta corolliflora. The sequence goes on along the minus strand of CANSZD010000230.1, from coordinate 220,566 downwards.
TAAGTATGTCTAAGTACAAGAAGAAATATCCACCTGCTTGAGCATCACGTGGCCATGGCATTCAACACTACAAGCTGGGGGTGATGTTCTGTCTGCACACAGACTTTCCTCATATCTAAGTCAAGGAACACTCTCTGCCAGTATTTCTCCCTGACTTTACTGAGTGTGAAACGCCATTTCTAATTTTTTTTCTTCTATCACTACTCTTATGCATACAAATGCAAAGCACTAAGCTAGGCCTCCGGTGGTAATGAGTACCTCCAGAGGATTGAAATGAGTCAGTTAGAAGGAGCAAATCAGTCATTTATTATTAAATTATTTAAAACGTCATTATTAATTAATGTTCATGAGATTTAATGTACGTGTAGTCTAGCACTAATGTACATGTAGTAAACACATAATGAACATGGCCAAACTCATCTGATCGATCGTACCCATTACCAGCTAAACAAAATAGAGATGATAAAATTCATCAAAAGCAACCCACTTGAACAAAAGTTCCTCAGTAGTACACAACTACAACACAAAACGACATATATAGAAGAATATGAACAAAAGTCCAGTAGCATTCCATCACCATCAAGTATAGTTTCTAGAAGACCTAATCTTCGATTAAAAGATGTGAAAAACATAGCTAATAATTAGGGAATCGACTAATTTCATTAATTAGGTTTAAAATTCGTACCTGATGATGATTGGGAAAAAAAAGAGCAGCACCAAAAGTTACTTAATGTATGAATTTCGATCAGGCAAAGAATTTCAGATTTCTGTTTGCAATAAATCGATCAATGATGAGAGCGAGGTATGAGTTTTCGCCCTCCTGTGAAAGGTAATGTTCTATGCTTCAATTGAATTATTGCCGCGAAAAAAATAGTTTTGTTGTTAGTGCTTTGGGCAAATCGCTGCCCTTAGGTTTTGTATGATCTAACGGTTATAGTTTATTCTCATATATTTTTTATTCTCACATAATTCATGATTCTCACCGGATCCCGACTCTATATATATATATATATATATATATATAAAATGAGAAAAAACTTCATAAAATAAGCAAAAAAATTAGAAAATAAGGAAAAACATAAGATGAGTAGAAAACTTTAAATGAGCAAAAACGTAAAATGAGCAAAAATGTAAAATGACAAAAAATATAAAATCAGCATGAACAAGTTAAATGAGCAAAAACGTAAAATGACTAAAACGTAAAATGAGCAAGAACATTGTGAAATGAGCATAAAAATATTAAATGAGCAAAATCATAAAATAAGCAAAACATAAAATGAGCAAAAACATTGTGAAATGAGAAATATCTTCGTAAAATAAGGAAAAATGAGTTGTTCTCACGGTTCTCACCATAAGGGTGGTTCTCATATGAACTTAATATATATATTGTCAGTTTATGAAGCTTAGCTCCATTGATTTCAGAGAAAACTAAATCAGAGATAAGAGAGAGAAAGAGAGTTTTAAGTGTTTTATTGTATTCAGTAGAATGAATTATTACAACCTTTAGAATGTAAGAGAAGGAGATATAAATACAATAAGTTGTTATGCATTCTAACAACCTCTAACTAACTATGATGATGTGGCATACTAACAAACTAACATTATCAATACACTAATCTCCAATACCCCCCTCAAGGTGGGAGTTGTATGAGTAGACAATCCCAACTTGTGAAGAAGTTGAGTGAACAGATGAGAAGGAAGGATCTTTGTAAAGACATCTGCCAATTGATGTTGAGTAGGAAGATAAGTGAGCTGTAGAAGTCCTTCAAGAACCTTCTCCCTTGTAAAGTGACAATCAATTTCTATATGCTTCGTACGTTCATGGAATACAGGATTCCTAGCAATGTGCAAAGCTGATTGGTTGTCACAATGAAGCACCACTGGCCTTAAATTGGTGGTGCCTAGCTCTTCTAACAAACGAACCACCCAAGTTACTTCTGATGCTGCAGCTGCCATAGCCCTGTACTCAGCCTCAGAGGAGGATTTTGAGACAGTGCTTTGTTTCTTTGATTTCCAGGTGATTGGAGACCCCCCCCAAGCAACAAGATATAACCTGTGATTGATTTTCTTGTGTCTGGGCGGAGGCCCGACGAATAATCCAAAAAGCTTGTAAATAAAGCTCTTCATTAGCTTTTAACAGAATTCCTTGACCAGCAGATTGAGAAACATATCTCAATGTATGTTGTAGAGCATTGATGTTCAAGGATGTTGCATGAATTGACTGAGACTTTGCACTGCATAGGCTAAGTCTGGTCTGGTTGTAGTGAGGAAGTTGAGTTTCCCTACAAGAGACCTAAATGCTCTGGATCTTGCAACAATTTACCAGCTTCTGCTGTCAATTTAATATTCAATGGGAGAGGTGTAGAAGCCTTTTTAGTGAGATCAAAATCACAAGTAGCTAAGAGCTCCTTAGTGAATTTCCCTTGACTAAGTAAAATACCAGTGGGAGTGTAGCCAACTTCTATGCCAAGGAAATAGTTTAATTTTCCAAGGTCTTTGATGCTAAACTCATGATGTAGATGTGTTTTGAGAGCTTCAATCTCAGCTATATTAGTGCCTGTTACTATGACATCATCCACATAAACTGCTGCAACACATATATCTTCACCTTGCTTTTTAATGAAAAGACTATGATCAAGATAAGATTTATTAAAACCTTGATTGTGTAAGGAGTGAACCAACTTTTCATGCCATTGTCTGGATGCCTGTTTTAGTCCATAGAGGAACTTTCTGAGTCTGCACACAAGGTTTGAAGGATTAGACATGCCCTCAGGAACCTTCATATACACCTCTTCGTTTAAATCTCCATGTAGAAAGGCATTATTCGCATCTAATTGGAATAATGGCCATTTCTTACTTGCTACCACTGCAATGAGGCTTCTTACTGTGCTCATCTTGACTACAGGGCTGAAGGTTTCCTCATAATCAACCCCATATTTCTAATTAAAATCTTTAGCTACCAACCTAGCTTTGCATCTCTCTAGTTCCCCATTAGCATTGAGTTTAACTTTGTAGACTCACTTTGATCCAATGGCCTTCTTACCTGGTGGAAGAGTAACTAGCTCCCAGGTTTTATTACTTTCAAGTGCTTGAATTTCAGCAGCCATAGCATCAACCCAAAGAGGGTCAGATGAATCTTCAAAATAAGTGTTAGGTTCAGTGATATCACAAGAATGTGATATAAAAGTTTGATGAGCAGTAGGGAACTGAGAATATGAGACAAGATTACACCAGTGAGTAGAAGGAAGAGAGGTAGATGAAATATTACACTTGTAATCTTATAAGTAAAGAGGAGGTTTAGATGGTCTGGTAGATTTTCTAACAAGTGGTGGAGTAGAATTAAGAGATTGAGAAAGATCAACTAGTGAAGAGGGAATAGGAGGAGGAAAAGAATGATCTGAATTGGAAATGACAGGAGAATTATGATAAGGTGAAGAAGTATGTGTGGAAGGAAGTGGAGAAGAAGAAGAAATAGAGTCATCACGTGAGGGAAAGATAGCAGAAGTGGAAGAAAAATCAGGAGTATCATGAAAGATAGGAACAGAAGAAGGTAAGTAGATGGCATTTGTTTATTTGGAAGAAGGCTGATTTTGTTTGTGAAGTAAATGATATGGGAAATGTCTCTCATGAAAATAGACATCCCTGGTAACAGTAACTTTGTTACTATCAAGAGCAAGAACCTTATAACCTTTTTGACTCTCTGAATAACCAAGGAATACACAAGGTGTAGCTCTTTCTTGCAGCTTAGATCTTCTGAGTTTAGGTGTAGATACATAACAAAGACACCCAAAAGTCCTGAGATGAGAAATGTTAGCAGATTTTCCATGTAGCCTGAAATAAGGAGTATCATGATCTATGGCTTTCAGTGGCATTCTGTTTATCAAGTAAGCAGCACAAAGCACACAATAGCCCCAAAATATATCTGGTAGTCTAGCTTGAATATACAAGGCCCTAGCTGTTTCCAATAGATGCCTGTGTTTCCTTTCTACAACCCCATTCTGCTGGGGAGTATTGCTACAACTAGTCTGAATCAAAATGCCAAGTTGTGTATACAATAATTTCATATCACCTTCAATCAACTCACCAGCATTGTCAGATCTTACACATTTAACCTGAACATGGAACTGAGTATGAACCATTTGTAAGAAATTCTTCATAACAACAACAAATTCAGTTTTATTCTTCAAGAAATGTATCCAAGTAAACCTACTGTAATCATCCACAATTGTGAGAAATTGAGTACAGCCAGTAGTGGTTTTTACAGCGTGAGGACCCCATACATCAATGTGAATCAGCTCAAAAGGTCTTGTTGTCTTTATTGAACTTCTAGGAAATGAAACTATAGTTTGTTTGGCTTTAGGACACACTTGACATATTGTGTCTAGCAAACAAGTTTTAACATCACAAGAGAGATTGAGAAAATGTAATTGACTAAAAGGAAAGTGGCCTAGTCTAAGATGCCAAAGTTTGGCACTGTCAACAACAGCATTAAGACAATGTTTACCAAATGTGATAGAAGAAGCTTCATAATTCTTCTTGTCTGGAACAGTGTAGAGACCAGCAGACAACCTACCAAGAAGAGTCAATCTCCCTTTCTGAGAGGATATAAAGCAATTATCATGAGTGAAGTGCAACTCACAATGTAAGTCTTTACATAATTTATGCACAGAGATCAGGTTGAACTTGAATTGTGGTACATGAAGAACATTTTGTAACACAATATCATCATGTAAGAGCACTATGCCAATGTGTTTCACATAGACTTTTCTACCATCAGGGTCCAGGGATGGTAATGAAGTTATCAGACTCAATAACACTTTTATATTCAGAGAAATAAGATATGTCGAGCAAATGTGGTATGTTGCACCACTATCAAGAAGCCATTTAGTTTCAGAGCAAGAAATAAGACATAAATTGTTACCTGCTACCATAGCATGGCCAACAGCTTGAGAGTTTGCAGTAGAGGAGTGAATAGACTTCAACATACTCATGAGCCGAGTGTATTATTCCATAGTGAGTGAGGGTCCGGAGTTCATCATCGGTATCCATAGCAACAACTTCATTAGATGACATAGCTGCCACTCTTTTGTCTTTGAAGCCTTTAAAGTTTGGCTTGGATATCCATGCACTTTAAAGCATCTCACATGCTGTGCCCCGGGGACTTCACAATGAGTGCAATAATACTTGGAGCCCGGTTTGTCACTTCCGGCGGGGCTCCGGGCCCTTAGGATAAGTTTTCTTAAAACCAATATATAGTATTTCTGGTTGTTGCCAGAGACTTTAGATTCAGTGAACCTTCTTCTATCTGCCATCAAGGCCATGGGGATCAGATTGTAATGCTGGCAGGGAAAGTTCCTTGTGTTTTTCCTCCTGTGCAAACATTCTATATGCCTTTGTAACCTTTGGTAACTGCTGCATCATCAACATGTTACCTCTGATTGTTGCATACTGATCAGAAAGCTTCATCATGAATTGTATAACCATTTTTTCTTGGTGCCTCTCATATAACCTCTTGGTCAAATTACAAGAACAGTTGTTGCAGGTACAGTAAGGAAGAGGATGAGCTTCATCCAATGCATCCCAAACAGATTTTATGCTAGTAAAGAACTCAGACACAGATTGATTCCCTTCTTGATGAATCTCAAAAATCTTTTGTTCTAAAGCATATATTTGAGCTAGAGAGGTATAGCCATAACGCTCTTCAAGATCTAACCAAATTTCTCTAGCTGATCTTCTGAACATAACACTACTAGCTATTGTTTCATCAAGATTGAACAGAATCCAGGAACATACTATATCATTGCATCTAGACCAATCATTATATTCATCAGAAACCTCATCAACAGGTGGTTTGTATGCTCCATTAACAAAACCTACCTTATTTTTAGCTGAAAGAGTTAATTAAGAGCATTGCTCTTTTCCAACTTGTATATCCTTCACCATTGAACTTAAAGGAAACAAGTTGTGCGGAATTTGCATCAGAAGGATGAATGTAGTATATACTACTAGGATTTTGATTTAAAGGAAGTGGAGGTGGTGTATTATTGTTGTTGTTGTTGTTACTGCTAACATCAGTAGTCATGATTCAAGAATTGGAATGGAATTCAGGCTAATTAAGAAGAAGATGTAAAGAGAGAAAGTATTTTCGATCGATTGTAATTGCAAATGAACCGAACTTGTAATTGCAACAAATTGTGAGAATTCTTTGCGAGAAAAGAAGAAATTATGATCGATTTCAAAGAATCGGGAAGGATTAAAGCAAAGAATGAAAAGAGAAGATGATCGGATCACAAATTTCAACAAATTTCGGCGGAATCAAGAAAATATGAATTGATGTTGAAATTAAGAATCTAACAATCCTAATTTCGGATTTTCAAAGAAGAATCAACTAATTTCCGGGGAATTTGAAAAAAAAACTAGAATAATTCCAGCAATCGAACTAATTGAATCAGTTTTGATAGAAAAAAACGAAGAAGAATTGAGTGAATTACACCTGATTCTGCAGAATTTCAGCTAAGTGAACATAACGATGCTTGAACCACCTCAAGGTAATCAGAACTAATGCGGAATTTCAAGAGATTTCAGCAAAAAAAATGTCCACAGATTCGTGATTTTGCTCGATACCATGTTAGTTTATGAAGCTTAGCTCCATTGATTTCGAGAGAAAACTAAATCCGAGATAAGAGAGAGAAAGAGAGTTTTAAGTGTTTTGTTGTATTTAGTAAAATGAATTATTACAACCTCTAGAATGTAAGAGAAGGAGATATAAATACAATAAGTTGTTATGCATTCTAACAACCTCTAACTAACTATGATGATGTGGCATACTAACAAACTAACATTATCAATACACTAATCTCCAATATATATATATATATATATATATATATATATATATATATATATATATACTTCCTCCGTTCTAAAATAAGTGAAACACTTCTCTCATTTATGTGAGAGCTTTTTGAGACAAGTGTGTTTCACTTATTTTGGAACGGAGGAAGATATATATATAATTGAGTTTAGGTGAGAAGGAATTCTAACCCTTGGATCATGTCTCATTTAATGGCCAAGATTAAAAACTAAAAAAAAAAACTAAAACCCCAAATTTGAAACCCTTCTCACGTCATAACCCACTTTCTCTCTCTCCTCTCTCCTCTTTCCTCTCTCTCTTATTTATTTCGCTTGCTTCATGAAACGTTACTTTTTTTTTTTCACTATCAATTCGGTGAATTTCGTCCCTAATTATCAGTGAAATTCGGCCAAGATTATTTCAATATATATATATATATATATATATATATATATATATATATATATATATATATATATATATATATATATATATATATATATATATATATATATGACGTAAAATTTGTTCCAAATTTTTGTTATGAAATTTTAATCTTTAAGCGTGAGGGGTTTAATAGCTTTTATATATGGTATACTTTATTGGTGTTTTCTTATTTTATATTTTATGACCTTCTCCAATCTCCATTATTAGCTTTATGTAAAATGATTTTGTAAACATATGTTTAGTTGTAAGATTGAGTGATTGACGTCCAGGCAAAATGTATTTAACTATGCATAAACGAAGTAAAATAAGGGAAAATAATTAATTTTTTATTAGACGGGATTAGACCTAGACTTTTGAAGAGTCTCAACTACAACTAATTGGACTCAAAATTCGAGTTGAAACAATTTGGATTGGATTTGCACTTAACAAATCATACTGGATTTGGATCCATCAATTTACACCAGTGCTTAGAAGAAGGGTTGCAAGGAAATTTTTTTTTGTTGGTATTAAAAAAAATGCCCTACTAATTCAGATTTCGTACAAATAACCCCACCCAGATTACCTTGAGGAAGAAGTTAGCTTTTAATTAAATTATACTTCCTCCGCTCCAAAATTATTGTAACACTTGCCTTTTTTTAGTATTTCTTTAAGTAATATAAAACTTTAATAAATAGAAAAAAGATATACTCACACATGAAACCACTCACACTAAATTTTTTTTCTCTCTCCTTAGTTTAACATAAATATATTTAATAATACCCCGCTTCAAATCCCTCCTAAATCTCCGTGCTAAAGGTAAGTGATGCATTAATTTTAAAGCGGATGAAGTATGACTTAGAAACAATATAGTATGTAGTACTAGTATGTAGTAATTCTCCGTGTAAGTAAATTCTACCCAAACAAGTAAACATTTGTTTGGTCTTACAAGAAGGTGTGTTTGTCGTTCGAATAGAAACACCTAATTACAAAAGTTATTAAAGTTACTGGCGTGTGAACAACTTCTTACTACCAACTTACCATCTTTTAGTATTAACCAAAGAGAAGATGGAAATGAGAAGGAAGAAAAAGGAAATAGAGTAAACATCATCTTGTATATATAAGAGTAAAATATATAATGTCTTTGAAAAGTGTTACTCTCTGTCTTTCTAAGTTCTAACCAATGTGAATAGTTGGTTGATTGTCAACTTATGATTAGCGTTTAATCGAAGTTTTTGCTAAGTTCATGGCTTCTGGAGCCTTGTTTATTAGATTCTTAAACCATTCTAGAAATAGATTATTTTTCCCCTATAAAATAGAAATAAAAAGATTCTTTTATCATTTAGAAACTTTTTTTTAGAGGATCATTGAGAAACTTTTAGTGGGAACACATTTTGTAAGATACTACATTTGTTTGGGATTAATGGCGACATTATACCAACCTATTAAATTAAATTATATTAACTACTTCATCTCGTTTTTTTATAAGTGCAACACTTTGACTTTTCGCACTATTCACTCACTTCACTTTGATCGTATTTTTTTAACTAATATACAAAAATAAAAATGATCATATAAAATGTAGTTGGATTTGTTTCAATGAATATTTTCATAATATCAACTTTTTAGAACTTTTACAAATACATAATTAGAGATAATAATGGTCAAAGTTGTACGTTGGCAAGCGTGAAAGTCAAACTGTTGCACTTATTTACAAACGGAGGTTAGTATTACAATTTGCACCAGATGTACCGTGTATCCTTTTACATTCTCCACTCATGTCATAGTTACTTTTATTTTTGTCAATGGTGATAAAATATATTCCCCTAAAAAAATGGTGATAAAATATATATTAAGCTCAAGAAAACAATGCATGGAGTAGATTGTGATCGAGAGGGTGTACATATTATGTATACAAACACCAGAGTGTATAGTTAATGTTCTCTAATTTTACAAAACTCCCTCACTTAGGCTCTGTTCTGTTCAACTTATTCTAACTTATTTCCAGAAAAAATAAGATAAGATAAGATAAGATCAGATAAGATGTTAGACACACACAATAAACTATCTTATAAGATAAGATAAGATAAAATAAGAAAAGATAAGATAAGTTAAGATAAAAAGATAAGAAAAGAAAAGATAAGATAAGATAAGATCAGATAATATAAGATAAGATAAAATAAGTTGAATCAAACGGACCCTTAATTCGCTTGAGAGTTTGTTTCGGTTTTAAACAGTTTTCCATTTTTTTTTTCAATTTTAGCAATATATTATTCAAAAGCACATACAAACCATTAATTACCATAAAATTAACTAAGAATGTTGGTGATACGAGTGTTGCTTTTATTATAACGATCATGTTCTTTTCAACTTATTTTTACTTAATTATCTGAATCTATTAGACCTTATTAGTACTTATTTTTGCTTAACTGAACTTATTAGAGTTTTTTTATGAGTGTGTCAAACCTTATTTTTTCTGAACCAAATTTATCTAAACTTATCTCAACTTATTATACCTTATTAATCCTTATCTAAACTTATTTTAACTTATTTTTTCTTATAATAATTGAAAATAAATTGAACGGAAGAACGCCAATAGCCCTATAAATTCATTAGTAATCTAGATTCTCGGATATAGTGTGAATAAAATAATACACCCTTTTACAAGCATTCTAGTTATATCTATATGCGTAATTGAGCTGGCCATGCATGTAATGGACCCAAACAAGAAGCAAAAACAATTATTATTTGTGAACTAAGGGATTATATTTATATAATAACCAAATTGCAACAACAATAAAATGTCCATTATATATATGAATCTAATCTATGCATGAATTCATGCAATAAATTAGAGACTAGAGTGCTCCTTGCTAACTATACATATATATCAGTGTATTAATTTGATTTGATGTGTAATCTATATTTTTCAATTTTCCAACATGATTACGCGTAATACCATCATGGACCACATTAGTTGAGACGTTCGTTGCATGCTAATCTATATCCCTTTCTTCCAAGGAGTTGCATATCATCAAGAGCCGATTAATTAAGCACACAAAGAGAAAAATAATGTCCTTCATACCCATAACCCATTAAAGTCAATATCTTCCCCACATATGCATATGTACTTCACGTCATCTTAATGAAATGTTAGGAATATATGCTAATGAAAGAAAAAGTATTTATATAATTATGCTACATCTAGATAGAAGTTGAGATATAACTAAAATAAATAGTACTATATTATATCCTTAGACAGCTAGTTGACATTTTTTATAATATATGATAGGAAATTAAGCCGTGACAAACATGCATGAGTTAGCCAGTTAGGTCACTTCAATATTATTGAGACATACGTATATACATCAAAGAGATAAAGACTCTTTAATTAGTAAAAAGGAATATTATTAAGTTGACCTTTAATGCAAGTATCTCCCATCGTTTTATTATATATACTAAGATTAAGAATTGGTTTTTATCAAATTAATTAAAACCAATCGTACTCTAGAGTATATCATTATTTTTCTTGTTTGTGAAGTGCAAATTTCATGGAGAAAAAGATTATTTCAAGTTGGTTTAATGGAAAATCTTTGCCCAAAAATTATATAATTCCTCCAGAAAAAAGACCAGATGATATTTCTTTTCCTGCATGCAAAATTCCAGTTATTGATCTCTCCATGGCAAAAGGTGATGATCGACCAGTTATAATTGAGCAAATTATGCAGGCTGCCAAAAAGTTTGGTTTCTTCCAGGTAATTGTTTTTTCTTCTTCTTATTCATCCCACAAGTTTGGAAAAAAATGAATAATACTACATTTAATTTTGTTAGTACTTATTACTAGTAATTTTCATAATCAGGGTGAATTATGTACTAATCTTCTATATAAGGTTGACGTTTTGATTCATTGATCATAAGTTTACAAGGGTCAACAGTAAACAGAAAATCGCGGAGGGATATATAGAGTTATTGATTTAAGAATGACTTTTATTAAATACTATCTCCGTTCCAAATTACTTGCAACACTAGGTTTTCACGCCTTCCAATGCACAACACTACTAGTATTCTATTATCTAAAACTAAAAATTATAAAAAGTTGATATTTTAAAAGTATACATCAATACAAATCTAACAAAATCCCGCATGACTATGTCTTACACATAATCGATCATACTAGATGTTCAAGAGGGAATGTACGAATAGTATAAAAGTCCATTTGTTGCAAGTAATTCAGAACGGAGGAAATATTTATAAAACCCTAAGATAGTTTTTCTATATCATAATAACAATATCTTTTGATAAGTGAAATATTACTTGGTAAATTATTATAAAATGTGACATATATACAAATTAATTAACATATTGTCTAGTAGGTGATCAACCACGGAGTTGCAAAAGATATATTGAGGGATGCTATGCAGGTGTTTAAGGAGTTTTTTGAGTTGCCTTATGAAGAGAAATCACACTTGTATTCTGAGGAAAGTAATGTGAAGTGTAGACTTTATACAAGCAGTTTCAATTTTGCAAATGAAGACTTTCATTATTGGAGGGATTGCTTGAAACATAATTGTACACCTTTGAAAGAATGCATAGGTTACTGGCCCCAAAAACCTGCTAGATACAGGTAATTATGGCAACTTTTGCTTGTTATTACTTATTACGTACTTTAATATGTTCATATTTGCAGTCTACATTCTAGTTAAAGGTCATATTCTCTTAAATTCCCCTTCTAATAATACACACCTATCTTACATAAGGATTATGTTAGATAATAATGTAAACTCCGCTGTTTCTATTGTATTCTCTATTAATTAATACTTCCTCCGTTCCATAATAAGTGAAACATATGAATTGAGCACAAGATTTAATAAACATTACTTTCAAAAAAAAAAATCATAAAATACCCTTTTCATTATCAAAAGGAGGAGAGAAAAAAACAAACCACACAAGTTTGTGATGGGTCTTATCATTTTTGTCAGCTTTCTTTTTCCATTTAAGGTATGTTTCACTTATTTTGAAACGTTCTAAAATAGTAAGTGTTTCACTTATTATGGAACGGATGAAGTATTTACAAAGGGTTACAATGATAGTCCTAGTCATATTAAAAAACTAACAAGATTTATAGAGATAATATTTTACAAAAATATATATTAAATCTAAGGAGAGAATATTCCGTGTATATTCTCTATTAGATTATTTTTATACATATGTTATCCTTTAATCTAAGATTTGAAATTTATTATATATTGGTCTAATCATGATTTTATTATTTATGCAGAAAGGTTGTAGAGGAATATTCTACTCAAGTGAGTGAGCTAGGGTCAAGAATTTTAGACCTAATAAGTGAAGGTTTAGAGCTTGAATCTGGATTTTTTGCTCATGGCTATAGTGAAGATTCCTTTTTGGGAGTGAATCATTATCCACCATGTCCTGAACCCAGATTGACTTTAGGATTACCAAAGCATTGTGATCCTAACATTATTACTCTCCTTCTTCAAGATAATATTTCTGGCCTTCAAGTTTGTGTTGATAACAAATGGCTACTTGTTGAGCCTTGTTCAAATGCCTTTGTGGTTAACATGGGCTACCAGATGCAGGTACAAAGGTTTTGTTTTACACAACCCTAATGGGTTCGTTTAGTAAATGGTAATAAACGTTAACAATATGGTAAATTTAGAGTAATTTTGTAAGAAAAGTCTCATGTCAACTTCTATGATAATACTTTAAAAGAAACTTAAAATTTCATTATATATGATTCATGAACACTTTAATTTGGAAGGTTTTATTGCTATAAATTAAACATCGGTATCAGATCTGTACGAACTTACTTTAAAATATATTACTATTACTATAATCTATTACTTTCTATCGAAGGCCATAAGATATACTCCAAATCATTATGTTTTTATCTATCAAGCATTTTAGGTAAAAAAAGATTGCTTTAAAATATTAGGCATTCTACAACATGGATACTATATTGAATGTCACTTTATAATATCAAGGTAAGATTAGAGGTCAATTTATAATAAGCGAAAAACTTGCTAACATACAATATTTCTAATATTCACATCTTTTTCAAAATATATGACAAAATTATGCATTATTCCATTTTTATCAAAAGCACGAGTTTTATACTATTGGTATTGGTTTCTTATACAATATTGGGGATTCTCTGGAAAAAACCGTCGCATCTTCTTATGATTTCTTATAAACGATCTTCAGTGTATTATAATAGAACTTTATGTCCTTAGATCTACATACCTATATTTTTCATTTACCAACGATTATTAATTCATGTTAATTTATTAATTGCAGATTATTAGTAATGGAAAGCTGAAAAGTGCAGAACATAGAGTGGTAACAAATGCACATCATGCTAGAACAACTGCAGCATTCTTCATTTTGCCATCAAAGAATTGCACTATTCAACCTGCCAAAGCTCTTGTTAATAAAGGCGATTTACCACTTTATAAGCAATTTCAATACGCAGATTTTATTGAGACTTTCAAAGCCAGTAGTGGAGATGAACCTGAAAAAGTTTTGGAGCATTACAAGATCAAATAATGATTAAGCCCGGATAATTTAGAATTGTTGATGTTGATGTTGATATATACATATATATATATATATATGATAAATTATAGGACATGGTTGATTATTGACTCACTAGAAGCAAGCATGCATCTGTTTTGGTCAATTAGTTTATATAATATAACAATAAAGATTTACTTAGCTCAACCAGCAAGTAAACTAACAATATGCATGTGTCAGCTGACCAGCTAAGCAGTTAGCTGTGTACTAAAAACTTAGTGGAATAGATTACCAACTAAAGATAGACAATAATGTTTAGTGGAATCAAACTCACTAACATAATTTTTCTAGTAGTCATATCACTAAGAGGGAGAGGGGAGGAAGAGAAAGCACAATTGGATGTTTAACTTTGTATGTTACATAGATTTGATGGACAAATGTAACTTAAATGTGATAAAAAAAAGGTTAAGGCCCGTTCTTTTGCATTGCGAGAAATTGAACAGAACTGAAATGAGCTGAACATAAGAGAGTGTAATAATCGAACTGTGAGAAACTGAACTGAACTAAACTTAAAATAAGTCCAAAAAAATAGGACCTAAATACATCAAGATCTAGACTTATATGACGTCAAAACTTCTATTTATACATATGTCAAATATATACCTACCTCTCTTTCTTATAACGGTTTGGAAGTTTGATTGCAACAAGGGTCTTCACCAGCTACTAGGATCCTTTTAGCACAAAAGGATTAAACATTCAAACTTGAGAATCGAGAGAAAAACTACCAACAATATAGTTTGCACTCATATAAAGTCCAAAAGAAAATTGGAACTCATATGCAAGCCTAGCAGCAGTGATAAAACACCTTTAAAAATTATATAAAATCACTTTTTATTTGGGTGCATATAAGAAGTTAAAAATGAAAAAATTAGTTAAGCAATTAATAACATCGATCGACGCGTGATTTTGTCATGAATTCTTAAACTAATGCTATTTTATAAAACATATATATTTACTATTAATATTAAGTAAAACTCTTCAAATTTTTCTATGCAAGACAAGGACTTTTCAAATTTATAAAAAGTACTCATGTTAAACAATTGATTAATTTACTTTTCACGGGTTGTATACTCGTATTGATACAATTTAGTGAGCAGCATTAATTTACTTTTCAAAAACTAGTTTTACAAAACTTAATGTACTTCGGGTATTTTGAGCCATCAATAAATATTCACAATGATTGAAGAAACAGAATGCAAAAAAGTCCATGTTTAGCAAAGGAATACCAAGTAAATAAGTAATAAAGTGCATAGAACAATGACAGATGGTGGTGAATCGTTGTTCTCTGCATTACTTGTCGAAGAATATTAAAGGGCCCATAATCTCAACTCGGTCCAATTAAAAATTGCTACTCAATCCACTTTCGAGGGGTTAGCCTTTAGGAGGTACTGACTACTGACATCAAATCTCTATTAGGTTTTTTATTGTTAAAACTTAAAAAGAAAGCAAAATCACTTGAGGTTTTGGATTAGGTAAAATGCACTTATAAATGAATGTTACTCTGATGAGGAGTAGGTTCTCATCCCCTTAAAAAAATAAGGAAGCCCTATGTTGTTGGTCTCTTTCACGTCCTAATAGACGGCCTTAAGAGGATATCATCCACAATTCAAATTATTCTCCTAAATTATAACGATTTTGTCAGCTAAATAAACACAAAGAAGACACAAATTATTAGAATATGTGGTCTAATAAAATTAGACAAACTCAAGCCTACATTATCCTAACAAACCCATTTCATCTCACTCTAACCCAACACTATCCCAAAACATCTCGCACCAACCTAGTCGTCTCTTCTCTTTCCTTTATTTAATTTCCCTTTGAATCTCGAACTACAATATATTTTCAAAAATAATCCCACAATCTTACCAAATGGATTAAGTCACAAAATAAATTAAATTAGTCACTAAATGGATATATTGAAGAATGTGATTACTGAATGGATTAAGCTGGTCACTAAATATATTAAACTGGTCACTTAATCAATTAAACTAGTCACTACATTCAGAAATATGATCCATTCTCTTATTAATATTGGGCTTGGATCGTTGCTTAATTTTAAATTAAAAGCAGGCGGTATCTTACAAGACCAACGACAAAGAAAAATATATTAAAAATTGCAATATCATGAAAGGACTATTATAGGAGTAATATATTCATGCGCAACTGAACTGAACCCATTCTCAAAACTCCTCCCTTGCTCAACCGATACATTTTATCAAGCATTATTTCCGGCCAGGTAACTTCTTTTCTTGATCTCTTTATTTTTCCTACTTTTACCAATTAATTGATGATTATTTGCTTGCTGCTGTATTTCCTGTATATTTGAAGATGAATACTTTGTTTTGCTCCCTGTTACTAATTTAATCCCTGCTTGTAGAGTTGTAGTGTTATATTCCAACTGTTTTTTTTTGCTTGTTGACTGTAATAATAATTCATTTACTTTCTTGAAATCAAATTAAAGAAAAGAAAAATAAATCTGTTTTTTAGGTTTGTTATTTGTCTTACTTTTTTTTTTTCCTGGGACAGTGTTATGAAGGGTCGTAATTTAATTTGGTTGATAATATTTTTGTTCTGTTGACAATATTATTACATTTATTATATGCTATTGGATGGTAATTAAAAGGTTATCTCATAATATCTACCTCTTGCTTTTTTAGATTTAGCTTGTTAGTTTGATACTTAAAATAGTAAATTTTTTTTGATAGGGATCGTTGTTTTCGGAAATAGTTTCTCTATATCAAATTTATTAATTTACACTAGTTACAAGTAAGGTTGCATACATCTGGATCTCCCTAAGGCGGGATAGCCGAAATTTTCATACACATACTTGATTGTTCTCTTTTTTTTTTAGGCAAATGCTAAATACAACCCTTAGGGCTGTATTTAAGCATTAATAACTCATTATATATCCTTATATTTTCAATACAAAGTAGAATATCAGCATTAAAAAGAAAACTACATTAAATAATCTTTGGAATTCTAAGCCTTTAAGCTTTTAATGCTATCTAATTGCACTATGTTGAATTAATTTTTTAATAATGTACTTGAGTATTTTAGTAGTTGATTCTACTCATTAAATAAGCATGTTCAAGTTAGCTTTACTTAGATTCTTTTGAAAGACTAAACAAACATTAAATATAGGAATTTACTATTTTTTAAGCACAACCCTTAGGGCTGTAGTTATCGGAACCCTTTTTTTTATACCATGTACTCTCTCTGCTTTTTTTTATTTGCTACATTGTTGTGCGCGGTTTTCAAGACATTATCTAACCCTTAATATCTCTTATTTCGTTAAAGTAAAAAATATAAAAATTTGATATTATGAATCTACACGTCGAGACGAATCTAACAAGACTACACATAACTATATTTTTACTTATAAAATAATTAAAATAATCGATCAAAGTTAGTGGCTTCATTCCCAAAGCAACAATGTAGCAAAAAAAAAAAGCGGAGGGGGTAATTAGACTCTAAAGTCCATTGCTAGATTTTGAGCCGTTGCTAATGATTTAATCTTATTCCAGAAGCTTGGTAGTACAATAATTTTCTCAAAGCTTGGTAGTACAATAATTTTCTCAAAGTTGGTAGTACCCTTTTTAGCGATTTGCAATTAAATGCAAATTCTTGGGAAATGTAATCTGACGTCCAACCAAACTAATATTAGCTTTAAATGTACGAGGGATGGGCATGATTGCTGAATGCTGATTTTTCAGAGACTAGTTTTTTTGATCCATATGAGCCACGAAGGCAGTACAAAGTACAAAGAAGGGGAGGGGGGATTTGAACATGTGACCTATCATTCACAGCACCTCAATCTTAACCACTAGGCCAAGACATGTGATTTTTCAGAGACTAGTAATGTGTGCTTGTTTGTGTACGTGATTTTATATACCTGCAAAAATTTGTGAATTATCAAAATCCTATAGATAGAGGCATAGAGCTAGCAATAAGGGTCAATACTCAATTGGTCAGCTAGGTTTTGGTTTGAACTGGAGATGATTTCAAGTTTTTCTCAAAAACGTATAGAAGATTTATGTAACACATAATAATAAATCACGATAATTGGGTTGTATTGATTAAATCAAATTTGGGCTGTTTTGATTCAAAGTGGATTTGGTTCCTCTCAGACTCTCAGTAATTTCAAGTCGGAGTTTGGTTGAGTAATATTTGTTAGCTCTATGCCTCTACCTATGACGTTTGAAATACGACATTGCTACATTTATTCACCAATAATTTACCCACAAGAAATGAAGCCAACTTCTGTTTGTAAAAATAAATTATTGCTTATATTAATACCGCCAATAGGCCGGCCATATAACATGTAATATGCCCACTAGTAAACTTTCAGTTTTTTCAATGCAATAAACACTTGAATTAAGGTTGATTTGCCACCGTATCGTTTCGTGTTATGGCCAGTGTGATGATCTTGTTTCATTATCTATCATCAAGTATTACTTAAACCTATTTACTTGTGTACTTTACACATTTGTTGCAGTTCATAGATGGCAGAGAATCTTGTTTCGAGTTGGTCAGATGGTAAAACATTGCCTGAAAGTTACGTATTTCCACCAGAAAAGAGACCGGGGGAGAACGTAGTTCCCACATCTAAGAGTGTTCCGGTCATTGATCTTGGCAATGTCAATCGCAAAGAAACAATTCAAAAGATTATAGAGGCTAGCCAAGAGTTTGGATTTTTTCAGGTTCATACTTCATTGTATAGTTGCTTGAACTTTTTATCAACATTATGGCCTAATATAAGTTTGCTTAACATCTTATTTGGTGTTGTATGAGGTGTAGGTGATTAACCATGGAGTGCCGAGAAAAGTACTTGATGATACGAGAGGAGCTTTTGAAGAATTCTTCAAGCTCCCTGTGGAGGAGAAAGCAAACTTCTACTCTCTGGATGTTAGTCGGAAATGCATACTTTACACGAGCAATGTTGATTATGATAAAGAAGAGATTCACAATTGGAGGGATTCTTTAAGACTCGTGTGTAGTCCTTTGGAGGAATGCATCCAATCCTGGCCTGAAAATCCTACGGGATATAGGTAATATTTCATTTGTTTTAAAGATTTTGCAGCTCAATTTGTACGATGTCACAAAATACGCAAATGATAACCTATAGTACCAAGTATGACTTTGTTAACAATTTTTCTTTACTTTTTAACATTACTGCTGAGCATCTATCTAGGTTATATTTAGAGGTGATAAAAATTAATTGCTAGTGCAAGTGTGAGTGTGAGTATTATGTTTGTCCTACATTCAAAGATGAAGCAACGAATTTCTAGTTATTAGAATGAAATATCGCGTTTGTCATTGTTTATAGGCGTTTCACTCCTGATTGTCTTTCCTCTGTTCCTTACATTATTGAAGATTTAAATGCTTGGTACTAAAAATCCGTCATCATGAACATTCACTTATACAATTAGCATATACTCCATTTTTTGGTTGGTACGTTGCAACTCTGTAGCATATTACTATATTAGCTTTATGATATAGTTTTCTTGAAGATTGACATATATCATTCTGGAAAATTTGGCAGGGAAGTTGTTGGAGATTATGTGATCAAAGTGCGAGAAGTCGGATCGAGAATTTTGGAGCTCATATGTGAAGGACTCGGGCTTGAACCAGGATACTTTGCAGGTGAATTAAGTCAATTGCAAGTTATGTCTGTTCATCATTACCCTCCATGCCCTGATCCCAGTTTAACCTTGGGAACTCGAAAGCATAGTGATACTGGACTCATTACTATACTTCTTCAAGAGGATATCCCAGGACTTCAAGTGTTGAAGGACGGTCACTGGATCGGCGTTGAGGCAATTCCTGATGCCTTAGTCATAAATGTTGGATACCAATTACAGGTACACATTTAAGCAAAGATCTATGTTTTATCGTTTTAATATAAAGCTATAAGATGAGGTTACATAAACGAGTTAATTGTACATCGTATATATTATATTAGAATGCTACGTTATGTTAATTGTACATCGTATATATTATATTAGAATGCTACGTTTACTAAGTGGATAATTTGATTACTAATTGTTGAAGCATGGCCTTCCCAAATAACACATTTGAGTGTCGTACATTGATAAAAAATGAGAGAGAGAATCATTTTATAAGGCTAAGAGGTTGCTCCCCTTGTTGTCATATGGTTTTAAGGTGGAAGTGTGGAACCTCGTTGAATTGGTCTTATGAAGTGAACTCTCTCTCCTCATGTTGTCTCATTCTAAAAGGGCTTTTGTTCTCATGCTATTTACTGTTCGCAAACTTCAGTAAAAGTGAGAGAAAATGCACATGTTGAGTGTTTAAGGTTATGTTTGAACCTTCACTAATCACTCATTTTGTGGATGTCACCTATCTTAATTAACTTAATTTGTTTTTTTTGTTTCTTTTTTATTGTGTGTGTGTTTAGCGAGCAACACAGAAAAATTAAATAGATGGGATTCTATCCTGGGTCTTATATACCACCCTTACTAGATTCTATCACTACACATTTACATGTCCAGAAAGTTGATGTTTGACTTATAATTTAGCATCAAAGTTGTGACTTTTTTTTAATCCATTTGCAATTTGTTATAGATTGTTAGCAATGGAAAGCTACGTAGCGTGGAACATCGTGTAGTAACGAACAAAGTTGTAGCTCGTTTTACTTCTGCGTTATTCATCGAGCCAACACGAGACTGCATTGTAGAACCTGCCAAAGCTCTTGTTAGTGCAGAAAGTCCTCCACTTTATAAGGGTGCACGATTTGGAGACTTCCTGAAAACATTCAGGGCAGCCTATGTAGGCAAAATTGAGGATGTAATGGAGCCTTATATGTTAAGAACTTGAAGGTTCTAGAAAAAGAATAAACGAATTGTTTTTTTGTTTTGGCATAATAAAGGTTTTGCTCGCCTATGTAATAAGAAAACTTACTTTCTTAAGTGTTCCGTATATTTGTTTAAAGGAAACGGTATGTACAAGACGTACAAGGTACAAAAGTATACACTAGTTGTTTTGTTAACTACGAGCTGTCTCGGATTCAGGGTAGACCACTAGACGTAAGTACTAATGGTTAGGGGTGTTCATTTTGGATATCCGATCCGAATTTTCGGATCGGGAAAAAATGCGATCCAAATCCGATCCGAAAAATTTCGGATCGGATCAGATATCGAAAATTCGGATCGGATATCCGAAAATAACCGAAAAATTCCCATGTTTCGGATATTTCCAGATATCCGAAAATAAGAAATTCTGATTTGTATCCGATCCTAAAATTTTCGGATATCCGATCCGAAAACTAAAAAAGCGGATCGGATATTTATGAACACCCCTACTAATGGTAAGCTATTAGCTGCTAACATTATTTTAGCTAAAACTACTTTTCACCTCTATTGAATTTTAACTTGTCAAACCCTTAAAAATTATCTAGAAAAGTTATTGCCGAAGTCACCCATAAGTCTTAACTAACTAAACTGTTCTTGATACTTGACAAAAGTCCTATAAATTGGAATTTCTAGGACTATTTTAGGGGTTCTTTTTATCTAATGGCGTGGATCACAATTAGTGGGTTGTGATATGAGTAGGCCCAATATCAGCTTTTTCATTATTCTTGGCCTCTTTATCTCTCGATTTGTATAAGGTTTTTTCTTGTTCAAAAAAAAAAAATCACTCATAAGGCTTTGGATTAGGTAAAATGCACTTATAAAAGAACGTTACTCTGATATACTATATCAATATACAAGTAAGGGTTGGTGTTCGGATCAATTATCTTTCCTAATAAAAAAAAACTATATCAATATACGAAACGTTTTAGGTGGACCGGCTTCATACAAAAGAAAAGAAATCGACTACATCATAAGAAAACTAACTATATTAGAAAAGTGACTATATCATACAAAAACTGACTATATAAAAGGTGGATTATCTTATACGAAAACTGATTATATCAAATATAAAACTGACTATATCATATAGTTTCCGGAGCACAATAAATTATTGTAAACCTGATCTATTCAAGTTTTTTTTACGTTCAACAGGAGTATAATATAACAATTCTGTCAGCTAAATAAAACAAAAAAGTATATAAAATAATTTGCATTACCATTACAGGACTATAGCCTATGGGAGTAATATATTCATGCGCATCTCAAAGCTCCGCCATTGCTCAACAGATACATTTTATATCTAATCATTATTTCCAGGTGACTTCTTCTCTTAGCTTGATTGCTTTTTTGGATCCCTATTTCTAGTTTAAGCCCTGCTTATAGTGTGATATTCCATAAAATATTCCCACTGTTTTAATTACTTGTTGATTGTAATAATTCATTTGCTTTCTTAAAAACATACTTATTTGAACTCAACTCCCATGTATAATGAAGTATATCTTTCTTTTTAGATTTATGTTTTGTCTTGCCTTTTTTTTTTGGGTCAGTATTATGAAGAGGATCTAATTTAGTTTGGTTGATATTGTTTTTGTTTTTATTGACGATATTATTACATTTATGTGCTATTGAATGGTAATAAGATTAAATCATAAGCAACTTCTAGAATAAGAATTTGCGTATATGTGGAACCATGTCAAATGACCAACTCAACCAAAAGCTTAAGCTGATGGTTGGAGTCCCATGAATAGTTTTATACTCTATCATTTTGGGTTATGGCCAATGTGCTAATCTTATTTCTTATCATGAATCATCAAGAATTACTTACACCTATATACTTGTGTACTTTACACATTTGTTGCAGTTCATAAATGGCAGAGAATCTTGTTTCGAGTTGGTCAGATGGTAAAACATTGCCTGAAAGTTACGTATTTCCAATAGAAAAGAGACCGGGGGAGAACTTTGTTCCCACATCTACGAGTGTTCCGGTCATTGATCTTGGCAAAATCAATCGCAAAGAAACAATTCAAAAGATTATAGAGGCTAGCCAAGAGTTTGGATTCTTTCAGGTTCATAGTATATTTGCTTGAACTTTTTTTATCAGCATTATGGCCTAATATAAGTTTCTCAATATCTTTTTCGGTATATGTGTTGTAGGTGATTAACCATGGAGTGCAGAGAAAAGTATTTGATGATACGAGAGAAGCTTTTAATGAATTCTTCACGCTTCCTGTGGAGGAAAAAGCAAACTTATATTCTCTGGATCTTGGTCGAAAATGCATACTTTACACGAGCAATGTTGATTATGATAAAGAAGAGATTCACAATTGGAGGGATTCTTTAAAACTCGCGTGTAGTCCTTTGGAGGAATGCATCCAATCCTGGCCTGAAAACCCTACAAGATATAGGTAATTTGTCATCTGTTTAAGAGATTTGGCAGCTCAATTTGTACGATGTCACAAAATACGCAAATGATGATTCTATAGTGACAAGTATGACTAAGTTTGTTTACAATTTTTCTTTTTGCTGAACATATATATCTAGATGATACCTAGAGGTGATTCAATATTAATTGCTAGTGCAAGTGTAAGTGTGAGTGAGTGTGAGAGTGTGTATTATGTTTGTCCTGCATTAACGAATTTCTAGTGTATAACCTAAGTGGGATACTCCTAATACTGATTGTGTTTGGAATGAAATTTCACTTTTGTCATGGTAGTAGGCTTTCACTCCTCATTGTCTTTCCTCTGTTCTTGGTACTAAGAATCTGTCATCATGAACATTCACCTATAATCCTATATAATTAGCATACACCATTTTTTGGTTGGTAAATGGTAAGTTGCAACTCTGTAGTTCATTAGCTTTAGGATAAAGTTTTGTAAAAGTTTGACATATATCATTGGATAAAATTTACAGGGAAGTTGTTGGAGATTATGTGATGAAAGTTCGAGAGGTTGGATCGAGCATTTTGGAGCTCATATGTGAAGGACTCGGGCTTGAACCAGGACACTTTGTAGGTGAAATAAGTCAACAGCAAGTTATGTCTGTTCATCATTACCCTCCATGCCCTGATCCCAGTTTAACCTTGGGAACTAGGAAGCATAGTGATCCTGGCCTCATTACTATACTTCTTCAAGGGGATGTCCCAGGGCTTCAAGTGTTGAAGGACGGTCAGTGGATCGGCGTTGAGGCAATTCCTGATGCCTTAGTCATGAATATTGGGCAGCAATTACAGGTACACGAATACGCAAAGATCTAAGTTGGTTAATTCTACATCGAATATATATATTCTGAATGAACCAAGGACCCTTGGGTCCAATGGTATGGCTTCCTATCTCCCACATGGGAAACCAAGGTTCAAATCTTGGTGGAAGCAAAAATTTCAATATTGTTGGGGGGGAGGGGGTTGGGGCTTGTTGGGCCTCTGGGTGAGTGGCGCATGCGGCGGCGGCCCGGAGAATTCATCTTACTACGGGTTCCGAAAAGGGGCCCAAAAAAAAAAAAAAAAATATAAATATATATATATATATATATATATATATATATATATATATATATATATATATATATATATATATATATATATATATATATATATATTCTGAATGCTACGTTTACTAAGTGGATATAGTCATTATAGATACACAATGAAAGTAAATCTATTAGGTTTGAGATTGGATTCCACTAAGCATACTGGGTAGATTAAGCATTTTTCATCTTATGAATGTCAAAGTCTTTCTGTCTTATGAAATTTTATTATTACCACTCAATACTTTGCACATAAAAAGGTTGTAAGTAATATAAGTGGTAATGAAATTAATTTTGGAGAAAACTGCAGTCTGCATTGATATTGACATTCAAATAAGATAACATTTATCATACTACATAAAAAATCACTGCTGTTAATCAAATAGTGCAAATGGCTGATAACGTTATCTTTGCCTCATTTTAAAAGGGTTTGTGTTTTTCATCCTATTTACTACTCGCAAACTTCAGCATAAGTTTTAGAGAAAATGTGCATGTTAAATGTTACAGGTTATGTTTCAACCTTCACTAAACACTCATTGTGAAACATATGTGGATGTCATCTAGCTTAGTTGGTAAAGTCTTGTGGAGCTAGTATTAAAGACCTGTGACTGAATCCCGATTGCATCATCGTGCTTAGTTGTTCTCCAACACTAATAAAAAAAATCGTTGGGCAACATATTACACTGATTGATGGGTGAATAATTTTTAGAATTTTTTTTGTTCCTTATTTTATTTTTTATTTTTTTCTATGTTTGGAGAGCAACATAAGAGAGTTATGTAGAAGGGGTTTCATTACTAAACTAGTTGACATTTACATTTCCAGAAAGTTGATGTTTGAGTTAAATTTACTATCAAAGTTGTGACTTTTTTGATCCATTTGTAATTTGTTGTAGATCGTTAGCAATGGAAAGCTACGTAGCGTGGAGCATCGAGTAGTAACAAACAAAGATGTAGCTCGTTTTACTGCTGCGTTATTCATCGAGCCACCACGAGACTGCATTGTACAGCCTGCGAAGGCTCTTATTAATGCAGAAAATCCTCCACTTTATAAGGGTGCACGATACGCAGACTTCCTACATACATTTAGGGCAGTCTATGTAGGCAAAATTGAGGATGTAATGGAGCCTTATATGTTAATAACTTGAAGGTTCTAGAAAAAGAATAAAGGCAAAATTGGCGCAACACCCCGAACTATAGGCTTGGGTGCACCCAACACCACCAACTACGATTAGTAGCCTAAACACCACCAACTACGGGGTGGGGTGCGATCCGTACCACTAACTACGGGGTGGGGTGCGATGCATGTACCATAAAAACCCACCGTCATCGGCAACATTTTAGGCTTCCGGCCTCGGTTGGCAGGGTGCAGTATGTACCATAAAAACCCACCGTTATCGACAACATTTTATCGGCAACATTTTAGGCTTCCGGCCTCATTTATGGTACGGAATGCACCCCACCCCATAGTTGGTGGTGTTTAGGATGCACCCGAGCTATGGTTCAGGGTGTTGAGGCCAATTTTGCCAAGAATAAATGAACATATTCTTTTTTGTTTTGGCATAATAAAGGCTCTGCCTGAACGCCTATGTAATAAGAAAAAACTTTCTCAAGGTTTCTTACTTTAATTTATTTAAAGGGAACAGGTGTATACAAGGTATGTTCAGCAAAAGTAATGGTTTTGTTAACTACCACCTGTCATGGTCAGGACCGTCTTGGATATTTATGGGGTCCTGTTTTAAAATGGAAATTGGGCCCTTTCTTTTCCTTTAGTGAGAGAAAAGCACCACAATTTTTCATAGAGAGTAGAGAGAATCAATACTAATTGATGGATTGATTTTATTTTTGATAAATGATAATTATGAAAAACAATGAATGACAATACTAAAGAGTAAAGTTATAGATATGGAAGGTTGAATTTTTGGTGGAAGAGATTGAGGAAGATGATAGGGGATAGTGTGAATTATGGAGTCCAGAGATGAAGATGTGGAACGTTTGCCGTTTACTATTTACAAAGCATCATATTTTTCAAATTGGGCCCTTTCAAATGAAACAAATTTTTTTTGGACTGGGCCCTGTGCGGAGGGGCTCTTTGCACACCCGCAGCTACGACCCTGGTCATGGTAGACAACTAGCCATCACTTGTACTAATGGTAAGCTATTAGCTACTCTTAGATTAGTGAAAGAATAATAGATGAGCTATATCAAATATTCCATCTTAAAACATAGTCTAAAAGATACCTATTTAAACCTAATTTTTCTAACTTTTTCAAAACACTACCTCAACTATTAAAAGTTAGCTTAAAACAATATTTTTACTTAAAACTACTTTTTACCTCTAACAGAATATTATCCTATCAAACCCTTTAGTGTCACCAGAAAAGTTGTTGCCGAAGTCGCCCATAATTAACTAAACTCTTCTCAACACTTTACAAAAAAAAATATTATAAATGGTAATTTCTTGGACTTATTTTATGGGTTTCCTTTATCACAATTAGTGGGTTGTGATATTTTTTTTTTGGGTGTAAAGTGGGTTGTGATATGAGTTGGCCCAATATCAACTTTTCATTATTTTAGGTTGATGCTTTTTGATTAGTAAAGAAATCCATTAAACCTTTATATCAATGGTTCAATATAAGATGAACTTTACTTGAATATTTCTTAAATTACCAGTAGTCTCATACTTAGATTGACGGTCAACGGTGGTGCCTCAAAGTCTCAGCCACGTACTCGGTGGCTAGTTGGTTGGTGGGCCCGGCTGTGTGTGCGTAATCCGTAGAATTTGCTGCGGTTACAACAAGTGTATCTATTTCCTCCATTGTTTTCTGCATCTTCTTCTCAAAGCTTTGACTAATCAAGCAGTCCATTCCATTTAGTGCTGCATTGCTCAGGTTAGATTTGTGCAACAAATCTTATGTTTTTTCTAATTTTTACTAAGAGATTTGTTTATGAGTTCTTCGATTCTTGTTTATCTTATATTTGTGCGCAACAATATTCAATGCTTTGACTAATTAAACCATGGGTATGTTCTCCGGGATTGTAACCCTCGGTTATAACTAAAACATAAACACCCAACAAATAGTCCTCCAAATCGAGCAGTGTTATTCAAGTTTAAGTTTTTATGCTATTGTAATTGTTATGTAAGAGAGCGTAACGCTCAATTTAGTTTCTTTGTTTTTGTTTGGTTGTATTAGCGTTGGCTGTACTTCCGTTTTTTTATTAATGCAAATTTTCTCCGTTGTCAAAAAAAAAAAACAAATAGTCCTCCCTCTGTCCCATAATATAGTACGCAACAATATATGAATGAGAATATTTGGTCAAAGATTTTAAACTTTGACCTTAGTAAGAGAAAAACAAGCACTATATTATGTAACGGAGGGAGTATAAAGTTTATCTAGTGGGTTGTTTACCCACTACTAATAAATTAAATGTATAGAGGAAACTAACTCTACAATCTAACAATTATTTTTTAATAGTCTCTTAAAAGCGCGTAATTTATTCACTGGGTAGATTTTGTTATATCATGGTTCGGAGATTCCTGTAAAAGGTTTCATTAAGGCCTAATTTATGTTGAGTAGACCTTGTTGCTTTGTTGTAAAAATTTAAAATTGAAGTTGTAGGGAGGGACTTATGTCACCACAAACAGAGACTAAAGCAAGTGTTGGATTTAAAGCTGGTGTAAAACTTAGATTACCCAATGAGTAAATACTACTGATAAAATTTAATGGATCGTGGAAACTAACTCTGCCATCGACAATTATTTTTTAATAATCTATTAGGAGCGGATAATCTACCTACTGGGTGACATGAATTTTATTAAAAAATCGATGGTTAATATTGTTTCTCATTCCCAAAGCAAACCCTAAGCCATATTTGATTTGACCCATGTGGCGACGATGATGAATTTTCACGCCTATGGTGGTTGTTGCCTATGTGGTGGGCTTTTTGTGGTGATGGAGCTGCAATAGATGGGGCTGGGCCTTGGATGGATGGTCCAAGATGCCAAGGGAGGGGGAATGGAGAGGGAGATTTTTTTTAAGAATCGTTTCCCTTAAATCTCAAACTCTAATCTAAATCCATATAATGTGTATTTATCACTACCTACTGGCTACTACAACCTTGAACAAACTCGAATTATGCGTAATTGGACATGGTTAACTCGGTTCGGCCACGAATATCATCTATCAATTACTCCAACATCACACCCTCAATCTTGATTTCAACACTGACAATTTTAGATATTGTTGGTATTTGCCTATTTGGTAGTATGTGATTGCCAATCATTAATTAGAACTCAGACATCGGAAATTATATGTATAGGCTGTAGTTTCAAATTCTATGAATGATTGAATTCTGCGTAATATACAACTTTGTCTTACTTTCGCTTGATAGTACTGTAATGGTCTCGCGCTAAAATAAACTTTGCTGCACTATCAGTTACCAGCTAATATGTATACCGCCAATATAGTGTTTTTC
This sequence comes from Beta corolliflora, assembly GCA_947648045.1. NCBI lineage: Eukaryota > Viridiplantae > Streptophyta > Magnoliopsida > Caryophyllales > Amaranthaceae > Beta > Beta corolliflora. The sequence continues at coordinate 191,835 of CANSZD010000230.1, read as the reverse complement.
TACTTTTCATGATATTGTGTTCCTTTCATGTTCATGATTCGATCTTATTATTATGTACTGCAAACAGGCATCTTCTTAAGAAGTGATATTTCAAGCATTTGGGATGAAGAGTGGCAGGGAAAAACAGAACTCGATAACGAGTAACTTAGGTAATCTTGCTCGGAGGTGCTTATTTGGTGTTCTATCTGTAGGACCAATCCCTGATCATATTGCTTTCATTATGGATGGAAACCGAAGATATTCCAAGAAATACAATTTCGAGGAAGGGACCGGCCATAAGTTAGGATTTAGTGCTCTCACATCTATGCTTAAGTATTGTTATGAGCTTGAGGTTAAATATGTAACTGTATACGCCTTTAGTATTGATAATTTCAAAAGACGCCCTGAGGAAGTTAAATCTTTGATGGAGCTTATACAAGAGAAGATAGAATGGTTGGTAAAAGAAGATAGCATTGTGAATCAATATGGAGTTAGAGTTCATTTTGTTGGGGACTTAAAGCTTCTAGATGACTCTGTAAGGTTTGCTGCTGAGAAGGCTATGGCAGCTACTGCAGGTAACTCTAAAGCGGTGCTTTCAATTTGTATCGCTTACACTTCTACCAACGAGATTGTCAATGCTGTTCAACAATCTTGTGAAGAAAAATGGGATGAGCTTAATATACTCGATTCATGTGGTGCCGCATATGGTTTAACTAATTATGCTGGTGATGGGGACACGAAAGATACAAACTCTGTTGGTTTGATGGATATCGACAAACATATGTTTATGAAAGTTGCTCCGAGTCCTGATATTGTGGTCAGGACATCTGGTGAAAACCGTTTGAGCAATTTTCTTCTCTGGCAGAGTACACACTCCATTCTGTGTAGCCCCTCCGTGCTTTGGCCTGAGATCGGTCTGCGCCATTTAGTTTGGGCTGTCTTGAACTTCCAAAGGAAACAATCTTGTTCGGGAACGAAAAAGAAGTAACAACACTAATGCTGTTTAACTGAATTTCTTGAGAAATGGATCTCACGTTCCCCAAATGTCTTTGGTGCACTTGTTTTTGAGTTCATTTTGGGAAATTCAGGTATATATGGTGTTTGATAGTTTCGAAGTAAACCAATTGTGGTAGCTGGAATTCATGAAGACGAGTGAATGATATACTCACATTAATGTAGTGATAAACTTAGCTTCATATGTCATATGACATAATTAGAATTGTGAAACCATGGTTGCAGACTTGCAGCTTTGTCACTTTTCTTCTTGGTTAAAACTAATACTTCCTCCGTTTTGAAATAAGTGAAACACTAACCTCTTTTATGTGAGAGCTTTTTAGTGTTTCACTTATTTAAGAACGGAGGAAGTATTTAGAAACTGTTGTATTTCATCTTATTAGACCACGAAATTGTTGTGCATAGTTTTTGTACCATCGTTTACCGCCATTAATTGTCAAATATATGATGGAGCTGTATACTTGAGGGTTATATCAAAATTTATAGTATATGGTAACTTTGGTGATGATGCACCATCATGAGAAGTGTTGTCCTCTTTAGGATTGAAATTTTTGTCTGATATTTTTGGAATTAAAGCACCAGGTATTGATTAATTTGATCCATTCTTAGAGACTCAGCTAGAGGTTTGTATAGTTTGTAATCATTCTCTTTTAGACATATTTAGAATGCAGATTGATACGTTCACCCGCCGGCGGCACCGGGGAGACTATCCACTAGAAATATATAATAAAAAATAGTTAATTATGCTTAAGTTGAACTCACGAATTAACAATGTTCATCTCTAGTGGGTAGATTACCTATTGTAGACAAAAAAAAATCCATCTAGAACATGGTTAGTACTTATAAGCCAATGGTAAGAATGTTAGTCTGTGAACTATCTTGTTGTTCCAGTTTGACTTTTATACATTAACGCATAATATTGATATTTTTTTAGGTAATATCAACCCCTTTTTTCTCTCCATCAACCCTGGATCTCGGGACCAGGGCTTTAGGATATCAACTCCTAAGCCACTAACGACATAGAGGGTTAGTTAACCATTAATATTTTCAAGTATTTATATATTTAAAAATACATTGAGACATATTAAAAAAACATTTTTACATGGTAAGATTTGCTTCTAGAAGTTAGTAAAAATTATTGATTATGTGAATAGAGATAACGCCATGAAAAACTTGAACCATAAGAGAACATAGGGAGCATTACCAAGCATGGTCAACTAAGTAATTGCTTCAAGCAAACATAAATTTCAAAGATGATAAATTGAGATTTCCTTTATTAACATTATTTTTGTCAATAAATTGACGTGTTTTTGACTGAATGGATTAGAAATTCAGTATTTTCTGAATCAATTGTGCCAGCAAATTAATAATTTGGCAGCCATCGTGATATTACCGAAGTATCAAATAATCGTGCATGATAATATATAAAATTCTCTATAATGTAAGACTACTCTAAATTCTAATAGAAGTATTTGTTAGGATTGTATAGAAATTTGGGCCTAAAAGACTGAAACTAGTCCACCCATTGGAATTTCAAGCAACGAAATTACGTTCCTCATCTTTTATTCTAAATTCCTACTTCCTAGTATCATGAAATCATCATCATCACTTTAAAACAAGTATATTAGTCTATTATTTTTTTTTTTGATAGTTAAGCTTCCAATTTCATTAATCATATAAGGGGGATAATAACCTCTAACTCAAGCAAGGTATCCCTTCCAAGGAAGGAAACTTTTATAGTGCATGGCACACCCTGAATTGAGGAGGTGATCCATCACCCTTAAAAAAGAAAAACATTACACCTACAGTGTCCATCTATTACATGATTGCTTATAGGCCTCTACCTACAGTGTCCATCTATTATTATTTGACCTTAGTTTTGTTTGATATATATAAAATTTTCTCTCCATTTTTTTAACTATAGTAATGCTTTAATTTCACATTTGTCAACACGTTACTTTTATTATCTATCGGTTAAAATTATACAAAGTTGATAAGAAAATGGAATTTTTTTTAATATTGAATACCTACTTCGCTTAATTGAAGAGAATATTCACAAATGATCTCGGTGACAAAAACTTTTGAAGAGAAATCCTCAAATGTGTGGATGTCAACGAATTTAGTTGGTAAAATCTTGTGTAGGTGGTACCCAAGACTTGGTATTGAACCCCGTCTTTGCACTTTGTTCGCTCTCTGTACACCTAAAAAAAGAGATTTACATGTCTTGTTTGATTTTTTTTAGTAGTGAGTAATTGAGGATTATTTTTTCTCTTCCACAATAAATGATCGATCGTGTAAGGTTATCTATATAAAAACTAATGGAAAAATGAGAATACTAAACAAGCAATTTATAACCTAACACATGACTTTTTATACCTATTCCAAGATCATGTTTGTCTAAATTTGACTTTTTAGGCTTAAATTTTTAAACTTTAATCGTGATTGTTAATAAATTTTAATTTTGCAATGCTGTAAATTTTTCAAACAAAAATTACTCCCTCCGTCCCATAATATAAGTCTTGTTTTCTTTTTGGGTGCCAAACTTTACCATCTTTGACCAAATATTCTTATTAATATATAGAAAAAAAAATACTCATGTAGGATCTTGTTAGATTCGTCTTAATTATGTACTTTCATAATATCAACTTTTTATATTTTTATAAATACGGAAATGAAAATATCGATGGTCAAAGGTACATCTTGGAGACTGCGCAAAAGGAAACAAATTAATATTATGGGACGGAGGGAGTACTATAATGAAATTTTATTTTTTGATATAATAGAAAATATATAATTAAAATAACAAAACGTTGAAGAAAATCTACTTAAGCTATTTTCTACCGGGACCATATATAACTTTAGACAATCCAAAAAATAATTTAAGGGCTAGAGAGCCAAAAACACCATTATTATACTACAATACAACAGAAGAGACACATGTGTTGATCTTGGACTTCAACAAGTATCATTGACTCTCTCATGATACTTTGTTTTCAAGGGTTTCATCTTTTACACTTGGACCGTTTGACTTTGAGAAATTTTTTATTCGAATAAACAGTAGTTGGTCTTTCGATCTGTCATGCGACAGAAATTACTCTATATAATTAATTAATAGGAACATACACCTGGGTGCATGTAGAGGATGGTGCACCCTCTTCTAAACTACGTCGTTTTATCATTTTTAGAGTCTATAATTTTAAAAAAATTGTTGTTATTTGTTTCCTTAAAATCTTGCAACTCTTTTACCTTTAAAAAAATATTTTTTTGCAAAGATTCCCTTTTCAAATTTAAATTTGAAAGGTATATGTTCTTTTAGCTTAAGCGCATATGTTCATTTACTATATGTTCTTTTCATTATAACCTATGTTCTTTATAAATATAGATTTACATGTTCTTTAATTTTAAGTCTTGTGTTTTTTTTAAGTAGAAAAAGTTGTTGAAAAAAGTTTGTGTTCTTTTATATAAATGGTATGTTATTTTTGGGTACACAATGAGCATTGTGCACCCTAGGGTCCCTAGTGCATAATCCACGCTTTGCCTTTAATCCTCATCCATGTTTTAACTAAATATATTTACATATTTTACTGATCAAGAGTGTATATTAGAAATTAGAAACGCAAGAAAAGTATTAAGCATCTTTGTGGTGAGAGAGCATGACCATAGGACGTTGGTACGTAATTAAGCTGTGTTTCTCATCATTCCACAACACTTTTGAAAATGTAGGCCATCATGATGATGTGTGAGGGTTAATTGTCAATTGAACACATAATTTTCTTTTACAACCTAAATTCTTCTCTAGCTTTAATATGACTAAATATTTAAAACTAAGCTCTGGTTTGCTTCACCTGATTTTTAAAAAATTGAATTTATCTTTCTTGAATCAAACTTAGTTTCATTAAATTGAATTTATTCTCGCTGAACTGAACTTAATTTATTTTTGCTAAATTGGAATTTTTTTTTTGCTAATTCTCTGTTATTTTCGCATATCAACTTTATTGATTATTACTGAAGTGAACAAATTTTTGTTGAAGTGTACTCATTTTAACTTAAGTTGAACCTGATTTTGTTGAACTAAAGTTATTTTTACTGAATTGGACTTATTTGAAGGTGAACATAACAGGCATAAACCATAAGATGCCAATAAAAGGCTTATTTTGTCAATCTTCTCACTTGCATGCAAATCCCATATTTACCTTTTAGAATTTACCATAATGAAATAAAAGTAAAATGTCTATTACTCCATCTGCTTCTATTTATTCTTCTTATTTTAACTCTTTTTACCTCTAAAAATAACTTAAATAGGAAGAATTAAAACAAACGGATGGAGTATTACTAAATCTACACACCACATTCAACAAGTGATAATGATAGAGTAAAGGACAATCAAGCTGGCCCACTTTACTTTCTTATTTGCTTTGCCATATGCTCAAGATGGGTTGAGCTTTCTGCCCCTTCCCTTGATTTATCAATTGGTGGCCATGACAAAAATTCACTATTGTAGATCAATTGTATTTGCTTGGTAAAATTGTTAATACTTCCTCTCTTTTTTTTTGCAATGCGGTTTAACTTTTACACTATTCACCAACTCTACTTAATTTATCTTGGGTGATTTATAGTTAAAAAAAAACATATTCATGTGGGATCTTGTAAGATTCGATCTCAACGTATATTTTCGAATATCTACTTTTTATAATTTTTAATGATCGGTAATTAAATATATTAAGGGTTGTAGTTATGCATTGACAAGCGTGAAAGTCAAACGTTTGCAAGTAAAAAGAAGTAAATGAAATATATTTTTTTCTACGGGGAACTGTTCTTTTTAGAAGAGCTAGGAGTGTAAATGTTTAATATAGATGGACAAAATTACCCCCCTATTCATAAGTTGATCTTGACCAAGACTTGGAAAAATATGCATAACTTTGCGCTTTTAAGTCCATGGACCATTGTATTGTCTCCCAAAGAAATGGCTGCCTGGCTGGGGGCTGGGAATGACACCTAAAAAAGGAATAAAGCGGGCCAAACACAAGTTTGGTGACGCTTATGGCCTTAGCGCTGAAAGTTGGTACCAACAATGCTTGTTGGTTGGCAGTTGGCACCCTAACAAAGTTCTAGAAACCGATTTAAATATAGCGAATGATAAGTTAACATCCAATGCGTAATGACATACATTTCAATAAGAATGACATGGACTATATAAATAATGACATGAGATGAATTTCATGTCATTTTGTCATTTATTTCATGTCATTTGAATTTTCTTCAAAAAGAAGGTGTGGTTTGTAGGTTGTTTCACCATAGTTTTTGGTGTAAGTGTGTAACAGTTGCACTTAAAACGTTGTACTAGTGTTTAATTGTGTGTTAATATGTTCTGGTTAATTATGGGTCGGATTAGGTTCAGTTTGGGTTTGTTTTGTGTATACTTGATATCCTGAAATAGCATGACATCGAATTTCAGATAAATTTTGGGTTTTCATTTTAAGTCTGAAGCGGATCTCAAGTAGGGTCTTCTGGGTCGAGTTATTCGAGCTGGGTTAGTTTTGCTACATCTACTTAGATATGGGCTAAAATAATGAATAATAATAGGCTATTCTAACAAAAAGAAAGTGAATAAAGGACTAAAGTATAAATATTAACAATCAAATTAACCTTTTCAAAGTTTGCAATTGGTTTTCGATCTCTTAGACATATTGTACATTTCATCATTGAACCCTAATTTAAAGGAGACCACCCATTTAGATATCTAAGGATTGTGTTAATAAAGGTTTGCTGGGTGGATCAAAATGAAGTCAAAGTTGGAGATATATGGTCATAGTTAGCGGTAATACCGGTCATTCGGCAAGTCAATGATAAACCAAGTCCATGGTGTTTTGTATGATGGATATGAGTCAACCAATCTAGGACATTGAAAGTCTATAGCAATGCAAAGAAGTTGATCAAAGTTTTTATGAGGGTCTTCTGACATAATAACATGTCCGTATCTAATTAATGCAATATTAAGAAATCAAAGTTATTGCTTCAAGAGATGCAGTGATGCACATTATGATCTACATGTTCTTGATTGTCAAAGTGATAAGAAGTAATGTTCAACGAGCAAGGAGCTTTAAATAATTATGGAATTACCCTTGTTTAAAAATGAATACCAAACAAAAATTATTCATGGATTTTGAGAATAGTTTGAGATCGTTTATTAATTAATTGGATAAGCTGTGAAGACCAACACTTTAAGGAATTTTATATTTCTGTTAAGTATATAAAAAAGGAAAATGACTATAGGATTCTTGTGCTGAGTGGCGGAGTTAGATTTTGTATTTGGGGGTGAGGTTATAATTTTTAGACTGACACGGTTGACCGACTCAAACCTAATCTAAAATAAGTGGCCTAGGGTTGAGATTTTCGAGCTATTTAAGTAAATTGGTTGACATGATATATGAACCTGTCTAATTTAAGTTCTTAACAGGTTGGTTAGTTAAGGTTGAGATTTCTAACTTAAGCATGACATACTTTGAGTTGATTAACTCACTTACGTTTTTGAGGAAAAAAAATATTAATAAACCTCAAAACATAAAATATCATTTGCATGAAAATTTAAGCCTAAAATAATAATATGAAATTATATGTAGATTTCCTTGTTCGCCTCTTAAATACTTTGTTTAATATATGAAAAAAAATGTAGAACACTAAATGAAAAATATATTTTGTTTAATAAAAGACACTCATAATATCACATAACATGAAACAACATTTATGATAGAAAAATGTTAAAGGAAATGTTTAAAAGTAATGAAACAAAATATCAAAAAAAATTCAACAGTGTGCGCTATGGGGTTTGATCCCTATACCTGTGGCACCAATAAACACGCATGGAAAAAACAAACCACTAGACTATCCCTCCTAATTATGATCTCCAATCAAGCTTTTTTAGATTTTAAGTTTTCTTTCCATTTCGCTTTCTTCATAATTTTATTTAATTTTGGGGTAACTGTACCCCAACGCCCCATTTGACTCCGTCAGTACTTATGTATGTCAACTAATTTGATTGATAAAATTTTAAAAATTGGATTTCAAACAATTGAATTGAATGACGTGTACATCATTACCATTCATGTGTTTCGATAGGTTAAAAGGATCAAGATTATTTAAATAGTAAACTAGTGGATAATTTGCATTTTTAAGGATGTGTTATACTCCTTTTTTATGGTGTGTGTCCTATTAACTTGATTCTCACTTGAATGACCTTTTATATATATGCTCACTTGTGTCAACTTATCAGGCTTTAACTCAAATTATATGAATTTCTTTGTCTTGAACTAATTTTTTGAAAACTTAGTGTGGCTATCAAGAACTGAATAAGGTTTAATTTTTATTGTTCCTGAATTAAACTCATCTTAAATTATTGATCTTGAGGTTAACTTATTTGAACTTGTCTTTTTCTTAAATAAATGAAGATAAGGTAAATAATAGAGTACATTACAGCATAAGGCCTAATCCACTTCAACTTTTAAGAAAATTATTTACTAATTTTTTTATTAATCAATAAAAATCAATTCAATCAAAAAAGATTTATTTCATTAAGAAAATGGATTAATAAGAAAAAGTCTGTTTTAACCAATGAAAATATGTAAATATTAAAAGAGAAAAAATGTAGAGATCAAATCAACAAAAATTAGCTTTACTGACTAAAAAATAAATTCAATTAGTAAAAAAAGATTCTTTGTTTTTAGATTTTTTGGTTTAGTTAACAACGGTTAGTTCTGGTAAAAATCAAGAGAAATAAACATGTCTATGTCCAAAGTAAGGATCTAAATGATATTTCACAAAACTAAGATAAAACCATTCGTAGATCATTAAATTATAACTACTTCATGTGTTTATTTTGTTCTTCTTGTTTCAACTATGCGCCTTTGTCAATGCACTTTTCTGACCTTAACTATCTTTCATTGCATATTAGTAGAAAAAAAATATAACAATTGAATATTAATAAAGTACTCATTGAGAAGAATCAAACAAGACTGCACACATAACTATAAATCTTCTTATATGTTGAGAAGAATTTAGAAGATTTCCTCTAATAGTGTTAAGATTCCAAATAAGAAAAAAAAAATAGAGGGAATATATCTTATGGTTAATGGTAAATTTGAATAGGAATGAGTATGGTACTATGAGGGCTTGTTCTCTTCGGCATAAAACAATTAAACTGAACTGAACTGAACTAAACTGAACTGAATTGAACTGAACTGAACTGAATTGAACTGAACTGAATTAAATTATAACTAATTAATAGTAATGATTATCATTTATTAGGACCTGAACTGAACTGAACTGAACTGAACTGAACTGAACTGAACTGAACTGAAAATAAGCTGGGGAGAACAGGCCCTGAGTCTATGATGCATGACTGATGGCACGGTTAAAGATTAATGTGCTTGAAATTCTCTCATCTTTTCAGATTATCTATATATTTTAAGTAATTTATTAACAGTAAGTTCCTAGATTTTGCTTTCATATTTACGTACGGTCTAGGGATCATGCATATCTACTACTAATTAATACCTCTATCTGTACCATGAATAAGTACTCACTTGAAATCTTGACGTTATTCAAAAAAAGTATAGAGAATCTTCTCAATTATCTCCAATATATAAGAAAAAACGGTGGGTCTTGTTTGATTCGTCTCAATGTGTGTATTAAGAATATCAAACTATTATAATTTTACTAATATATAATTAAAAATATTAATGCTATAAAATGTGTATTGGTGTGCAAACTAAAAAAAGTACTTCACAAAACTTATGAAGTATCAGTTAATTCATTAATGAGCAAATAACTCATATTCGACCTATCCTCATTTATATTTGTCCATTGTCACATATAAATCGAACTTCAATAATCGCAAAGCTCTGAGTAAATGGATGAATTGGCAAAAGATTGTAGGAAAAATGCTTGTATGCTGAACGAAACTAGAGATGTTCCCCTTATTCCTAGTTTTTGCGAAACTCTGTAGAGTTGGATTGTATGACGCTATTTCATGGACATGACTGCTTTATTTTAATGTTAACCTTTCCTAAAAAAAAAAGGGATGCTCATCTTTTTTGTAATAATAGTCTATAAAGTCAATAATTGGTTAATTAGGAGAAACTTGTTCATGTGTTCCTGTCGAGGATTGTGTATAACTTGCTCAACCCTCATTATGACTTGTTTGGTAAATAGCTTTGAAGTGTTTGTTACAGATAATATAGGATTGTTTCGTAAAGATAATAGGAACGAGTTAGACATTGAAGATATGAGATACTGCATCTTGAACGTGATGCAATTATTTATTAAAGGATAAAAAAACAAAAAACTGTGTGCTAATTGCTAATTACTAATTACTAACTTCCGTTTTTTAATAAGTGACACACATCTCCCTTTTATGTGAGAATTTTTTGAGAGAAATTTGTTACATATTTAAAAACGGAGGAAGTATATATCTACGTACCGTCTACCTAGTCCTTGTGTTGTGTATCAAGAAGCTCCTCTAACACATTATCATCAACATACTCAAACTCAATTATTTCTCTTTGATCCACTTGATGTTCCCTAGACAATGATGATGAAGAGGAAGTTTCACCCCTACCACTTCTTGCAAAAACATTATTTGAAGTAGCATCACTAGAATGATAGTGTTGCTCATTAGGGAAATTGAGTATTGCAAGGTGACCTCTTAAGGCAAAGGCCGCCCTGTCGTAAGCTCGAGCCGCCTCCTCGGCCGTGTCATACGTCCCTAGCCACAACCGAGCACCGTTTCGCTTCGGATCACGTATCTCGGCCGCAAACTTTCCCCATGGCCGCCTCCGAACACCTCTATACTTATTAGAGGAAGAATTTCCTTTGTTATTATTATCACCTTCCATATTTGTACGTTTATCTTTTCAAAATAACTAGCTAGCTCGTTTTACAAGTTTTTTCCTCAGGTAATAGTAGTGTTGTAGTTGTAGTGTAAGTGAATTTGGTATGTGAATGCATGAATATTATTTGAAGACCAATCTTCTATCTATATACTATTTGTTTGGTTGAGAGGATGGTAAATATTGCTAGTGGCGGGCTTGAAAGTGATTTATGGTTGATTTGACGGTCCAAAGTGACGGGTTGAACTTGAAGATGTCTAAAGTGGGAATTTTACATTCAACACCTTGGTGTCTGAGCCATCTATATAATGGTATAGTATAGTGTTTGCAATAAGGAATAAAAACATTTATTGACCCATGGGTGTTTGTTGGCTACTTGGGCTATATGTTGAAATTTCGTAACTAATATGCAGCCTATGGGTTGTATCCTATATACATCAAAACTATTATACTTAGATGTATTAAATAAGAAGATCAAGTCAAAGTGAGCTTAGATGTGATCTCAATAGCACTAGTACATAAATGGCGATTTGCGTCGGATTGGGGTTCGATGCTACAGGTGTCGACGACGTAAATTGCCCAAATGTAATCTACGTCGGATGTGCATTCGACGCAAATATAGTGACATTTGCGTCGGATGAAGGGCACTACGCGACGCAAATAGTCTCAAACTGATTGTTCCATGCTTTAGAGTGGCCGGAGGAGGATTTGTGTCGTTTTGAGTCAACCTCTAACGCAAATAATGTGGATTTACGTCGGATAAGGATATACATCCGACGCAAATGGCAGTTTATTATAGAGTAAAAAAAATAAAACTAAACCACACCCATATTTCAGCAACAAGCACGAAATACAAAAGAATGAAATACAAGCAGAACCCATAATTTTCGAAATACAGGAAAGAGACTATGATTATTGAATTGAAATACAGGAACGAAATACAAAAACGAAAAAAAAAACAAAACCATGAATGCTGAAATGAATCGAAGAATAAAACGAAATTAAAAAATTGAACCCAAAAAAAACAAAATCAGATCTAACACAAAAAGAACCCTAAAAATTCATGTCCAACTATTAAAGGAATCACTTCCAAAAAAAAATTCATTTCTGAAGCGATTAACAATACAATTCGGGAAAAAACTTAAAAACATAAACTCAATTCATGTCCAACCATTTGCCGTTAAGAATCGAACCCTAAAACAACCAGAACCGACGATGAAAGGCGACAAGTGAGGTTGTGCGACGAGAGTGAGGTTGTGCGACGAAAGATTTTGGAAAACTTTGACAGTGCCAGAACCGACGATGAAATCGCGACGAGTGAAGGAAGAAAGAGGAGAAGAGACCCCAAAATAAAGAAAGAGGTTGTGCAAGGTCTAGAAAGAGAGAGGGAGAGAGAGAGAGGAGTGACGACAGGTATGGTTTGAAATGTTGGTAGGGTTTGAGAAGAGACTCCAAAAAAAAAAAGGGGGAAGCAAACCATTTATGTCAGATGGGTTATTAAATCCGACGCAAATCGTTCCAATTTAAAAACGGGGAAGTGGGCCTGAAACTCATTTGCGTCGGATGGGCTTACTAGACCCGACGCAAATCGAAGTGCGAAAAACGGGGATCCGACATTAATTGGCTTTAATTATTTGCGTCGAACATTAATTGGATCCAACGCACATGAATCACGCACCCATTTGCTTTAATTTTTTCCGTCGAACATTAATGAAAATCTGATGCACATGAAGCATGATGATTTGCGTTGGACCCCCATAGTATCCAACGCAAATGATGCGCTCCTAGAATTCTGCGTCGGTTTGCCAGTTGTGCGACGCAATTTAGGAGACGCAAATCAATGTTTTTCTACTAGTGTAGGTGAAAACGGGTAAATTATTTTGAAACATTACAATATAGCAAAATGGGAATATCTTTCCCCTCTAATTTTCTTAAAATTCCTTAGGCTCTACTTTCATCCATCCTCTCTTATCTTTTTCCTTTAACTCTTTTCCTCTCCTTGTCAGCCAATTCATGAAGATTAAAATTTTAAAAATGCTTATTTGGCTGAAATTAACAAAAAAAAATATAAGAATCAAAGTTTTTGATTACTGATTCAATATTACAGATTTAAAAATCTTCTTCAAATTAATTGCAACAGTGGAAATTTTATCGACCATATCCTTTCACTAATATAGAATAAAAACTATCTTGTAAATTATTCATCTACTGATGAGTAATTAATAAGTAATATCATGACGATCACAAAGTCTTATATATGACCGGCCACACCTATACAATGACTAGTCTACATATAATATTAATTACTGTATTTTGAGGTTACTAATAAATATATTAGGGTATGTATAATTGTTGGGGGTTATTATTACTATATTGAGGGTTACCGATAATTAATTGTTGGGGTTACTTATGTCCCCTGTTGAGGTTACTTACCTTAAAAGTTACTGATAAATATAATAAGGATTACTTGTAACATTTTAATTAGGTTTACATATAATTTTTTGAGGTTACCATTATTAGAAATTGCTTATATAAATTAAACAGATTATTTATGTCTTAACATAATTATGTTTAGTTATAGATTGACAGACTTGCAGAACGAGAAACCTTATTACTCATTACATGAAAATCTATACAAATATATTAAAAGACGTTTCTATCAAAGGAACGGTGCCACGTGACACTCTTCTGAAACTTCTAATACACATGTTTATAATCTCAATAAAAAATATTAACAATGTGTAGTTACTAGGATTTGAACACATTACCTTTGAAATGAAATGTGAGAGTTTAACCACTAATCCATTACGATTTCAATGCTTAATGTTTCAAAGTAAAACATAATAAAGTCTTATAATTATATGTAATTATAAAAACACGTAGACAAGCTTTTTGATCTTTAACCTTTTTATTAAGTAATAACATTCTCTTACCCAAATTCCATTAAAATTGTAATTCTTATCTCCAATTCCTTGGAAGTTTTTTTTTTAACAAATTATCATTCCATAACGTCTATTTTTCAATTTCGCACTAGATAGAATATTACGAAAAACTAATATAATCAATTATGAAATTTATGAGTAATAATAAATTTGATAATTGTAACTGATCCGGGGCATCGCTTGGGCTAAAATACTAGTTGAAAAATTATTGGCTAGAGACAGGTGCATGTCCTAGGTGGCGCCACGTGACTGAGTTGCCTTCTATAGGGTATTTGGCCATGCTCAGTCGACGCTAGCAAAAAAGGTCAATCTCTTGGAATCGTCGACTTTGTTGAATTCAAGGGTTTTAAACATATTAGTACGTGAAAGCAAAGGATTATGACATAAAAATAATGATAGTACATTAGTCCAAAGTATTAGCAGATGAAAATTTGGATTATTTAGAATATTATAATAGCTTTTGTCTGCTTCACCTATGGCTATATATGATAACAATTTTTACTTCTTTCAGTATGAAATTTCACTACCCTAGTTTGAAATCTATAATCACTTACTTCCTCCGTTTTGTTTTAAATGAAACATTGGGGGAAATGACACTATTCATTGATCAATTTTGACTCAAATTTATCGCCATTATATAAAGAAAAACATAGTCAAGTGAGATCTTGTTAGATTCGTCTCGATGCATACTATCAAATTATAACTTTTTTATATTTTTTACGTGTGCACAACTAAAGATATTAATGATTAAATAAGCGCGTTGGGTTGCGTGAAAAAGCAAACGTTTCGTTTAAAACAGAACGGAGGAAGTATAATATTTTCAAAGATTCGTTAGAAACACTTACCGCCTGCTTGTTAGGTGAGTATATATATAATAATAATAATAATAATAATAATAATAATAATAATAATAATAATAATAATAATAATAATAATAATAATAATAATAATAATAATAATAATAATAAATTATTAATAATGGTAATGGTAGTGAATTTGTATAACATTCTGTAATATAAAAACTCATGTTAATGTTCATTGTAATGATAATTCACCTCAAATATGTGTTTTTGTTCTCAAATTTGTATTATCATCCATCACCACTTTAAATGTGGCATTGAGTAGACATAGAAATTATTGACAAAATCACATTTTTGGAGATGAAAAACCATTACCATAGTAACTGATGAGTATGGACTTTTCCTCACAAATTACTAATATAATAGAGTCTGTACTGTCTTGGGTGTAACATGTTACATCATAGTAACTTATTGTATAACATGCATTATGACATAAAAATCAACAAGAATGATATGGACTATAAAAATAATGACATGAATCTCATGTCATTTTGTAAATTATTTCATGTCATTTGAGTTTTTTTTTTACAAAAGAAACGGTGGTTTATGGGTTGTTACACCATAAATTATGGTGTAATAGTTGCACCCAAGAATTTTATTGCCGAAACCGTCATATATTACTATCAATTAAATGGGTTATTATTGTCTCAACTAAAATAGTGTTAGATTTCCTAATTTATCACAACTTCAACTAACTAAATGAAGGGGCTCAATGAGCCAATGACATAACTATTTACACTATTTTTTTTTTGTTAAAAACAGGTCATACTTAAACCTAGCAAAACCAATATGGCTAGTCTGAGTAACCGAATTTAATTTGAACTAATTGACCTGATTCAAACTCAATCTATTTACAATTAGATACTATGTTTTGGCACGAACGAAAATTTATGTGACACAACTTCAACAGTAACATGATATACCATATACGATTACATGAGGTTTACCTAATAAGATAATGACATAATATAGAAAATCATGCAACGTAAATAGATCGAATGATTCACCATTCGTCCATTCGACATACGACTAGTTAGCTGTGAGACTTGGATGATATATGGGTGTATTCTATTCAATCTATTTTTGCGTATGTAAACTTATTAAAAACAGGGGCGGGGCAAATATGGGAAAAATTAATGGGGCCTTATACAATTTCTTTAATTGGGCCCTTCATTTATAGTTCAAAAAAGATAAAAGTATACGATTCGTATTTAGACTATTTACAGCTAGCTAATGGCGACTATCTTCAATAGCATAAACAACAAAACTTTGATGAATTTCATGTTCTCATTGTTCGTTCCCTTACACTTTTACTACTGATCCAAATGTTTTTCTTTTGTCTTTTCTTTAAACAATTAAAAATAAATATATTTTGGGGCCCTTATATTTTGGGGGCCCTATTCAATTGTCGTGATTGCATGGGCCAAGAACCACCCTTGATAAAAATACTTAATTCTTGTTAGACCTTATCTGAATTTTGTGAGAGGATCATACGTTATTTTTGCTTAACCGAACTTAAATGACCTTATTTGAATTAATCTGAACTAATTTTTTATGTAAAGGATTGAAAATAAGGTGAACAGAACAAGCCTATAGCAACTAACAAGTAATTAATATACTAAATGTTGTGGGAGAAGAAAGTGCAAACTTATAACATTATGATTTTACTGTTGAATTTTGCACTTGTTTTATACTCCCTCCGTTTTTTTAGATGTAACATTAGACTTTTCACATTTGCCGAGATACAACTTTGACCGATAATATCTCTAATTGTATAAAAGTCAAAATTATAAAAAATATATATTTGGAAAGTGTATACCGTGACGAATAAAACAAGATCCCACATGACTATATTTTTTCTTATGTATAAATAATAATTTATGGTCAAAGATGAATAGTGCCCAAAATCAATATTTTACCTCTAAAAAAACAGAGGGGATACTTTCTACTTCCTCTGTATCAAATTAAACGCAACAATTCAATGGACCCGGACTCCTAGGTAAAATTTCTTAGGGAGAGATTAATGGAAAGTGTTAGCATGTGGGTATGTTAATAAGGAGAGAGAAAGTGGGGCCAACAAAATAAAAAAGGAGGGAAAAGGGGCGGCAGTTTGGGGGGGGAGTGTGGGGACCATGCAAAAAATGTGGGACTCCTTTTTGGCTCCAAACAAATTTGCTCCAAAATTTTAGATTTTTGGAGCCCAAACCTTTACCATTTAAATAGCCAATTGTTCACAAAAAAAAAGGATCATAAACATCCATTTACAACCAGAGAAGATCTTTCTCTCTCCTCTTCTTCTCCTACCTTAAACTGTTCCATTGTTTAACAAAAAAAAAACCACCATTTACACACGGCACTTGCACACACAGCACCAAATTAGTTTAAGATTTCCACATCAGTTTTGTACAGTAAAAAATAACCCAAAAAATCAGATTAGTGCATCTTCAAGTCAGCATGGAGGATGGAGAAGTTGATGATCCAAATTTCTTCTCTATTGAGCAGCTACTGTGGGAAGATTTTGAGCTACAAGAAGACATAGAGGATGAGGAAGAAGAAATAGCACATGAAGAAGCACAACTTGAAGCAATAATTACAAGGCACAAATCAAATCTCACTCTAGCACAAAGAAGACTAATTGTAGATAATCAACTTCTAAATGAGAATGATGGAGTAATGAAGTGGGGGTTTCAAAGCAAACTTGCAAGGGAAGTAGGTGTGCATAAGAGCACTATAAATAGAATCTACAAAGATGCAATGAAACAAAGATCAGAAGGTCATGCAATAGATGTTATGCACAAGAGATATGGTAGATGTGGGAGGAAACCTAAGCACTACCAGTGATGACTTTTTACAATCGGGCCCCTGCATCTTAGAACCACAATTAGGAGTTTTGCAGGTGCACTGAAAATACCTCATTGCACTGGTTAACGGGTTGTTGAAAAAGGGTAAATTAAGGTCTCACACATCAAGTACCCACCCAAGAGTCACAGAAGCACACAAGTTGACAAGAATGAAGTGGATTTTAGGCCATATTTATCCTCCTACACCAACAACAAATCCAATCTTCATGGACATGCAAAATGTGATACATATTGATGAGAAATGGTTCTACTTAAACCCTGAAATGAGGAGATTTTATCTCTTATCTTTTGAGGATGACCCATATAGGTGTTGTCAATCAAAGAGGTTTAGGATTAAAATCATGTTCATGGGTGTTATTGGGAGGCCAATTTATGACTCACATGGAATTGAAATTCATGATGGCAAGTATGGAATCTACCCTTTTGTTCATTATGTCAGAGCAAAGAAAAGAAGTTGCAACAGAGAAGCAGGGACTATTGAAACAAAGCCAGTTGAGTCAGTCACAAAAGAAGTCATCAGAAGAATGCTTATTGACAATGTCATACCAAGCATTATGCAAAACTGGCCTGCCTATTTACCAAGAAACATTCAATTGCAGTAAGATAATGCTAGACCACACATATCAAATGATGATATGGAATTCAAAGCAATTTGCAATACGTAATGGGTTCAACATACAACCGGTAAATCAACCACCCCAATCCCCTGATCTCAACTTGTTAGATTTATGTTTATTTAGGGCTCTTCAATCACTTCAAAATCAATCATTTCCACAGAATGTATGAGCTAATAACAAGAGTTCAAGATGCTTATGACTTCTATGACACACAAAAGATTAAGTTTGCATGGTTACAGTTACAATATGTTATGACTAAGATTTTATTTGAAAGACAAAGGGGGTAACAATTACAAGAATCCTCATCATGGAAAAGCACATTTACAGAGAATTGGAAAATTGCCAGAGAATGTTGAGGTGGAACAATCACTACTTGATGAGGCAGTTAACTACCTTAATGAAAGGGAGGTTCCTATATTTTCTAATGTGCACTACTTCAATGAGGGGGAGGAAGTGGATGCAGATTAAGTAACTTGAACATTGATGCAAGTAATGATGACTGCTACACCTAACCAGAGACTAAGTATAAGGAGGAACATGATGATATTTTTTGTGTATTGATAATTTTTTGTGTATAAGGGACATGAACAAGTTCTGGTTATGTGTCTTTTGTCTAAATATGTAAGTGATGAGGCAGTCATGTAATGTAATGCATCTTTTGAAGTTAATGGTAATTAAGTTTCCCTGTTATGTGTAGTTAAATTTTATGTTCCACTGAGATCAGGGTAATGGAAACTCTCCATACCAGTTGTATATGGCAGACAAAACATTTAACTGTGGTCTGAACATCATTTGACTTCTTTAATGCATCAAGGATTAACATAATCATCATGACATGACCCATGCTTGATACCTCAACAAGTTGAAGCACAAAGTGCATTCAAACTTGGAGCCCAGAGCATGGGTAATGTGCTATGCTGAGTCCCTTCATCATTTGCATTAGTTTGTGACAATTATCTCTCACATATGTTCATTGAGATGTTAAGGGGACTCATTTCAATCAACGAAGCAACCAAGCAACAAAGGGACAGTTTTGGCCAAGCAATCAACCAACCAACCAACAAAAATTGCCAACTTCTTCCAACATAAACCAAAGGCTAAAACCAATTTGAAGGAACCAACCAAGCAACCAACCAACCAACCCACATTCCAAGTACACAAAGGGACAGTTTTGGCCAAGCAATCAATGAACCAACCAACCCACATTCCAAGTACACAAAGGGACAGTTTTGGCCAAGCAATCAATGAACCAACCAATCCACATTCCAATTACACAAAGCCTCACAGTTAATCAAGAGTCCAAATTCCAATTAAGAGGCATCAACACAATTTCTTTATGCAACATCACAGGGGACTAATTTCAACATCATAATCACAAATTTTTTTCACTAAGCATCATAACAGGGGACTAATACCAGAGATTGCTACATCATAATCAGAAGTCATCACAACAGATTGCTACATCATAATCACAATTCATGACAAGGCACCCAAAATGCATAATCACAGAGTAAATTGAAAGCGAATAGAGAAGATAATAAAACCTCAGGAACTCTTTTGAGTTCCTTTGCGCAACAATAGGAATGCATGCTCTGATGGATCCAAATCCTCCCCTTCATGATAGGGACTCATGGGGATTTCAGGACCTTCATCATCGAGGAGCTCATCAAAGTGCTCATAAACTTTGAACAGACGCATGGTCCCATCATCATCCTCCATGAACATATCATGGTAAGTCCCCCCCTCTGCATCTTCACTTTCCCAGCCACACATCACCTCCTCACAAGGACTCCCCTGTTTTTCTTCCTCTTCACTGTCAACCTCCATCTTCACCTCATGCATCTTCTTTTTCCCCTTTCTTTGGGGTGCAAAATTTTCCTTACAACCCACCGCCTTTAATGCGCACACTATCGGAGGTCTGTTAATGGGGTTTGCCCTAATTTTTTCTCTCTCCTCCTCAGAATTTGGTTCACAGATTTTCACCCCCTTTCCCTGAGATCTTTTTGTAGAAACCCTAGATCTAGGTTAAGGGATATGGGACTTACCAGTGGGGGTCTCAAAGAACAACTTCTTCTGCGCCAATTTGGTTTCCTCCTCTTTCTCTGCAATTTTCATGACTTTCTCTAATGCTTTTAGTGATTTTTTGCTTAGACAAGTCGAAGCTTCGCCGGAATAAAAAAGTTTCCATGCATAAGGAGTACCGTCAGAAATTGAATTTGCAAGATCTCTGCAAATTATCATTTCCTCTTGCGTTTTCGCTGCAAAAGCTGCATCATTTAGTGGTTGCGTGTTCACCATTGACGAATTTCGGTGAGAAGCTGATGAGAGAGAAGAACTGTAAGAGAGAGAGAAGAACTGTAAGAGAGAGAGAAGAAGATCCACAGACAGAGAGAAGAGGATGAGTGAGAAGAGGAAGAGTTAGAATCGGTTGAGGAGAGAGAGTAAATTAGGGTTCTGGGTTGGGGGGGGGGTTTGATGAACATTTATGATCAGTTTCAATTTGATCATAAATGTTGGTTGGTAGTTGAATATTGAGGAGTGAGAAAGGAAATTTGGTGGGAATCATTAATCAAGGAAAACTTATTTAATCTGATTTTCAGTCCATATTAGTTTAACATAAGAATGGGTTTAATAATTTTAGTAAGGGTATTTGAGTCATTTCACACTCATAATCTTTACCAAAAATGGAAAGAAGGCAATTGTTGCATTTAATTTGAAACTGCCATATTTAGAAACTGTTGCATTTAATTTGATACGGAGGAAGTATGTGTTTTTTATTACTCACATGTTTTGTACTTTGGTTATATTCATATAGTTCACTTTGACCAAGCATAGTCATGTAAAAAAACTTGATAGATTCGTTTTAACATATATTTTTAATTTCCAATTATCTTTATATAATTTTTCCACTTCGTAATTCAACATACTAATCGTAAAAAAAAATACGTAAGCATGAATAATCAAATAAATTTATTGGTTTGTGAAATTTGTCTCAGAAACAAAATTCAAGTTGGTTTCCATTTTGATTTATATTATTTTAAAATTTTATTGCTCCACGTCATTTAGAGACAAAAACAAAAACAATAACTTGCAGCTCACTGCTTACGTATTGACGTATCATTATATGAATATAATTTTTGTTTCGACGGCACGATTACATTGAAATTTATTTTAAGGAACTTTCACTAGTTACTTATTTTCGCTAACAACACTACAAACTTCCTCATCATGGCGAAACATACTTCTAATATGATTGTGAGATTGAATATATTGGCACAATTTTTATTATACTCTCAGGTGTGTTGTGAGTATTATACATTTAAGGTATTATTTAGGTCATTGTTAATTTGAAACCTCTAAATAGGAATTGGGATTGTCTCAAATAGTGAGCTTTCCCATCTTCCCTGGCGAAGCCTAGGACTCAATTCCTACCCATGCATTTGCTTGGGATTTAAGAGAAGGGTTGAGGGGTTTGGGATGTAATACCTCTCATGATTGCTTTAAAGGGATTTAACAGGCTACTCATTCCGACAAGATGCATCTTTCTTTTAGACAGCTCATTTCCTTAGTTACTCCACAGTTAAACGTGCTTGACTGGGATTAGTCTAGAGATGGGTGATCTCCTGAGAAGTTTCTTAGGGTGCGCATGAGTGAGGACAAAATGCGTCGGAAGAACTTGTGTTGGTTATTGAGGACAATTTTGGCCCTGGATGCACATTAGTGATGATAGAATCTACTTCATATGAGTTGGGTGTTACATTGGGTGTATGGTTGTAATTAGCCTCTGAGTGGGGCACTGTGCGAGGGCAGCCCAAAGGATTCCTTTTTACCTAGGAGTATTTAAAATAAATTGAAACCTCTAAATGTGCAAAACTTATACAACAACGAGAGTTTCAAATGAATAAAAATAACCCTATATGATACACTCAGGTGTACAATTAATGTGCTCCTAGGATTCCAATGGTGGTAGCAACTCGAATTAAACTAGAAGCAGGGATCTTCGTTGAAGTTGAGAGTTTGACAATGTATGTAAGTCCCCTTTGATTCTCCAATCTCTACCAACATCATCAATATAACTTACTATAGAGAACTTCTAGGGCCAAGTGGTCGTCTCATAACAAGAAGTTAGCAGATGATACTTCCTCTGTTTTATTTTAATTCTAACACTTTGACTTTCACTTTTTTCAATACAAGATTTTGATCATTTAGTCTTTTTTTTATAAGATGATCATTTAGTCTTTTAATTGTTTCTTAGTTAAAATTATATATTTGAAATTGTACACTGACATAATTCCAACGTCCTACGTACTAATATTTGATTTTATATATTGATAAAAAGAAGGTCGTCCAATCAGTTTGATACTTTGATATATGAATAATGCTAAAATCCAAGTGTTGCAAATTTGCATTTAAAAGAAAATGAAATATGAATTATTATTGCTGACGATATTTGAGTTGGTGATACACAACAATACTAAAATGATACTTCTACGTAGCATTTAGCCAACGGATTGGACCTTGAGCTTCAAATCTGGTGGGCTTTGTCGTCAACAGTAAAATTAGCAACATACGACTTCGCTTTTTGTAGGCTGAACAGATAAAACTTCCTTTATATGGGCCAATTATATTCAACAATATCCAAACCACCCAACATGCAATGCATTAATTCTTGATCAACTTTTCCTAACTATTGGGTCCAACAAAGACTACTACAATAATCTAATATGTACATCATCTATGCTTCAAGCCCAATTGGGAAATTTGTTAGATTTCTTTTGTTGTGTGAAAAAATGTAAGTTCTATGAAAAACCACAAGGCATTATATAAGGCCATGCTCATGCCACACCACTAAGGTTATATTCCAAGAAATAAAATACAATAAGTTTCTTGAGGCAATTAAATATAGTAGAGAATGTTATCAAATTTTGCTCTATAGTTTCTTCATAACTCTCTTACTATAAGTAATACGATAAGCTTCAATGTGTAATAGTCGCCTAACTTGTTTCCCAACCTTCACAACCATTAATGGTAAGCTACACTTCCATCAAATGAACCTAATATATGTACGGGAATGTTACATTATCATCAATGAAATCTCAGCCTTCATAATTGTTGTTTCCAACTTTCTAAAACATGTATGCATTCTCTTCTCATTACATCTTCTCATGACAACCATGATTTTACCATATGTTACACTTGATTGAATTTGATCATCCTTGAAACTTATAAATTACGGATTTTTCACCAGGTACCCTTGAGTTTTACGAATATTCACCGGGTACCCTCGCAGTTTCCAAAATGCACACGGTGCCCCTGAGGTTTTGTAAAATACATGACTTGACCATGTCGTTAAGTTTCCGTCAATTCCATTAGTCCTAAAGGTCAAATTCTCAACCAACGACCTAAAAGCCCCTACTCAGCCTCCCATCCAGCCACCACCACCCCGAAAACCGCCCCCTCCTCGTCTCCCGGTCCCGAAAACCGCCCCATCCCGTCTCCCGGCCCCGAAAACCTCCCCCCCCCCCATCCCCAAACAGAAAACCTTCCCCCTCTCCTTCCCCACCGCCGAAAATCACCCCTCCCCTCTCCTCTCCCGGAGCCCCGAAAACCTCCCATCTCCCCTTCCCCAAACCCGAAAACCTCCCCTCTCCCTTTCCCTCGTCCCGAAAACGTCCCCCTCCCTTCACCGGCCTCGAAAACCTCCCCAGCCAGAAAACCTCCCCATCCCCATCATCGAAAACCTTCCTCCTCTCCTTCCCCACCGAAAATCGTCCCCTCCCCTTCTTCCAGCCCCCAAAAATCGCTTTTACAAGCCGGGGGAAGGAGAGGGGGAAGGTTTTCGGGGGATGGGGAAGGGGAGGGGGGAGGTTTTCGAGGCCGGGGAAGGGGAGGGGGAAATTTTCTGGGGGGGGAAGGGAGGGGAAGGTTTTCTGGGGGTGGAGGGTCTTCGGGGTGGTGGTGGCTAGTATGGTGGCATGGCGGTGGTTGGGGTGGGCGGGTAGGTGAGGAGGGGGTGGGGATTTAATTAACTAAGGTTAATGAGGTTCAATTAGAGTTAATTAGGTTTAATTTGAGTTAATTAGGATTAATTAGTAATAATTAGGTTAGTTATGGGTTGATTTAGCCTTAATGACTAACGGAGTTGACGACCGTTAGTCGTTAAGGGTATTCTGAGTATTTTTCAAAATCTCAGAGGTACCTTGTGCATTTTGGAAACTGCGAGGGTACCCGGTGTATATTCGTTAAACTCAGGGGTAGCTGGTGAAAAATCTGTATAAATTAAGGGAAAGAGAACCCACTCTTAGCTATATCCATAGAAGAAATAGTTTACCACTGAACCTAATGGGAGCGCTATGCAGTGTATTCCCGGTTGCACTATACAAGCATTATAATTTTTCGATTTAATTAGTATCATTATGTGACTAATACTTAGCATTTTAGATTTTATTGTAAGTGCTTTCGTTAGTTTTTCCTTAAATTATTATTATTATATGAAGTACTTATGGCTCTGTTTGGCAATACTACCTGAGATGTAATAAACCGATAAGGTAGCTGAAATTGATAAGGTATAGCTGAAACTGATAAGGTGTCGAAACTGATAAGGTGCCTGATTAGTTTAATGGTTTGGCAGAGCTAGTTGCATAAGTTGATTAATTATTTAAATTTTGTAATTTTTTTATTATATATATTTCAACACTAATTTATTTCAATGTACTTATATAATAAAATAACAATATAAATATTTGAAATTATAGCTCACTTGAACAAAAATATTTCGCTACTTCTCCATAAGCAATTATGAAACGAATTTCTCTAAAATTATTCTGAGTTGCTAATTGCCGCCCTATTTTTTCCTATTAACGCCCTAAATACACTAAAATACATACATATGCCACCACTTATGTATTTATACAACCAACTAAGAAATTTCAGCCCAAAGCTTAAAAGAAAAGAAGAAAAGGAAAAATAAATTATGTTCCAACACTAAATTCTTTTTTAATGTACCGGTACTATTATCAATGGAATACCAATATATAGACTTTTTATGTTTGCTTCTACCTTACAGTCAAGAAAGAAGGACCTGCAGCAAAACAAAACATGGCTAAAGTTATAAATGGTGGACCAAAAATTCTATTTAATAAAGTCCATAAAAAATCCAATCAAAAAGAACAGTGCAGCCATTCGCTATTAATACACTTGCTGGAAATCATCATCATCACAATCTTCTTAATTGAAAAGACTTTGATTTCCATCATCATCTTCTAAGTTATAAACTTATAATCCTGATAATAGACTGACATATTAAGTTCAATGTTGGATAAATTTAGGGGAGGTATTCTTAATTGCTGCAGTGAGGAGTTTTGCTTTTTCGAGAGAGATAACGTGAGGTGAGAGAAAAAATTGGAGAGTATACAGAAATTTCAGGCGACTGATTGTTAAACGTTAAAAAATTACCTTATCATTTCAGTCATTTAAAACACCTGAAATTTCATTTAAGCAACTTCCCAAACACTCCTAATCATTTAAGTACCTGAAATATTTCAGCACCTTATCACTTTAGGTGCCTAAAATCCTTCCCCAAATAGAGCCATTGACTCTTGTCTAAACTTGTTTGAAAAAATTATTACCACTTTATGGCCTTCTTCAAACATATCGGTCATTTTGTAAACTTATAATCTAAGTTTTGATTTAGATTAGGTAGCTTTTTTCTAATTTCATAGACCCTTACCTAAATTTTATCTTTTTAAGATGGAAAAAGTAATGAAACCTAATAAACTTGAGTCCGGCTCGAAAAAAATAATCTAACGTAGCCCTATGCCCAGATCGGGCTAACCCGGTTTTCCGAGGTTTGGATAAAAATTACTAGATCAACCACTTGATTCGAAGCGGGCCACTATTTTAGGGCACAAGCCGGGAACGCCCGAACCCATATCACGTATAGACAATTTTCAATTGAAAGCACTGTTCCGGAGTCAAAGTAAAGGAAACCTAGCTTAATTTGTGTATCTAAACTGTCTATAGTCTATACATTCTACAATTCCCAGCTTCGTGGAAATTGGAAGCTTTTGAAACAATTGAAAGAGGGAAATCTTTGATATTAATAATATGGAAATTAGAAGAATTAAGAAAGAAACGAAATGTAATGCAGTCAGAATTCAGAAATGGACGACTAAGAAATCGATCCCTTAGGAAGTTTCTCATCAAGCAGCTTTGTTCTAGAAACTTGTTACGTAATTCATTACCGAACACATCTTAAAATAAATAATATTAATAAAAAAAAAGTCATTCAAACACATATATTGAATAACAAGATTAAGTTATGATAATAACCCTAATCATTCTTTATACACCTGCTGCTGGACTATATATAGCAAAAATCACTATCAAGCTTAAAATCTCTTTGAATTTCTTTGTTTGAATTTGTTTTTCACTCTTAGGTGGATGTTCATGTTATGAAGAATTTTATAAGGTATATGAGGAAATGTTGAGGGAACTTCCTTGGCAGGAAGTCAGCCTCACTTTATAATATGATTTTTTTTGAAATAAAATTATTGTAAAACAAGCTAATTATAAATAAGAAGTTAGTCTGTGAAAAAAGTAATGCCAAAATAACATATGCTTCAAGGTTAAAAAGTTATGAAGTACAAATTAAGCATTTAATAGTTAAGCAATATATATATAAATAGTTAGTAGTCTATGTAAATGGTTTGATAGGGTATAAAATCTATTTCTTTTTTTCTTTGATGGGAGTATAAACTCTATATCTAAATCAGGTAATATATACTTCCTCCGATTCAAAATAGTTGCAGCATTTAACATTTCTGCACTATTTATCAACTACCTTTGACAAGTTTTATCTCACCATTATATAAGAAAAAACATAGTCAAGTGGGATTTGTTAAATTTATCTTAATGTGAGGGTTCCAAAAATCAACTTTTTATAATTTTTACTTATACGCGATTAGAGATATTAATATCTAAAAAAGTGTGTGGAGCACATGAAAAAGCAAATAGTGCAACTATTTTCAAACAGAGGAAGTAAATAAGTAATCAACTAAGTTAACTCATCTATAGCTTATATCTAGTTGACATCTTAGAGTTTTTGCTTGTCAACATTAATTCCTGCCCGTGTTCCTTCTCCCCATTTTCTGCGTGGAGGGCTCATAGGTCAAAGGTTATGATTCCGTTGGAGAATGTAGATCAACAAAAGTTTGTTGAATCTCTTCACCACAACTTATATCATCACAAATATCATCAAATCACAAGAATGTATAGACCTAGCTCAACCATTCAATTACTTAGGCCCTGTTTGACAATTAGCTGATAGATGTTAGCTGTTAGCTGATTGTATTAGCTGGTAGCTCATAACTTATTGTATTAGCTGATTTGACTAGCTGTAATGTTTGTATTAGCTGTTTGTATAAATGTATTTGGTAAGTAGCTGATAGCTGATTGCAATATAATTGTGTAAAATAACCAATAAAGACACGTGCATAATATGTTGTTGTACCTTTTATTATTTATTAATGTAATTTTCAACAACTTTAGGACATAAATGTTTGATCCACTCACTCCCAAACCTCTAATGTCAAATATCTCCTTACCTTAGCTTTTTCAAAAAGAGCTTTTTGGGCTTAATAAGCTAATTGAAACCTCTCTTTACCAAACACTCAAATTAGAGGATTGACTAGTCAAATATCTAATATGAGTTCAAACCTCTAATTTTCCCCCAAACCTCTCTTTACCAAACAAGGCCTTAGTAATTTAGCATCATATATACTATCCCCTTAAGTATCTAACTATTACTGCTTAATGAGAAGGATATTAAAATGAGAAGGGTGAGAAAGATTTATGTGCATATAATTAAACTAAATGTGCATATATTATGTACTAAATGTGCATATTACAGTTTTCAAACTGTAAGTATATGCTCTTGATAAATAAGATGTACATTCAGTTAAAAAAAATACACATGAAAAAAAGTTGCATGTTTAGTACTAAAATATGCACATTTAGTTCAAAAAAAGTCCTTCTCATCCTTCTTATTTTAAGAATCTTATTATTTGTTCTTGAATATATATACTTCCTCCGTAACATAATAAATGCAACAAATGGGTATTATTTGTGAGGTATAAAATATTCATTTGTTGCGTTTATTTTGTTACGGAGGAAGTATATGTAGTCTCCATCCGCTTGACAACGAGTAAGTTACTTTTAGGCTATGTTCACTTTCTCTGGTTTTGGTTAGTGAAATTATATTTATTGATTGAAACTTAATTTTACTAATCATAATAAATTTTTTCCTAATTGAAACTCTTTTATTAAAATTTATTTATCCTGAATTAAATTGAACTTTCATGATTTTAATTAAGTCGCTTACATAGTTTGTTAATTTTCACTGACTAAAACTGATTGGAACTCATTATTGCTGACTAAAACTTATACAAGTAACCAGGATTAATTATTACTTAATATTAATTTTGTAAGTTGGAATGAACTTAGTCTTAGGAAATGATTTCTCAAAGAGTTCTTTTGGGAGGGGGGGAGTGTAATAAGATACTTTATTTTGAAGGGAAGTGGAATCAAATGATTGCTTCCTTTACTAATACTAACCTTTTCAGACACACAAACGTTACTCGCTAACAAGTAACAACCAACTAATCAAGTTTAACTTCGCTTCGACAATCAACAAAAAAATTAAGGACAATGAAGACAAAAAAAAACTATTGCTGGACAGTGATATTTGGATGAGTAGATTACTTGCCAAAAGTTCAAGGTTGATAAAAAAACAAGCATCTCTTTCGCATTTCCTATTTTTTTGGGTGTTTTTAACAATTTAAGGATTTGGATACTACGAGATTTCTAGGGTAGTCACAAGGTCATACGATATCTAACATATCTTCCTATACCAAAGTGCACCACTAATAAGAATACATTTTATATCAAGCTAAGTTTGGCCTAGTGGTAAGGAAAGAACATTTCAATCTCAAGGTTGGGGGTTCGATCCCCACTAGGGGCACTTTGGGAGAGGGTTTCCCCTTACCATCCCCCCCACTCTCAAAGTGTCTGCTCGCAAACCCAGGCCGAGCTAACCTGCGAGAGGTTCCGGTCTGACAGGGTCCTTCATCTTACCAAGGGGTCTCCAGTGGGGCCCAAAAAAAAATAAGAATACATTTTATACAACACTTTTTATCAAAATGTTACCTTATTGTTGGATTCCAGCTAAAAGTTATACTTTCGGTTATTAGCTCTCCCTTTCTCTAACCCATATTATGCGCAAAGGTCACATACATTTACTTGATCATAATCCGAAGCATAAATAGGATGGGTGAATAAATAATCAAAGTTTGGCTTTATGGTCGGAATTTGACGATCATGTATGTATTTTGTTATAAGAGTGTCATATAAGATATTGTCTCACATAAATAGTATATAAGATTTTTTTTTCAAAAAAAAAAATTACAAATAAGATCTTCTCTAACAAAAATTTGTCCTCTCACATACTATTCAGTCATTTGTTGTCAAACTCTAGCACTATACAAGGGCATTCTCCTAGCCTTGGGGATTGGAGTAAAATATTATCAATATTCAAATAGA
The DNA here is from genome assembly GCA_947648045.1 of Beta corolliflora. NCBI lineage: Eukaryota > Viridiplantae > Streptophyta > Magnoliopsida > Caryophyllales > Amaranthaceae > Beta > Beta corolliflora. The sequence continues at coordinate 162,080 of CANSZD010000230.1, read as the reverse complement.
ATGTGATATGTGGTAGTTATCAACTATGTGGAAGGGCTTTAGGCTATGTTTAGTTCACCTGAAATTTATTGATCTGAACTTATCTGATCTGATCTGAACTTATTTTTTCTAATCTGATCTGATCTGAACTTATCTTTTATAAAACATATTATTATTACTTTGTATTTCATTACTAGTATTACTATTACTATCATTTTATTACTATGCACAACTTTTAATAATAATAATAATTATTATAATTATTATTATTATTATAAATAATATTATAATAATAACAATAATAATAATAATAGCATAATTAGTTTTTTTTTAAAAAGAACACATAAGTATATGAACATACAATTAAAAATAAAAGACCAATGACTCTTGGGTCCAATGGTATGGCTTCCTATCTTCCACATGGGAGACCAAGGTTCAAATCTTAGTGGAAGCATAAATTTCAATATTGTTGTGGGTGGGGGGAGGGGGTTGGGGCTTGTTGGGCCTCTGGGTGAGTGACCCTGTGCGAGAGCAGCCCAGAGGAAATTCATCTTACCACGGGGTTTCCGAAAGAGGCCCAAAAAAAGAACACAACATTTTAGGTAAAAAAAAAAATATTGTTCATGGTAAAGAGAGCATATTGTTCATGTTCAAGGTCTGTTTATAATAAGAATTTAGGTAGTAATGAAAAGAACATATAATGATATTAAAAAAAGAATATATACTGAAAGAGCATACAAAATCTATTTAAAGAACACATTCTAAAAATAAAAGATAGATGTTACTTTTATATTGATGACATGTTTGGATTTAACTAACAACATGTTCTTTGTTATATCAATAAATTGTTCTTTTTTATTATAAATAAACCTATAAATATATATAATCATATGATCTTGAACAAATGGTTAAATATTCTTCTTATATCGTTGTCTTGTTCTATATAAACATTGTTTTTAAAGATAAGTTGAAATCCTTTGTAGGAAAAATTTTGAACGTGATGCCAACACCATTAATTAGGTTATCTCAAGCTACTCATGTTTTATATAAACTAGTAACATATAATTTATATTATTCTACCAAAATTGTTTAAGAAAATAAACATCATATACTATTGTCATGTTTGTTACATGTACAACATCAAAAAGAACATCACATATCAAAATTATTAATTAAAACAAATATAAAAAAGAACACGTACAAATGCCAAAAGAACATTATTCTTCTTGAACACAAATAGCTAATAGTGATATCAATGACATTTATAATAATAACAACGACATTAGTAATAATTACCAATATTAATAATTAAGAAGTACAACAACGACAATAATAATAATTTGTTTGAACAAATGTACTAGTAAATAGTAATATTAATAGTAATAGTAATCGTATAAAGTAATATTAATAATAATAGTAATAATAATAATAATAATAATAATAACAACAACAACAACAACAACAACAATAATAATAATAATAATAATAATAATAACAACAATAATAATAATAATAATTATTATTACAATAACAATAATAGCATTAGTAATAATAATAATCATAATAATCATGATAATAATAACAATAATAATAAGTTTTTAAATATAAGCATAATCTGAACTTATCTGATCTGATTTGAACTTATTTTTTCTGATCTGATCAAGTCTGATTTGATCTGATCTGATCTGAAATAAGTAAAAATAAGGTGAACTGAACATAGCCTTAGTCTCTTCTTTGGAAAAAAGAGAACATAATAGAAGATGTTTGCCACCTTCTTCATCCCTTCCATTATGAGAAAATCTGTCGATCACTTAATTCTATAGGTTGATCAATCGGCTCCAAACTAAAACGCTAATGTGAAACATACATTTTGTGACATTGCATTATTATTAGTCGTCACTACTCTTAATTTTTTGTCCCCCAACTTTGAGCATGGCATATTAGGAGTAAATACTTGTTGATAATTAATATAGATAATATTGCACAAATTGACACTTTATTAATATTACATAAATACATTGTAATAGTATATGAAAAGTGGTGGTGGGCTCTTGTTCAATTTAATACCATTGTATGGCCAAAAAGAAAAGGCTCAATATTAAATTTTATTGTTCACACGCATTAAGAATTTCTCTCGAGAGAATGATCGAGCTCTTATTTTCTTTTATTCTTGCATTTATTTATAAAAAGTTAACACTAACCTCCATTTCTAAATAAGTGCAACAGTTTGTCTTTCACGTTTGCCAACGCACAACTTTGACCATTAATATCTCTAATTATGTACTTGTAAAAGTTATAAAAAGTTGATAATATAAAAACATACATTGAAACAAATCCAATAACATTTTATATGATCATTTTTGTTTTTATATATTAGTAAAAAAAAAGTACGGTCAAAATAAGGTATGTGAATAGTGCAAAAGTCAAATATATGCACTTAAAAAGAAATAGAAGAAGTATACTTCAAATTCGCCTATTCACCTATGATAGCACACGTGTGAGAGTCATGGTCAATATTTGACTAAATCTAATACTGTTAACTGAACTCCAAGTCTCCAACAGTCACGTGACGCGTCGTTGGTGTGGGTCATCACACGAGGGACTAAAAGCCATATTGAAAAGGAGATTCTCTTCGCCCCTTCCAATATTTTATGCATGCAATTTGCAATTTGTCTTAGACCATGCATACTCATTACTCCATCCATTGCATCTAGGCAATTTTTTTAAAGAAAGACATATTTATTTCTTTTCTGTTATAATGTGGAATACTCCCTATAGGCTATAGCTATTCTCCTTGTCACTTGTAAACTTTTTTTTCTTTCAGATATCAATGTATAGTGCATATAGTAGTATCCAACCTTTAAATGTCTCCGATACCATGTCAGAGAGTTAGAAGAGCAACTCAACCAATCAAAAGTTTAAACTGATGGTTGAAATCCTAAGAATAGTATTATATACTATTAGCTCACTTTCTTTAATCCCTACTTTTTCACTGTTATTACGATTGGAGTTAGTATATTAACCATTAAATTAAAGTCAAATGTGAAATAGTTTTTTAGAGAGGAAGGGATCAAGGGAATATTATAATTGATAATATATATATCAATAGTGATGTTCATTTCCAATAAACAAATTTTAGTAATGCTATAAAATACTTCAACTAGTATTGCATAACATATGTATGCTCTTCCAAGAATCAAGGTTGACCTAGTTGATTGGAGGCGGTCCTCCTTCCAGCTTTGTGTCAAGGGTGCAATTCTTGCCCCTTGCTATGTGAGATCCCCAAATTCCCCCTTCCCACCCCACTTGGAAGGGATATTCATCTTATCTTTTAAAAAAAATGTACATTCCTTACTCACGATTGAAATATCAAGATTTTTCATGATTTGGTAAGTATATATAAATGTTATTAGATTTCTGATACTAGTTGATAATTATATATACCCTAATTCCTCGCTAATATTTTTTCCAAATAATTTGGTTCATGTGATTATTGTTAAATTACAAAATCATCAAATTGTTTAGTGACTAACAAGAGATGAGGTAGGGAATGGGGCTCATGATATGAAATTATCAATTTATCCAGCTATTATTCATTAGTTACCAATTAATCTATTAGTTACATAGCATTATTTTGGCAAAGGTATGTAGCCTTCCATAACTTGAGCACTTGTATAAAAGCTAAAATTAATTAGAAAACATGACATAAACTAACCACATTATGAGAATATATAACCTATAGCATAATGCAAATCAAAATTTAGAGTAATTGGCTATAGCATTTAATCGAATGAAAGATAGACAAATATAAACCAATAAAGCATATGAAATATTAATAGAAGCGTCTATATTGCTCCAACTATATCTGAAATATTTCAACATAATAACGAATAGCCACAAGTGTAGTAGCTCTTGTCAATTGTATGTATGATGACATATCTAGACTCATATTCATGGGACCACGAGATATTGTTATTATTCTAAGTAGCATTTTTCCTTCTTCTTTTCAAGAGGAAAGGGGGGGTGAATGCATGAACCTTTAGCTTTCAATGTTTAAATCAAAGCAATTTGATCTACACTTAATTTTATCTCTTTGCAATGGCTTAATTATATAGTAGTAGAGTGAGAAACCAGATTTATTTGTGGAATTAAGGAAGGGGAAATTATGCTCCATATATGGTCCCTCCTATATGATGAATATAGACATATCACATATAGTTAAACAATTACATGTCATAACAATAACTAATTTCTAGCATCATCAATCATCATAGGTGGCTGAGCCTTCAAGTATTACTCTAGTTTCCCAATTTTGCTTACTTATATGTAATATTCTAGTTTCTAGAAACTTTTCCCTCACTACTCTTTTTCTTTTCGTCTATTGTACTGTAGAGCTAGTGGCGTATGGTTTGTATGTGTCATACGCTGACATGTCACACGTGTATGAGATATATACTACTTATGTGTGACATATTATTATAGGAAAATGTTATATGTAGCCCTAAGGGTTATATATAAGCATTAAATACATTTTCTGAAATAGTATTACAGTATTTGAAGAATTAATGATACAATCACACGTCAATTAATATAACTAATGCTTATTTATTGCTTAATATTTCCATTTTTAACTTCTTATATGTATTGGTATGGAAAAGTGTTATCCTATTGATCCAGACCGAAACCTTATGCAAATCAGTTCTAGCAACCTAACTTAATAGACAATGATGCCCCTTGAAAATGAGGAAAAAAGGTAAGGGGGATCTCCACTACCCTTAAAGTTCCATTGGTGAGATTTGATCCCGAGCTTGAGGTCTGTGAGATATAAAATCTCACCACTAAAGCTTGGTCATGCATAGATGTATTAATTTAATGCACATGTCATATAAGACGTGTAGGGGTACTTTTTTTTTTTTTGATTTGGTAAGATGAATAACCTCTGGGCTGCCCTCGCACAAGCGCCAACCCAGGGCCCTTGGGAAGGAGGGGGAGTTGTAAGGGGAATTCTCCTCCAAGTTCCCCTCACTTGGTGGGATTTGAACCCCTGACCTTGAGGTCATGAGGTGGAATTCCTACCAAGTGAGCCAAGCTAAGCTGGTATGTGTAGGGGTACATGTCATGCATAAATTCACGACCTATTTGGTATTGTCCCTTCAAAATATTAATGATATTCATATTATCTCCTTCAATGGTGAGATCCAAACCAGGATTCTCAATAACTAAAAATATATATTTCATTGCGGAGGGCAATATTTTTGATTAGGAAAAGTGCTACTATTTACCGTAGTAGCTTAGTTCCTTTGCATAACTTTGTCTACTTTCGTAATAAGCAATTTTAAGTTGATGAAAATTTTAAGCTTTCAAAACATAAAGGTGTAGCTTAGGAAATTTTTTATAATATCTCGAAAAGTGAAAGGGGTGGACCGGTGGAATAGTAATAGTAATTATTAAGTGAATAAGGAAGAACAACCTCAAATAAGGGGAACAATATAATTATGATTCTCAGATGTTACATTATCTAAGCACCTCAAATTCAATGTACTTCAATGTTTATTTGTTAGTTAGTTTGTCATTTCAAAAGTCACTTGATATCTATAGCTTTTACATCAGTATTTTTACATTAGTATGAAGCATACCGTAAGATAAATATCGGCATGCTTGACTGTAGAGGAGAAATCTACGTCGTTGAAGTCATTTTCCGTTTTGTTATGATGTATCTAATGCTAAAGAAAAACAGTGCCTTTAGTGTGCTATCTCATGACATTGTTGAATTTTTCTTTGTGTAAGATAATATTACTTTCACATGAAACCTCGTATGCGGCTGCCTTTCTAGACTCTAGTAAGTACATTGATAGTGTGAAAGTGAAACATTGGTCCATATGATTAATAGGTCATATATAGTGAATAGTGATGTGGGACTTAGTGATAAGATATGCGCTTTATCATCTTAAACCCGTGTGATTAACTTTAATAGAAGTATTGGATGAGACAAGTCGCATCAATAATCACGTTGGCGAGCTATTCAAGAGGCGCCGCCCTGCATCGCCGCCTCCACAATCGGTTGAAGATTATCTTTGTCGGGAGTTCAATCCTTTCCTCCCAATTTCCCCCTCTCTCTCCCTCTTGCAAAACCCTAATTATCGAGCTTTCTCACTCTCCCTTCCAACCATGCAAATCGTCCACAAAATCCACAAATCGATTCATTTTTACTAGATTATTCAAGCTTCTACCTAGGTTTTAATAGATGTAAATTTGCTTAGCTTATCAATTGGTTTAACGGCAGAGGAATGAATCATTGCGAACCAAGTTGCAGAAGAAGAAGACAGAGAAAGAAAGTGAGAAGGTGGGGAAGAGTAATCTTGGCATTTTCTCAACCTCGATGGCATCTTCATTTTGGTAGAGGTTATGTTTTATAATTTTTCTTACTTTGATTTTCATATATTACGCATTGAATCTTAGATTTCGGACTTTGGACTTTGAGACCGGAAGCTCGAAACATGAGATAAAAATTAAAATATGAGATGCTAAAGCTCAAAATTTGAGACTCGAAGTTGGAAATTTTAAGACCTAAAGCCTTGTATCTGAGACTGGAAGTTCAAAATTTGAGACATGATGCCTAAAATTTGAGATAAAAAATTTCAGAATTGATACCGAAGCCCTAAATTTGAGAATTGTGACACTAGTTCCCTCGTGTGGCCACCTCACCAAATACTTTTGCTTATCTTTATTAGGGAATGTTTTGGGGTTAGGAATGTTAAATTGGAATGATATTAAAAATAATAATTATGAAATGAAATAATATTGTATGTACATATGCTCAATTCCTATTAATTACAAATCTCGAGGGAATTAAAGGATTTCCTTATTGCATCTCAAGGGTTTGATATAGTATGATCATTTCCCTTACCTTAAAAGAATGTAAAAGTTATGTACAACCATAATTTTGTAATTAGCCTTTCAAAAAGACTCTATTAGTGCTAAAATTAGATGTATTGTTTTAGAATAAATCTTAAAATTAGAGACAGTGATTCAGATAGCTACATACAACACTAAAATTTCGAAGGTACGTGAGTAGAAAAATAATTTATGCGAATGTATGTACCAAATAGTGTCACGACAGTGTAAAATATCTAAGAGCAAAAAATACATGTGACAATATCGAGCTCGATTTTAATGTTTCCGAAGTAATTTAATATCAGGATTGCTCTAACAAGCCTCCCTATACCTAATAGAATGAAGTGTGATTTTATCTATGATCAACGATCAGGAGACTCAATTTGTCGCCATGGTGCGGAATTGCCTCCCTCAAAACAAAGGCTTGCTTCTTTGCTCGTTAGGTACGTTTTAATCGACAAAGAATTCCACTGCGTTCATATGGATCTTTTAGATTTTTTCACCATGCTACAAGCCTACAACCATAATCACACCTTAGTCCAGGACGATAGTGCATCTAATGTCCACAAATCTCATCAATGTTTATACCCATGCATGCATGTATATAGGTCGTAACATGTATCAAACATTTGTTATATGCCCAACGAAATCGTTAGCCTTATCTGGACTTCAATAAGTTCACTTTTATCCTTTTTTGCTATTAGTTGTTAGATTCTCCTTCGCTCCTTCACTTTTATTTAAGGACACAATTACTCTTAATTGCAAATATGAAAGGAGCAACCGGAATCAAGTACCTATTATTTATGCGCTATACCCCTCATTCAACAAAAAAAAAGGATATTATCTCAGATAATCCTGACATATAGGCCTTTTTCCCAAATAACCCTGACATATTTTTTTTTCCCAGATAACCCTAAACTTGTATTTTGTCATTAAACTTGACGGAATAGGTAACGGTGTTAACTATTTTGACATTTATAATAAAAAACCGAATTTTTTTTAAATAAAAAATAAAAATATTGATGTTCTTCATCCTCTTTCTTTTGTTCTTCATCAATCATGTCTTCATCTCCTCTCTCTCTCTCCAAATCCAGATAAAAGTTCAGCTCAACCTTCTCGCCACCAACAACACCACCGCCACTCCCTCTCTCTCCTTTGCATCGCACCACCGCCACTCCCACCGTCGACTCACTCTTCGTAGCACTCTCACTCTCTCTCTCTTCGTCTCGCTGTCAAAGAACAAGTGATGATTCAAAAACCTCAATTGAGAAAACAGCACCAGATATAGCTCCAATTGCAGCTCCTCTTACAAATCCTCTCTCTGTATCTTGACGAATCAAAGCCCCAATCATAGCTAATCATTCCACCATTATACTATAAAACCCAACAAGGCAAAAAATCCAGATTAATTTAAATTGTCAAAAAATAAGAGAAACCCATAATCAAATCAAGAACAAAACACAAATTAATGCAATACCCACATCAAATTATGACCCATTTAACAATATAAATGTGTAAAAACATAAACTTTGAAGAGAGAGAGAAAGAGGCAAACTCGTGCACTTTCTCTCTCAAAGAAACAACGAGGCAAAGAAACAAAAAGGGAATGAATGGAAATTACTGCAAAATCGGCGATAGATATCACAGATGTCCAATTGAGTTGAATTGGAGTATTCCATTGAATTGACTTAGGGTTTCAATCTCATAAAATTGGGTCGAAGGAGAAGTGTTGGTTGTTAGCTTCTGTTAGGAGACAGGACCAGATAGTGGTTCTATGTTGTTCGGGGGTTATAATGAGTCTAGCAGGTTGCCAAGTTGCTCGAACTCACCAGGCCTCCATCCTATTGTTAAATTTGACCCATGAAACACCATTTTTGTGATTTTTCCAAGTTTGTTTGTGAGCAGGGGTGAGGGGTTGCTCTTGGCGTCAAGAAGGAGAAGGCAAGATTGTGATATGTTGGTGTGGCGCTGGTGGGTGCGAGTGGTGGGTGGGTGCGAGTGGTGAGTGGTGGGTGGGTGCGTCAGGAAGGAGAAGGCAGAACACCATTGATGAGTGCTTGAGAAGTGTGAGAATTGAAGAACATGAGAGAGAAATAGATGAATTTATTTTAAAAAAATTTTCTAATTATTTTTGTTTTAAAACCATGTTAACGCCGTCTGACATTCTGTTAGGTTTAATGACAAAAATCAAGTTCAGGGTTATCGGAGACAGGCCTGCCAAAGTCGGGGTTATATTGGAAAAAAGCATATAAGTCAGGGTTATCTGAGATAATATCCCAAAAAAAATAATTGTCATAGTCATCCTTATAAAACCATTTTTTCAACATATTCCCTTTCATTTTCTTTAGTTTCCCCTAAAGTACTAGACTATTTGCTTATATATGTCATTCTCAGTTTCATCACATAAGAACGAAATAAAGTGATTAGACACTAGGGCGGTTCATTAGTTGTTTGTATTTAGGGCGTTCTCTTCGGCATAAAACAATTGAACTGAACTGAACTGAACTGATTGCAACTGAACTGAACTGAATTAAATTATAACTAATAGTAATGATAATAATTTAGCTATCATTAATTAATAAATAAATAAATAAAGGTATAACAATATTAATATAATATAATATAATAAACATTAATTGATGATAATAATTGTTTTTAATAATATAATATGTTAATATTTAATAATAATTATAACAATAATATTATTATTTAATTAATAATAAATTCATAATTATAAGTTATTAATAATAATAAGTTATTAAATAAAATAATAATAAGTTATTAAATAATAATAATAATAATATTAATGATAAAATAATTGTAATTGTAATAATAATAATTATTATTATCATTGTTTTATTATCAGAGAAATAAATTTGGAACTGAACTGAACTGATTGGAACTGAACTGTACTAAACTGATTGAACTGAACTGAAAATAAGTTGGGGAGAACAGGCCCTTAGTGCCAAAGCAACAACTATAATGCTTAATATAAGCTATTAATTTTTAAATTAATAGATAATTTTCACGTACACAAAGTTAATACCTAAAATTGTTAACACATCTTTTTAGAATGAGTTAATTCGAAGAAAAACAAATTATACATATCTTTTAGTTTCTTTTATTACTTCATTAAGTTTTATTAATTACTCCCTCCGTCCCATAATATAAGTACTGATTCTGTTTTTACACGGGAATTAAGGTAAGTAAAATCTTGTTTTATTTGGATAAATAAATTCATTTTTATTGGGAAACACTTACATTGTTTTTTTCTTTTTAACAAAAAATAAAAACTGAATATTTAATGTTCCATGGTTTAATGTGTAGAGAAATTCAATGGGGTAAAAGATCCCATTTTGTCATTTATAATGGGTGCATTGGGAGCTGAAATTATGATGACATTTTAGAAATTACATTATTTTCATGAGGGTATTTTGGGTATAATTATTGATTGAAAATAGATATATGACTTATATATTGGGACACCTTATAAGGAAACATGACTTATATTATGGAACGGAGGGAGTAAAATATTAATAAGTTAAATAGTGATAGACATCATTCGTACTATAATCAGCAAAAGGGGGTTTCAAAATTGTCCTTATGCAATGAACTTATACAATTACTCAAGTCATCAAGCAAGGACACTATTTTGTTACCTGGAGTAATTAATTATCACCCAAATCTCTTAATTCTAAACAAACAAAAAAGTAGCCATTAGATTATGATATTGCCTTCCAACCACAAAATATATATAGAAAATTATATTCCATTTACTTTGACTAAGAACAGTACTTATGATATTCATCCAATAACTAACCATGACCACGTTATATTGGCCCCATTAGATAAGGCACTAAAACCAAACTTTAGATAATATATATTATTAGACATTTATAACGTAATTCATAAAATCAAAAAATGACGCCACCTTGAATGTTATCCCACCTTGACCACGCCGCCGGGTAGTCCTTTGACCCACGTGCTTTAATTAAATTCCATTCAGAATTTGGTCTCTTGTCAAGTATCACAAAACATCAACTACATATACACAAAGAAAACGCATCAACTATTTAATATTATTTGATATATTGATAATAATTCTAGGAACATCCTCCTTGGCGCAAAATTCTGAATATGTCACTTTCAAATATTTTACATCACTTGAAATCTAGTAAACCCTTGTTTTGACATTATTATACGCTTATTGTATGCTTTTTCCATGATATGGATATTGTCATTATATTACATTTGGTCCACTATTTGATGGGGTATAAATAAGGTGCTAATGTGAATCAAATTTTTCCAATTGGTGAGTCTTTCCTATCTACTCCAACTCCAACTCCAACTCCAACTCCAACATGGATACTTCCTTTTATTCATCCTTCTCTCCATGCCAAACCCAAAACTACTACCACTCCCACCACCAAAACCACCTACAATCCACCCCGACGGAGTCGGATTCCTCGTGCTCCGTTGGATCATCAGAGTCATTCCCTTGGGACGATTTTTGGTCTAGTTATAACTCGGTTTCACTCCCTCAACTCCCCATTAATATTGACGATTCAGATGAGATAGCGCTTTTTAATATGTTATCAGAGCAGGAAATGCAGGGGACGACTAGGGTTAAAACGGAGCCCACGTCCCCTGCTTCAACCAATTCATGCTCCACGTCAACATTTTCTCAAGTTGACGTGGGGCCAACAGAGGAAGAGAAGAGAGCCTATAGAGGGGTAAGAAGGCGTCCGTGGGGGAAATACGCAGCGGAGATCCGTGACTCGACACGAAACGGTGTTCGAGTTTGGCTCGGAACATTCGACAGCGCTGAGGAAGCCGCCATGGCCTACGATCAGGCGGCTTTCTCGATGAGGGGACCGATGGCGGTGCTCAACTTCCCTGTGGAGGTGGTGAGGGAGTCATTGAAGGAGATGAAAAGAGAGGATGAAGTGGAAGATAATAGTGAAAATTGCTCTACTTCCCCTGTTATTGCATTAAAGAGAAAGCACTTAATGAGGAGAAAATCATTGGGTTTAAATGCTAGAAAGAGAGAAAGAAGAGAGAAAAATCAAGCTACTTCTTCTCCTCCTTCAACTGCTGCAACTATGGTAGTATTTGAAGATTTGGGTTCTGATTATTTGGAACAATTATTGAGTTTTTCTTAAGAAACATAAGAAAAACAAGGTTACAATTTTGGTTCCTCTGTTTTTTGGTCCCTTAAAAACAGGGCAAAAAAACAGGGGAATGATACAATTATCAAATTTTAATGTATGATTATAGCGTTACTTTTTTTCAAAGAGCTTTTTTTGTTACTCTTTCTATGATTAGTTGATCCCCTTTGTTTCTTTTGTATATATGGAGCATGGAGGTGTATTGGTACTCTAAAACAAACAAAAAAAATTGTAAGTTTGTGCTTTATCCATGAAGATATATTTATAATTATTTTTGGAGAACCAATTTTGTAATATTCCTTGTATATATTTTTCTTTAATTCGGAAGGTATTAATATTTATTAAGAACGTTATTTTTATAATATTGCCTATTTGCATTTATTTCGGGTCATGTGGACAATTATGCCTTACATTACATGAATATCTTCTGAAACACATGCTAATTGTTAGTACTTGTTTTTCTTTTAGAGCAATTTTTACTTGTTAGTACTTGTTGAAGCATGCATTTTCTCGCGTAGAATGTGCCTAGGAAGTAGGAACTATTGTCATGTGTCAATCAAATTTTAGTTGTGCTAAACATTTTACATGTTTCAATTGCTTATAACATGTCCTCTTCAAATAATAGGTCATATTTGACGTAATTGTATATGTTTTCAAATCAACGACATTTAGGAACGGTTTATTAGCCTCACAAAAGGTGGTAATAAACTAATATGTACTGTTCCAAAGACATTGCTACTTGTATTACGACGTTTAGAGTATCACAACTCTATTCTTCATATGTTTTTCTTCATAAATTTTTTATTACCCTTCAATATCAGCTCTCAGATGATCATCGAGAGGAATTGTGAAGAATAATACATATTTTGAAGTGAGTAGCATTACCAAGCACATGTTTTCCTTACAAAGATAAACATTAAAATCATCAATCATAATATCAAACATTTCATTAAGCTAAGGCTATGTATACGTATTACTATTTCTCAGTCATCAAGTTACATTACATTAGTACTTTAAGTGGCTAATAATATAAGAAAAATGATCATGAACAAATAATATAGACCGGAGAGTGTATTAATCATTCTTCATTAGCCTTTTTTTTTGGGTTAATGGAAAAATACCAGAGTTTAGTATCTTGTTAGTTTCGATTAATGAATTTAACAAAAAAACTTATGAACCATAGATTACTATATAAAAAATTAAACAAGACATATATATCATATATAGTCTATAATACATAACGATCTATATAGAGAAATTATATACACAAAATGAGATTGATAGTATTATTCATTTTTGTATTTCCAAAATATTCTCTATTAGATTACAAAAAGGCGTATTATCCATACACACCAAAAACCTGTAAGAAAAACTTCTTACATGTGAGTACTTATGATCCACACACTAGATATATTCAACATTTCACTCTTCACTCTCATAGTTCTCCCTTTAATAATTCACTTGGTCAAACATAGTTAAAAAAAGAAGTCCCATAATTTTGCTAACACACAAGAATCCCTAATACCATGATATTGAATATAAAACTTTCTTATTTACTCCTTTTGTTGTTCCCCCCTGCAACGTTTATGTAAATTACCTTTGACACTAGGCAATTTTCCTTTTTTAAAAATATGGTCTCAAATTTTACAAATACTAGCTTTTTGGTAAAAGTAACTGGATGATATAAACCAAACTACAGTTTAACTAATTCAGATGCGACCTGAAAAGCCCAATTGAACGTAAACATAATCTAACAAATGTTGTTGTATTCCTTGGACTGAAATCAGAGACCCATGGTTAAGCTAGAAACTGGCTTTTGATAAATCTATTTCACGACCAATAGAGAGATTGATAAACCAATGATTTTGTTCCGTCCACTCAAGGAGTGCAAATGCACCTCCCCGGATCACAAACAAGGCATAAAGCTAACTCATCTATTGAGTCAAAAAGATTTCAAGCGGGATACTAGTCGGCTCGGTAAAGTTGTCCTTATCCGTTGATTCTAGAGTACATGCACTATACACTCAAGACTATTATTGTCCATAACTTAGCGGCTTAGCCTTTGATCTTTGGGTGTAGCATATTCATGATATCCCTAACGGCCCGTTTGGTTGTTGGTTATAAATGGTGGTAATGGGAATGAATTTGTATGTAAATTTGTGAGGAAAATCATTGTTCATTCCCATGGTAATGCTAATTTATCCTAAAGTGTCTATTTTTCTTCTTAAATTTTCATTCCCATCCAATACCACCTTGTAGGTGGTAATGAGTGGTAATGAAAATTGCTTCCCTTTGGAGAAAAAAACACAAGCTTAGGGGTGAGATTGCTTCCCCATGGAGAAAAAGCACAAACTTGGGGGTAGGAATTGCCTCCCCATGGAGATTTTAAGTGTGCTCCCCTTGTAATATTACACTTAAAATCCATTCCCATTACCATCATTTATTAACGACTACCAAACGGGCCGTAAGTGTAAAATAATAGTTGTATTGATTCTAACACTTTGTGGGTAAATCTTAACTTCTTAGTTCTTGATGATAGCCTCAACTTAGCAAGTAACAAGTACTAAGTACTAACCATGTCAAGCTGTCAACTCTATGGGCCAATATATTATATATAGAAACATTGTGGGACTTAGCTTGGATGTATTTTAGGGTTTCAGGAATCATAAGCAGGGCCCAATTTTGCAACACTTATGAATTATGATCCAGTCAAGTCAAGTATTCTGGCCTTTTTCAATCCCTTAGATGGACAACTTGCATGGCCATCAGGCCCACCACTTTACAAGAGAAAAACTTGTGGGGTTATAAATTTTCTTACAATGGCCAACTTTACAAATAAATCAAACGGGTGGCCATCACAGAAGGTGGGTGTAATGTAACGTGTAAGTCTAGAGTATTATTGAGCTTATGATCCTTGTTACAATTTTGAAACAGAAAGGGTAACTTTTTTTTTTTTTTTTATAAGGTAAGGAGAAAAGAAGGTTAGGAGGCCTCCGCACGAGGAGTTCAACCTTATCGTTCTGAGAATAGAATGAAGAGCGAGAATGAAAGACAATCATCGATATTAAACGAGAGTCAACTAAATGACCGACATTGGCGATCCACCGTCTGGCTGCTTTGTTTACGAGTAGACATGACGAATAGCCCACGAAGAGAAAAAACGAAGAAGAGCTTGGATATCCTGGATGATATGAGTAATCTGCCAAGGAGGAGACCAAATACCTTTAACTGAGTTGATGACCATAAGATATATTGTTTTCTTTTACACAAAATCTAAGCGTACTGCGTACTTCATTGACTAAAGTCTAAACAAACTACTTGCAACTTGGAAAGGGACTGCCAAACGAAATTGACCAAATAATACAACATGCTCAGTGAGAACTGAACAAATCTTACCAGAAAAGTGCCTTTTTTCCCCCTTTTTTATGACAAATTGACAACTAACACTACCTTCTAAATCACCTCAAAAAAAAACATTACCTTCTAAATCAGAATTTTTCCTTTAGATAATGTCAAATGGAGTATTAGTTACTCCTATGCGCCAAACTTCAAATTAATTCCATAGGTATCGTCCACGTAGGACAGCACGCGATAATATTTTTTTTATTGTACTTAAGTAAAACCGCTACTCTGATTAGCGGTTACCCATATAAGCCGCTACTTAAACAGCGGTTAAATAAAAAAACAAACCGCTACCTGGAGTAGCGGTTAATTATCATTGACCGCTACTCAGAAAAGCGGTTTAATTGGAGCCCCTCCCCTCACAGAACTTGACTTATGTAAACCGCTACTCGGGGTAGCGGTTCATTAAAGTTGACCGCTACTCGGGCTAGCGGTTTAGCTGTTTACTTTAGATCCCCAAATTCGATATAGGGCTCCAATTTCGCATTTTACTCTTTCAATCTCTCAATTTTTTTTCTCCCTCTCTCTCTTGCGATTTACTCGATCATCGCCCAGCCACCACTGATCATCGCCGACCGGCGCAAGCCTATTGCCGACCGCCGCCTGCCGCCACCCATTGTCGCCCACCCTCACAGCAGCCGCCCACACTCACCCTCTCTCAATTTGTTTGGTTAGTTTATTTTTCATTGATTTTTTTTAATTTAATTTGCTTAGCATGTCATATTTGTTATGTATTTTAGCTTTTTTTAGTATTGTTAGGTGGCAATTGTTTTGTTTGATTAGTTTAATCTAGCATTTTGTGATGGTTGATTTTGCCTGAATTGGAAGTGTACTTGTGATATATTGATAATGCTTGTTGAGCTTATGGATTGATGAGATTGGTTGATTAATTGTTTGATGAATGGTTGTGTTTAAGTAAGTTGCAAATGCGATTAGTATAGGTGAATAAAGGTGTTGATATTGTTTTGATGTGTAGAATAAGAATAACTTGAACGTTGTGTTTTTTGTATGTAGAATATGGAACAACTTAAATATCCTTTATACCTTTTATTGGGATGGTGAACTATCTCAAAATAATGTTGATATTGTGGATAGAGGTGGAAGGAAAAAAATTTGTTCATCAATTCTGGTATGAGGTTTCAAGAGATTCTGAATAGGGTGTATGATGTAGTTGGTTGTGATCGTATGTATGCGGAATTGAAATTGTTTATCAGATATCCGATGCAGGGGAAATATGTGTGGCTTTCAGTGACACAAACGTCAGCCATGGCAATGGAGGTGTACATTGAACAAGTTTTTAAGGAGATAAATCTCCAAAGCAATGTGGGTTATATATGTTCCTATGATGGACTATAGGGATAACATGGAAGTGCCGACATCAGCTCCTAGTATGCAATTTGAATCATTTACTAGCATGTTGTCAGATCCAAATTATGTCAATGAGCACATGAATGAGTTTAGTTCTCCTGGTTCGTCTCCCCACATACCATCCACATTCCATTTGGATACTCTAGATCGAAATTGATGTGGATTTTTTGGGAAATGAGGAGGAGCATGTGGATTCTGATAAGGAGGAGGACGATGATGCAAGGGAAGCTGGTTTTCTCGGCATCCATCATTTGGTAGGGGGAGATTTGGAGATCGATCGACCAATTCTGACGGCATTAGTGGAGCGTTGGAGACAGGAGACGCGTACCTTTCATTTGAATGTCGGGGAGGCGACGATTACTTTAGAGGATATCGTTGTTATCCTTGGACTCAGAGTGCACGGGCCACCTGTTACTGGTTCAGGCGAGGGTAATTGGACTGCAGTATTGCACGAGTTGTTAGGGATTTGGCCCACCACTCTGGAGAACGAGCCCAAAATTCTCCAGGGTTCGTCTTTGAGGTTGACATGGCTTTGGCTACAGTTTTCTTGTTGCCGATCGGTGCTGACGAGGAGACTGTGCGGAGATTCCCACGTGCTTACATTCTTGTCTTGATGGGGTCTATTCTTTTTGCTGACAAGAGTGGAGATACAGTCCAGGTGATTTATCTCCCACTCTTGACTGATCTGGACGTAGCAGGGACATATAGCTGGGGTAGTGCGACCCTTGCATACTTGCATCGATAGCTATGTCGGGCATCACAGAGGGTTGCGAGGGAGTTAGGTGGACTTGTGGTGTTGTTACAGCTTTGGGCATGGGAGCACATACACATCGGGAGGCCTGTGATTTCGAGGGTGTCGGATCCACCTCCACAATTTGAAGGTGACGATGGCGTTCCTGTTTTAGGCTCCCAGCATGTTCCGGGAGTTGACCCCTTAGCCGTCAGGTAACAAGCACTGTCTCACATTTGTTAACGTTATTCATTTTCATTGTTTAGAAGGATATTAATGTATAGTTCTTTTCAGTTGGCTTCGGGTACATCTTACCAGGTCCCACTTAGCAGGTGGACTTTCTTACTACAGGGATGCACTTGACCATCAGACGGACGAGTAGGTACATAGGGTCTATTATCTCATATCTTATGTACATTAGTAGACTTCTCTCACATGCCTAATATTTTTACTTTCTTTCTTTGTAGATGACTTGGCAGCCGTATACTGAGACGAGACTGGAGTTGTTACCTGCTATATGTCGATTTGATCGACATGTATGGCGCACATTGGCTCCACTTATTTGTTTCGGCATTGTGGAGTTTCATTTTCCTGATCGAGTTATGCGCCAGTTTGGATTCGAGCAGATGATTCCAGCAACTTGTGATACGAGCAGAGCCCTTCATGGCATAGATCGGCGGTCGAAGAACAAGAACTATCCGATCAGACATCGACATTACATAGTGCAGTGGGGTGAGCGCAAGAGATGTGTTGTTCAGGGTACTCCATTCAGTGGTCGTACGCATGCCATTGAGGAATATATGATATGGTATCGTCGCATCACGAGGTTGCGCATTACGGATCCCATAAGGCGACCTCCTTCTACACATTATCAGTCTGCGTCTGCAGATATAATACTAGTACGTGACATGACTTGTATTTATACTTTTATTTATTTTTGAAACTATATAATGTATATTTTTCTTTCTATGCAGGCACATACTTTATCTGATGTTGCTCATAGGTGCGGTATTGTACAGGAGGCTGCTGAGTCATTGCCTTCAGATATGGGGCGCCAGCTGTATGCTCAGACATTGCAGACCATGAGGGGGCTGTGTATTGACGTTGTTGGCGGAGCTGGGATGTAATATCCCGAAAATGTAACCTTGCTTAAATTAAATAATAATAATTAGCGACTAAATTATAAGGTATGACAAAAGTTGGTTAGCTCCACAACTAATTAATGAAACAAGATAACTAGTTTTGATGAATTTCAAACTTTACAAAGAACAAATTTTTTGCAAAGAAATAAAATATTAAGTGAGTACTAGATTAAGTTTTTAACAAATCAATTAATACTTTTAAGTAGTAGTGTTGTGATAAAAAGAGAAGAAATTAATTAGTCACTATCCACCATCTTCATCACCACGACCAGCAAAAATTTCAGAGAAAATTGCTCCAACCTCCATGTCAAACATCTATGAATTTTCCAAATTCTTTTTTTTTATCTCTCTCACAAAACTCAAACAATGGAGTTTCTAAGTCGCAGACTAATCTACTCTCAACCCAAACTCCATTGTCAACGTCAATCATCTTCTTGTAGGAGTTGTATCTGATTCTTTGGTGCACCGAAAATTGTCGCCATCGTCCCATCTTCTTCATCAAACCAACAAGATAATTTGTTCTAAACCTTCACATCATCATATCAAAACCAAATCTCCTATAAAACCAGAATTGTTTTACCAAATTCATCAACCCAAAATTCAATAGAAATACTTACTGTCGCCTCGCCACTGCTGACCTGCTGTCAGAGCTCCACCACGACGCCCAGCTTTCCTTCTTTCCTCCCCTGTTTTTCATGGCTGCCCAGTAAGCAGGAGGTAAAGAATTTTACCTCTTAACGTTTAAGTTTTATTTGTTGTAAATATTTTGATTACAATCTAGGCCCAAGAACTAAATAGTAAGTAGAAGTGTAGAACTCGAAATGGGCTCAAAACTGATTTTTGTTAGTATGTACCTTAAACCATATTAATTCATACTTTTAGTTGTTCACTAGTTGTTGATTAAGCTTTTAATAAAAGAAACAAAAAAAAAAATCATGTATTGTAATAGTAATTGTCAATTTATTCTTGTAATTTGAAAATCGTAAATGAGTATTAGGAATTTTATGATTAGTTGGGCTACGATGACTGAAATTGTTTTATAACTTGTAGGAGATAATTTACTTATTAAATTGAATAATGTACATAGTAGTATAAATAAATGATAAATAAAATTATAATCCTATTAATCAAAGTAACATAAGTAAAGTTATAACGAGTCTCTGAATTGTCAACAACGATATTCAATAATAAACATAATCTTAATAACTAAAGGACTAAATGTTATAATAAAATGAATACTTATATTTTTCGTTGCTCGGTTTCATGGTTAGATTAAAAGAAAGGGATATTACAGCCTCCGCAGGCTTTCAAGATAATTAAGCAGGAATCGAGGTAACATCTATTGCTAACACCCACAATCCCCTTCGGAATGTGTTTATGAAATGATGTTGATAATTATGTTAAGGATCTTATGATGTGATTCTTTATATGGATTGTGGGATACTTAAATGTTTTCGAATGAGTTTCACAAATGCTTACATATATTACGATTCATGGAAGGTCTAAGGCTTATGCCGATGAATGCTAAATAAACGAAACATGATAAATGGAAGTGAAAGAGGTTATGGCAGTATAATGTTACGCTTATTATCTACTTTATGGTCGTGCACGTACCTTCGCACCCGCCGTACACCCAAAAAGGGATCCGGGTTCCTTAAGGGGTACCGCATGTTATGTTACTACTCTATTTTGGTGCGAGCGGTGTATCCAACAAGGGAGCTGGGCTCCTTGAGGATCATCGCATGGTGGGAGACGTCCCACATGTCTATACTCGCCAGTTACCAAGCTAAAAGATGAAAAGATAATGGGAACTTATGAAATTTCAAGACGCTACTTATAATTGGTTACCTTGCTATTATTTCATTACTGTTTTCTAATGTGTTTTACTATATTCTCTTCTCCCTGTTTGCAAATAAAATGAATTGAAATGAATTTACGTTGTTAGGGTAGTATGTTACTGAGCTTCGGCTCACGATGTTACTTTTGGTTTTAGGTACTGATGAAGGTGACGGGATGGCGTAGAAGTGAGGATGATCAACTACTTTACATCTATGAAAAGCTATATTGGTTATGTAATCTAAACTTATGATCACTAGAACAGGAACTCAGTTTAACTATAACTATGTAATTACTTATGCTTAGCTATTTATATTTGTATAGTTAAGATGCTTATGAGTTTTAATGATTATAATATGTTTAGTTAAATGAAGGAATGTTTGCCTTGTATTTTCTTGATCGGAAAATACGGCAGTAACGCGCCGACCATCTAAGTTCCGCTGCTAATCATGGATTAATAAACTTTAAAATGATGATTAGAGGTCGGGGCGTTACATGGGCATGGCCACATCTTACAGGGCGTGCCAACTTCTGCTGTCCATACATCGACTTCTACATCTTCTACGCCCGCTGCCCATACATCTACCACGACACCTTTGCTTTCGCCTCCAGTCTGTTAGAGGACCTATCGACGACGTTCGACCACCACTCCGTCTTCTCTTGATGCCATTGTGGAGTTTGATAAGTCCACACCTAGTTCATCTAGACCTACACAAAAGAAGAAGAGGGGGCTTAGCACGTTCATTTATTGTTTGTATAGTTAGTTAGCTAACACTATGTTATATTTTATACTATGTTATTTGGACCATCATTATATTATTTGAATATTTTATGTCATTTTCTTAATCTTGCTTCTTCATTAAGAAATTCTTGGCTTCATCATTAGTTTGGATCAATTTTGTGATGGATGAACTTGGAGTTTGTGATTGATTTTTGGATAAATTTGGATTTGGATGAACTTGGTGTTTGGTGATTGATGTGTGGATAAGCTTGGTGTTGTTGGATGAAATTGAAGATTAGGTGATTTGGTGTTGGAATTGCAGGTTGCAGATTAGCTGATTTTGTAATGTTTCTGGCGTTTCGGCCAGTTATGGGAAAGCAAAACTGTTTGGTGTGGCTGGGCATATAAACCGCTACTCCAAATAACGGTTTACAAATACCCAGATCTAGGCAGCAACTGTTTCCCATAACAAACCTCTATTTCAAGTGGCGATTTAGGTCCGTAAAACGCAACTTCGAATTGCAGTTTTCTCTCTTGAACCGCTACTTGGAGTAGCGGTTTATCTTAACATTAACCGCTACTATGAGTAGTGGTTTACTATGGCGAAAAAAAACAATTTTCTCGCGTGCTGTCCTACGTGGACGGTACCCATGGAATTAATTTGAAGTTTGGCGCAAAGGAGGAAAAAATTCTTCTAAATCAGGTTGCTGGATGAAATGCATTAGCATAAGAAAAACGTATTCCATTGTGTCTAAAAATGATGTTAAGGGTTGATTCCAAGGGGCGAAGTTAAAAATTTATAGATAGGGGGAGGGGTCGAAGAGTCGTTATTTTTTAAATAAAATAAATAGAGGAAACGAAAAAAAAAGAGTAGAATTTTTGTTGTCAATAGGACTCGATCTCCTAACTATAGCTAGTAAACGGGTTGTGTCAGGTGAAATTCGTGTCGGGTATGTTGGTGAACGGGTTAATCACCCTCAACTCTAACCCGACTCGTTTTTTAAACGGGTTAAAAACAAAACGGGTTAAAAACACTCAACCCTAACTCAACCGGTTTATTGACCTACTTATTAAACGCGCATATATACATAAATTAAACAAATGTATGTCATATATTTCTTAACTGACATCTTATATACTAATATCATACCTAACTAAAAACCAAATCGAACAACTAAATAATAAATCTTATATATTTAGGAAAAATATTCAAATTATTTCAAGCCCAAATAATAATATTGATAGTAGAATAGTAGTTAAACGGGTTGTCGTGTCGGATTCGGGTTAAAATATTCAACCCTAACCCCTACCCGTTTAATAAATGGGTCGTGTCGGGTCAACCCGCTTACTTAATCGGGTTAAAGCAGGTCCTTTCGAGTTGGAAATTTCGACCTTAACCTTATCCGTTTAATTATCGGGTTAATCGTGTCGAGTGTCGAGCCATTTACTTATAATTCACTTATTCCAAATTGTGTTTAGGTCAAATTGTCGGGTTTGAGTCAACTTTTATCAGCCAACAGACAATATAGTTAATTTTGGGCCATCAATATGGACCTCACCAAAAAGAAAGCACTATCCGTAGTAAAATCATTTATCAAATGTGTAGGTCCAACCACATACTGGCTCAACTTTTTTTTTTTTTTTTTTTGAGGGGACATACTGGCTCAACTTATATTAATGTTGTTGAAAAGTATAGAATTTAAACTGCATTTTCCTTTTACACTTTATGTTACGCACTAGTGTTAAATGGTCAAAAATACTCAATTTGGTGTTTGGAAACTTCAAAGAGACCATCATATATCCCAAGCTTATTTTAACTATTGGTACAAAGGCAAATTCTTTACTCTTTTAATTTCACAAATATAGATTGATCTACAAAGCTGAACTTTTGTTTTTGGCCCTTGAGTTTGGGGTTAATGATATACTCCCCACAAAACTTACAGGAGGCACATGGACTGAGATTAAACTTTTCTAAGTGGAGAATTAAGGGAGGGCATGCCATGCACTAGTTCTCCAATTTCTTATGCGGACTGAGATTAAACTTTTCTAAGTGGAGAAGTAGGAGGCACCTGCCTCAGTTAAATGTTGTTAGGATGATTTCCCAACCCCCTAATGAATGTATGAACTTATTATTATCGGATTATTGTAGGCCTTTAGGCCAAAACTCGGATTAATTTTATGCTATGTTATGCCATTTTTCACCAAAAAAAAAAAGTAGCTAGTAAAATTAAGTAGTTAAAATTCCCTTTAAAGTGGTAATCTTTTGGAAGAAAAGAAGCAACATCACTAAGGCCCTATCCTAGCATGGACTGCTAAAGAATGGGCTTTTGAAATGCAACAACGACCAAGTTTAGAGATAGAGCAAAACGAGAGAACTTAGCCATGTTCCTAAAGAACGATATACATCTCTTTCTATAACACTCAGACGAGACAACTCACAGGCTACTCGAGATTGACTCGATCATAAGCTCGACTAGAGTGAGTTAATTATCGAACATTTTAGGGTTAATTGGCTAGAACAGCACAACCTTTGGCTCAAGTGCAAGGAACAACACAACCTTAAATGGGTGCAAAGCGTAGCACCAACTTAAACACGTAGTGCAGAAAATAGCATAAATGGCACCGGAGCACGGAGATTCCACCGGAGCTAGGGAATCTCCGTTTAAGGTTATGATGTTCCTTGCACTTGAGCCAAAGGTTGTGCTGTTCTAGCAAACTTCCAACTTCAATCTCAAAAAAAAATTGGTCTCCTCTTTACTCTTCTTCGCTGCTGTGCTACTTCCTCATTTTGCGATTTTCTTCCCTGTTCGACACACCACACATCTTCACATCATCAACAAATTGCATCAGCGCCAATATCGAAATCCAGCCGCTGGATGTACTTCTATCATCATCAATAATTGACGTGTAACAATTGTGGAGGCTGATGCCACTGATCTCAGTTTCTCCTAGCTCAATATTCACTGTTGATTCACCAAAGACCACTCCACGTGCTGTTTGTAAATGGGTTGGTTTGATGAGCGCTTGCTCCGAGGTGAATCAAACTTCCTGGAACTCTTCTGTTTTGTGGTGAATTAGTACGGAGCGCCTGTTCCTGTGGGCTGGGAGTAATGCGAGGCTGTGGTGGAGATGGTGTTTGGTGTGGTGGTGCTGCAGTGTTTGGGGCAGAGGATGCCGTTGCTGGAGTGGAGGTGATGTTTGGTGTGGTGAAGGAAGATGATGGTGTTGAGGGCGGTGGTGGCGCTGTAGTGTTGTGGGCTAGGGAAGAGGGTGGTGGTGATGTAGTGTGGTGTAGGGTAGATTTAGTGTGGTGGAGGTTAAGGAATGGTGTGTTTATTAAAAAAAGGGTTGTGCTGTTCCTTGCACTTGAGCCAAAGGTTGTGATGTTCCTTGCCAATTAACCCTTAAAATAATGGAGATTCCCTAGCTCCGGTGGAATCTCAGTGCTCCGGTGCCATTTATGCTATTTTCTGCACCACGTGTTTAAGTTGGTGCTACACTTTGCACCCGTTTAAGGTTGTGCTGTTCCTTACATTTGAGCCAAAGGTTGTGTTGTTCTAGCCAATTAACCCAACGTACATTTTATAATATTAATGGACTATCATCTTTGCAAGCTGTAAATTAACACCCTGCAGCAACGTAACGTAAAGGCGGCAACAGATTCTATGAAGTTCATAAAGTAGTAACTTTGGACTTACTTTAGGATATTAAGAAACTCCTAAACTATAATTTGCTCCTTACTCTCTTAAGCTACAGAGAATTAGTGAAGTTTGCTATTAATCAATAATCAGTCAGTTTAAAAGTTATTCCTTTGATTATTGAATTGGGTAACTTATTAGTAACTTTACAAGGTTCATCAACTTTTACTTTAGGATATTTAATTTAAGGAAATTAAAGATGGTGAAATTACTTAAATGTGTGGCATCTTGACCATTGCGGATGATTTCGGCCACTTCTTTAGCCTCTTTGTTCAAGAAAATTAACGTATTGTAATGACTTCAACAAAATGCGAATAGATCATTAGGTGACTAAATCAAATAGGCCAATAATTACATTTACCAAATAGTTTTATTCACCGGCTGATTTTCACTTTTTTCCACTAATTGTCATAACCTTAAGTAATTTAAACTCAATTATCAAAAAAAGAACCTTAAGTAATTTAAACTCATAGAGCTTGACCTTAACAAACTTGAACTTGTTAGAACTTATTGTAGTTTCGATTTGAATTGAAGTAGCCCTTATAAACTTATAATGTGTTTTATTCTACTCCATTTGATTATTCTGAAATTATTGCAACTTATCGTAGTTATATATCTATATATAAATCTAAAACCCAAAGCAAACAAATGTCAATGCGCCACACGTATGCCCCCTCCCAAACAAATGATACAAAGTAATCAACAACAAAAATGTATGTGTGAAGACTCGAACACGCAACCTCTTATTTGAAATATGCATACGCTAACCAACTACTCTATAATATCTTTTTGGTTTTTATGGGGATAAAAAAATTATTACATCTAAGAAAATCATTTAGATATGATAACTTACATCCTACAATATGATAACTTACAAAAGTTTTAAATTCCCTCTATTAACACTGTTGTTTTACTTTCCTTCTCTACTCTTAAAATTGTTTAGAGTCGATATATAACTTATTAATCCATAGTCAAAATGTTGGTTTAAGGAGATTTTAGATAATGTTTTTCTTTTTAGTTAAGTTTGGAACAAAAGCTTACATCAATATCTCATATTAATTTATTGTTAGATAGCATAAAATGATGAGAAAATTCATTATAAAAGGCTGATAAACTAAATTACAAATATACATAACCCGGGGTATCGCCTGGGCTATAAACTAGTTAGATTTACTATAACTTATGAAAACTAATCTGACCTTTTTTAAAAAAAATAATTAAAATAAGCTAGATACAGCAGTATTATCTTAAGTTATTTGAATTTATTAATTCTTACCTTATCTTTTCTAAATTATGTCAAAAATAAGTTGAATTAAACCTTTAATTTTTTGAACTTATTAGTGAAGTTAATTTTTTAAATTTATTTTTTTCTAAAATAAGTGAAGATAAGGTAATGAGAATAAAACCTATGTGTATATGACTATATGTTAATCTGACCTTTTTTTTGTCAAAAATAATTGAAATAAGCTAGATACAGCAGTATTATCTTAACTTATTTGAATTTATTAATTCTTACCTTATTTTTTCTAAATTTTTTCAAAATAAGTTGAATTAAACCTTTAATTTTTTAAAACTTATTAGTGAAGTTAATTTTTTTAATTTTTTTTTTCTAAAATAAGTGAAGATAAGGTAATTAGAACAAAACCTATGTGTATATGTTACTCAGCATGTGGCATAAACTTTCTAATAATTTTGATAATTTGGCAAAGGTAGTAGTACTCCAGTCTCCATGTAACGTTGATAGCCTCTCTTTTTACTCTTTTATAATTCCATGCATTTCGTAACAGCAAAAAACATTGGACTCCTGAGGAATTTATTCCTTCCACATGCTCCAGCACTCTACTTTATTCGTGTTTCCTAACTAAGCAAGAGCCTGATCTTAGTTGGACTTATCTTAGAGATTTTCTTTTTTGAGGCAAAATTATTTTTGAGATTACTAGTTATAATTATTGATTAAACTTGATATTTACTGCTGACTTTTGTTAATACTAGTATTTTTTGCACGCGATGCGTGCGTGACATGACGTATGCGTGATTTTGTGGATATTTTCAATTTTATCCTCATTCATGAGAGATTTTGAAATAAGAGGAAGGAGAAGAGGAGAAAGAAGGAAGTAGAAAAACCGCCTTTACCATTAATTAGTGCATTAAAAAAAAATTGGAAAAGGTGAACACAGTGAAGTAAAGTAACTGCTTGGCTGTCTATTTTAACACAAATGTTAGGATTCTTTTCCCCCCTTTTTTTTCCTTATTTTACTTTTGTTTTTTAAATTTATTAAATGGTTGCAACTGTAATTTTTGTTTATAGTTGGGGGTACTTTGGGCAACTCAAGTGGACACCAAAGTCCTCAAGAGTTGCCTTATATAATAGAGATATATTTTACGCTTTTCTCATACCAATTGAAGTAATTTCTACAATCCTCAAGAAAAGATCATGTCACTTTGCGCTCCTTAATTAACCGCTCTAACATTTTCAAAACCTTTAATACTTCAACACTTTTCATTAAGGTGATTGAAATGGGTTGTCAAGTATAGCCCTAATATTTCCTTACAAGAAGACGTTAATTGGATTAGATCTTCATATCTAACACATTTTTTCTTATAAAATTCTGAACAAAATTAGTTTTACACAAAGATACTTTAGAAAGATTATCTTATTTGTTAATTAAGAGAGATGACATTTCTTCCTAAAGATTTTATTCTTATAAATAACATATTAAACCAATGATTCGGGCAATAAATTTTGTAAGGAAATAGTAATATGTGTCGTGCTTGGTCCAATTTTTACTTTTTATAGTAACTAAATAATCATTTACAAAATAAATTCTTAAAGATAGTATAGAAAATATGGTGACAACTCGTATTTGATCGGATTTATTAAATTCCATATCTGTTCAAATTTCTTTAATCGAATTCGGATTCACATCTTATTTCACGAATTTAGAATTTTCCAGCGAACAAGATTCTGTATTGGAAAATCACTATACATTATACAATCACCAAATTCTTATATGCGGTCAGCCACACCATTAGTTGATGGTGTGGGCGTGCATCCAGTCTACTGTCTACATATACGTTTTTCTATTGTTTGAGGGTACTAATTAGTAATACGCTAGATAGGGGTTAATTATAATTGTTAGGATTACTAACAATTGTTAGAGTTACTTGTCTTAGAAATTATTAGGAATTACTTATAAATATATTAGGAGTTACTAATCAATACAGTATGAATTCTTTATAATTGTTGAGGTTACTTATAATTGTTGGTGTTAGTTGCCTTAGAAATTATTAGGAAATATTTATATAAATTGAATGAGTTATTTATATTATAATATAATTAGTTTATCTTTCACATGCGCGAATACATGATTTGTTAATCATGCGGCCGGCCACACAGCAAACGCATTGTCATACAATAATATATGCTTAGTTTTTACTATTGCAAACATAATGCTGCAAAATTAGTTAATGGAATCATTGAAGTAGCAAAATTCGGATCAGATCTTACGTAAACTCCATCTCCTATCGAATTTTTTCAGTTTTTGGATACAAATCAAAATTTGTCTTGAGAGTGAATTTGGACAGAATTACGATCCCAAAATGACCTAGGAAATTTACAAAAGGCGAAGAAAAAGTACACAAGATGAGAAGTGAGAGAGCGACAGCGTAGCATTTGGTGTTAAATTAATTACGCTGACTAAATAAGCGAGAAAGAAGGGAATATCCTTAGACTCTTAGTTGAAGATACCATCTTTTTTTGTGTTTTGTTAACATAAACTCCTTTTATTTTGCCTTTTTTCCTCCTACATTTCATCTCATATATATACCCCTCTTTGGCTCTTTATATTGTACATCACAAAAACCCAAAACAACATTTATATTTAATCACAACAACAAAACAACACATTACTTTAAGATCTTACTTTTTGGGTTTTTTGTTTCACTTCTTTCTCTTTCTAGTGTTTTTTCCTTTGTTTTTATCAGATTACTTGGGCACTGTCAGCAACCATAATATAACAATTTTAACACAGGTTTGTAACTTTGCATGAAGTATATAATTTGTCATATTTTTAGAATTTTGATGTGCAATTATACGACTTTTTTTTATAATGCGGAATGTATGAACAATTAATATGATATGCTATGTTACTCTTTTTCGCCAAAAAAAAAATTATACAATTTTTTACTTTATTGTAATGTGTGTAAATTTTATAATTATACTCTCAGTGATGTAGTGTATTAATCTAAATTTTCTTACATCATGATGTGTTGGTTAAGTTAAAATATGAGATCTTTGCTTTGTCGTTACTTGAGTAATTGTGATGTAGACAAACTATTGCATAAAGTAAATTTTTCATTTTTCCATTTTAAGGGTTCCTTTCCATTCTTTCCTAGTTCTAATTTTTTTTTTTGGGTAAATTTTCATTGCAAATATTTTCCTTTCAATCAAACATTGTTTTAAAGACGAATCATTCCGATTTAGTTTGTTATGTAGCGGGTCATGACTCATGAGATTAGTTCATTATCAAGAAGATTAATAAATTCACGTTTGCTAGTTCATTTTAATTTTTATGAATCTTAATTAGTGCATGTATATTATCCATATTATTTACACATGCATGCACAGATGCACTGTGTTTGAACATCAATCGTTCTACATTTACAGTTGTACACTATATAGTTCTTAACTAGGGACTTAAGTGACGTATCATGTAATTTTTTTTTTCATTTGAGGGAATAATATGCTATATATATGAGCTAGTTATATTCAGAGGGTAACAAATTAAATATCACTTTTACGTCATAGAATTTGTGTTTGAGGCTAGTTTATATTGTTTCTTTTTTAGTGTACACGAATAAGTTTAGAAGTAGGCCTTCTTTTAATATTCTCACAAGTGCTTAAACTTTGTAAATTGTTAAGGTTTAGGAAGGGTATCCCACCTTTTCTAGAACACTCGTGAACTATGGCAATTCGTTCTATCTAATGTACTCCACTTATAAAAGTAGAGGTTTAAAAGTGTCCATGCTACATTCAATTGTACAAAAATCTACCATCAATATATTCTATGCATATGTCAATAATTTATAATCATCATATTTTATGCCTTAAAATGATTAGTTTTGAAATTACTACCAAGACATGAGGTGAAGAATTATATGTATATTATTTTATCAAATAGTGAACTTGACATATTCATACTACAATTTTTATAGAAAAAGAGTAAGATTACAAATAATATAAACGGAAGCTAGTATATATATACAGAAGTTTTACAAAGAAGAAAATTATAAATTACAACAATTTCTAAAACTTAAGTAAAAAATATAACAAGTTTGATAATGGTTTGACAGGGGGTTAGGGGTGTGAGTGTGTGACAAAACACCAACGAATTTATATGCACGTATGCATCTACTGGTAAGTGTTACTATTGAGGAACTAACAAATGCTTTTTGAATTTTGACCAGGTGAATTAGGGGGAACATACAAACAAAACTAGCATAAACAAAGTGTAATGGCTAGGGAACAACTACAAGTCCTAAATGCCTTAGATGTGGCCAAGACACAATGGTACCATTTTACGGCTATTGTTATTGCAGGGATGGGCTTCTTTACGGATGCCTATGATTTATTTTGTATATCCCTAGTGACAAAGCTCCTAGGACGGATTTATTTTCACGTGCCCGGTTCGGAAAAACCGGGCACGTTACCTCCTAGTTTCTCCTCAGCTATCAACGGGGTAGCGTTGGTGGGGACGCTAGCTGGGCAACTCTTCTTTGGCTGGCTCGGCGACAAGTTGGGCCGAAAAAAGGTCTATGGGTTGACACTTATGCTTATGTGTCTTAGCTCTGTGGCCGGGGGACTTTCCTTTGGAAATAACCCAAAATCTGTGATGCTCACCCTTTGCTTTTTCCGGTTTTGGCTCGGATTTGGGATTGGCGGGGACTACCCCCTTTCGGCCACCATCATGTCCGAGTATGCTAATAAGAAAACTCGTGGGGCGTTCATTGCCGCGGTGTTTGCTATGCAAGGGTTCGGGATCCTCGGTGGGGGTCTATTTGCAATTTTCATATCGGCAGCATTTGATGCTAGGTACGTACGTACACAACAACATCAAAATGACCTCAATATATACACTCCACAAAATATGTACTACGTACTATCATAAACATATAATGTCAATAATGCTATTACCGTACCAAGGCATAACTTTATATTTTTGAATTTTGGTAATGTACTAGGTTTCCAGCCCCATCATATGCAGAGGACCCAATAAGGTCTACAATCCCTCAAGCAGACTATGCCTGGAGGATCATACTGATGGTAGGAGCCCTTCCTGCGGCTATGACATACTATTGGCGTATGAAGATGCCTGAGACAGCAAGGTACACCGCATTGGTGGCTAAGAATGCGGCGCAGGCAGCCAATGATATGGGGAAGGTATTACAACAAGATATCCAAGATGAGCAACAAAAGGTGGATAGGTTGAGGGCAGGGACTACTTGGGGTTTGTTCTCCAAAGAGTTTGCCAAGCGTCATGGGCTCCACTTATTGGGTACTACTAGTACTTGGTTCTTACTTGACATTGCGTTCTACAGTCAGAACCTTTTCCAAAAAGACATCTTTAGCGCGGTGGGATGGATCCCACCTGCTAAATCAATGAACGCGATCCAAGAGGTTTATAAGATTTCTCGAGCTCAAACTTTGATCGCGCTATGCAGCACTGTCCCTGGATACTGGTTCACTGTCTTCCTCATCGATAGGATAGGCCGGTTTACCATTCAAATACTAGGCTTTGCTATGATGACCATTTTCATGTTCGCCCTTGCACTCCCTTACAATCATTGGACTCATCCGGATAACAGAATTGGGTTTGTGGTCATGTATGCCTTAACCTTCTTCTTTGCTAACTTTGGTCCCAATGCCACCACGTTTGTTGTCCCAGCAGAGATCTTCCCTGCACGACTGAGATCCACATGTCATGGATTATCTGCTGCCTCTGGAAAGGCGGGTGCCATAATTGGCGCATTTGGGTTCTTGTACTTGGCTCAGAGCCCTGACCCTACAAAGACAGATGAAGGTTACCCCCCAGGTATTGGGGTGAAAAAATCGCTTATCGTTCTAGGCGTGATCAACTTGTTAGGATTGTTATTCACTTTCTTGGTGCCTGAGGCAAAGGGAAGATCTTTAGAGGATATGTCACAAGAAAATGATGATGATCAGGAAGAGGAAACATCTGTGTAAGACTTTCTAGTTAAGAGTTGGTTGGATGTTTATTGTGCTTTCTAGTTTTTCTATCTTTCGTGTAGTACATTGTTTTTCCTGAGTTATGATGATTAGTTAAGTGGATTGCATGAGAAACTATTGTGTTCAAAAATGTTGGAAGAAATTGCTTAATTTCCCTAATGTTGAGTTAACCCTCTGACCTCAATTTGCACAGAAAGGTTCTGCAAATCCGCAGCTTACATTTATATTATTCGGACTCGGGTATTTGTAATTGACGTAGCTACATGTCCAAGTGTCCAACTCGTATTTTGTGAAAGTGACATTGGCCCACAATGAAGTGTTGAGGTGTTGAAGTGTCCATACTCATATATGAGTGTGGGAATTCGACATGAATACTTGAGATATAATGAACAATCTGAGTAACATAGCCTTACATAAGTTCAGTGATTTTATCAGCCATGCCAATCTATAGAAATAGTTTACAACGGTGATGAGTTCTAGTATCAGATATTCAATTTCAGAGTTCTGATCACCTAGAAAATTCAGCAATGGTTAAAAACAAAAACAAATTTTTACAGGAAAAATTATAGCAGCATAGCTCCCTGCGCGCTTTCAGGTTGCAAGGTGAAGATGAGTGACAAATGCAGGAGCACCTAGTTTAGACTATGTTCTTGCTAAAAATTTAGTATAAATGGAGTTACAACATTATGAGCCCCCTAGAAATGAGAATAATATGATTCATTAACTGTAAACTAGAAAATATTTTGAAAACTTCTTGCAGATGATTCAGAGACAGATATTTCCACTGGAAGTTACTCAGTTGGATTAAATCTAGTGTGTACTTCTTACTTCTTAGCTTCCCTTGGTATAATTAAAAGGTGCAGCTTTTGTACTGCTCAAGAATCAAGAGGAAGCTGTAATCAATCAACCTGGGTTAGAGAGGATGCAACCAAACAAAAATGGACTGTTTCGGTGTGAGGCGTCAGGCCGAAAACTGCAACCCAAACCTGTGAAAATTAGCCCAGACACTCAGATGGTCTTTGTAATATTCAGGCTAATTCTCTAGTGGCCCAAACTATCGCAGCTGATCAAAGTTCACGCCTGAACCCAGTCTGATTAAGGTTTGGCCATTGGCCAGGCCAACTATGATCAGCTCTACAGCCTTGGTGATACAGCTTTATAATCTTCTCAGTGTTTTATCCTATATTATTCGGACTCTATAATTCACCTTAACTATCACATTTCAACACTTCATCTTAAGCCAAGATCATGGGAAATTTTCATAACATAGCCCAGTCAGATGCATAGACACATTTTCATGTCCAACATGTGTCAACGGGTCCGAATAACATGGATTTTACCAGTGTCAATGAAGAATTATACTACAATTATGCATAAAAGAGCTGAAAGAACAGCATGTTTAAATTTCCAAGAATCAGAACATCATAGTTGGTAGTAAGTTTACATGTGGGTAATGTTGTCCTAGTCTGACAAGCAACACAGGTTAAGTAGCTAACAGTATATATGTCACAACAGCAACAACCTATGAGCTTCAAGTGTCGGACTTTCTGGGATCAGTTCTTCCATTGTGCGAAAAGAAGCATCTCTGCGGTGCAGTCTGTATAATTAATGTGCGCGTTCCTTGAGTACTTCGAGATCCATCTCTGAAGGATCAGTAGCCTGAATCTCATAATGTACACCATCAAGCTCCTGCTTGAAGTTCTCTTTTGATGTAGCGTACAACATCTTGGCACGTATACGAGACGTTGAAGGAGCCCTACAATTCAATAAAACATTGATAAAATAAATCACCTTACAGAAATTTCTGTAAGAAATTATTCGAAATCACAAGATAACAAAGTTCATAAAATAAGCTTCAAAATCAGAAGATTGCCTGGTTTCTGCTACTTTTATGTTCACAAATAGGTTTTCCAGGCCAAACAACCATATTCAATGCACTCATTGAACAGGATGCGTTCTAAAGATTACTTTTAGAGTAGCTTTAGCAAGTCAAAACATCACTAAATCTAAAGCCATGTTTG
This sequence comes from Beta corolliflora, assembly GCA_947648045.1. Classification (NCBI taxonomy): domain Eukaryota; kingdom Viridiplantae; phylum Streptophyta; class Magnoliopsida; order Caryophyllales; family Amaranthaceae; genus Beta; species Beta corolliflora. Next base: position 127,875 of record CANSZD010000230.1, on the reverse strand, counting down.
ACAAAGTAGAGCCGAGCTTTTGCTTTCATCTATTGGTTATTTCGCAAAAGCTACAAAAATTGAATTTTGAGATAGTATTGTTATTTATGTTGCTACTTCAACACTTATTTGAAGCGAATACCTACATTACATAGTGTTTAATAGCTAGTAAAACTACTGGCAGCTAACCTCTAACAGCAGTAGAGCTACTATAATATGTAAAGTTGTCCAAGAGTGCGGCTAGACACTAGCCTTGTTAGTGGTAAAGTTGTGAAAAGACACATGTCCCGTTACTGCAAAACAACTATAGCCAATAAGCAAGAGTATTAATGTCCTTTCACAGCCTTGTTTACTACTAAACGGTCTGGTGTTTAGTGTTCATTGTCCAAGTATCTTATAGTGTCACTATCGGAAAATGCTACAACTGTACCACAAATAAACGAGACATCAACAAGCCATTCCAGACCCAGTATTTTTAATTCAGAGCAGCCTATATACAGTTCGAATCCACAATTTGAAACCGAACAAAGAACAGGATACCATTATCTATAGATTAGCATCACAAGCCAAAAAAATCTAGATCATAATTTAACCAAAGCACAAGTAGTTCCTATTACTGCACATATAATAAACAGAAACCAGCTGAAAGAACCAGGCAAAGAGCTAACCATGCAAAGAAGAAAATCTTGCTCTTTTGGCAATTGTCGAGATGTCACAAAATCATAATCATAGACTGCATATCGACAGTCATTTCCTGGTAAGACAGCCAAAAAATCGTCATAGCTCTCTGCTGGCGTGCCAGTCTTCTCCACTACCACCTCTTTTTTCTTCTCATCGATCTTGAATACTACGTAGCGATGATCCTTCTTTCTCTTTAGCTCGAGAAATGCTTTTTTGCTTTGGTCCGCAATAGACAATCCAGACATAGAGTTGGACTGTTAGAAAGTGAAAGATACTTTAATTAACCTTCGTAAATGTCATAGGCATGCCATGATAAAATTCACAGGATTGATATTTGAAAGTAAACTACACTTACAGACGTTACAGTGTGTTCTCTTCACCTAAATTTCACTAATCTTGACATATTTGAGCTTATATCAAGTTACAAGGACAGTGCTCTCTTCACCTAAATTTTACTAATCTGAACATATTTGAGCTTACATTAAGTATAAGGACTCATCTGAACTTACAGAAACTTACCAGAGCTTATTTTAGCATTATTTGAACTTATTAGCCCTTACGTAACTTTATTTAAGCTTATTGGCTATTTAGCCCTGATCCTTAACTTAATTGAACTTATTTTTCCAAATTGAGTGAAAATGAGGTGAGGAGAACAAAGCCTTGATTCCTCAGCAAGAGATACCAATGTCAATCATCACCATAACATATGAATCAAGTAATAGTCAGCAAATCATAAAAGGTACAAAAACATAACAACAAAAAATTTGCATGTCATCAAAATCCAAATTGGCTTTCAAAATCAAATTGAAGATCAATGTTATGCGCTTTGATGTCGATCACAAGTTAAGCAACATACTTCTTTAAACAAATTCAAAGATGTTTTCATTTTAGACCACTTTACCCACAAAAAAAGCTAAATGGAAAACTTATTCTCCGTGGAGGCACTTGAGGAGTTGGTGTGGGACGACACCAAGAAGATTTACCAAAATGCCCCTCCTCACATGTACGGTGGCGAGCAATTCTCTAAATAGTCCGACTCTTCTCAAATGTCTCAAATAAAGTGGAAACAGATGAACAAGTATGAAGTACTCATAAGTCATAACCTATGGCCAAAATAACACAATTTATTCATCTAAACTAAAAACAAACACAAGAAATTTCTATAGAATGGTAAAAATATGTTGAATTAAGTTCTTATTTTTGTTTTCTTGATTACCCTTTATTCCTGGTTCTTGTTTCTTCAAATACCCTAAGCAACAATAATTACGGAACAAAACACACACACAAAAAAAGTCCAAAAAATGTTATCTTTATGCGAAAATTACAAACACAAATATTGGAATACTTACATATGTAGTTTACAGAGAAAAATGTCATCTTTATGCCAAAATTACAAACACAAAAGTTGAAATACTTACACATATCTAATTTACAGAGAATTAAATAGCACAAAAATATCAAAGTTCATGTCTTTTCGGATTAACAAATAACAAAACAACACAAATTTAGTGACATCAATCATTATCTCATGATCTATCAGATTGAATTAAGAGATCAATAAACTAAAAAGCATAAAACTTTGCAAAAATCAGTAATAAAAAGATGAAGAAGAATCAAAGGACAAAAGAAAAGAATACCCTTCTGAAAGACATGGCTAAAGAAGTTGCTTTGCTTGACTTGAAGGGTAAACACCAAAAAATTGTACCAAAACTCAAATTATAGAGAGATGATGAAAAATAAAGAGAGAAATATAAATGGGTTTTAAGGGTTGTGATAAAATGGAGGGAAATAGGGTGGAAAAACATAAAAGGAATTTTTTGATGTCGTGGATGATTGAAAAAGGTTCTTTCTTTTTGTTCTCTTCTTAAGAGAAATGATAATCCATGCTTGAAGAAAGATTAAAATAAGATATTTTAGATATTTTCTCTTTTCAATAGTGTTTTTTTTCTTTATTGATTTCTTTTATTAATACTTTATTATTACAATAATATAATTGATTAAAGTATTGCAAATACTTGTGTGAGAGTTACACGTTGATAAAAAATTACGCTATTAATGGTTAGTCTATAAAAAAAGGTATACAAAAGAAACCTTTTATAAGATTGAAAAGTTACACAAAAGTACTTACAATGAGAAAATAGAAGTATATAATTGTAACACCCCGTAATTTTCACTCTTTATTTTTGGTGTTTGTTTACATTAAAATGATATTTTTTCGTAAAAAATTAATAATTTATTATTTAGATTATTTTGGAACGTGTTGTGAAAATGTGTATATATATTTATATGTTGTGATATATTTATATATATATTATTTTAAGTTGTTAGTTATTTATTTTAAAGGTTATATTAATTTCGTTATTTGTTTAGGCGTTTAGGATGCAGTTTTGTCGTGTAGCGTTTTTCTAACGTTGTTGGACCGACTTGGGTGATGAAATGTTGCATCGCATGTGGCGTGCTAATGTGTGCATTATATTTATATTTATAATATAATTTATTTGAATTATTTTCATTATTAAGTATTTTCAAAGTTTATGCGCGATTTAGGAATTTATCGATTTATCGCGTGAGGCTTTGAAGCGTGGACCCTTGTTGTTTTGGGCCGAAGATTTTTTGTGGGTGTGTTGGGCTTGACAGCCGGCCAAGTGAAGGAAAAGGAGAGCCTCTCTTCTTTCTTTTCTTTTTATTTTTCCTTGTGACTCTTGGTAGGCTTTTCAGACTCCTATAACCCCTAATCATTCTCCTTCATTAAAACCCTTTATTTCAACCATTAAACATCCATAAAATTCTGATTTTTATTCATAGAAGTTCAGCATCATTTGCATTTATCACCCACCGTTTTTCAAGAAAAGGAAGAGAGAAAAGGAAGAGGAAAAGAATAGAAAGTTTCAACCCGGTTTTTCCTATCGCACCTTCATGAAAATAACCGTAGCCGGAGATCTAACCGTTGTATCGTCTTCAATTTTAGACACAATGTTTATAACGTCTTGTTCTACATTCTGACCGGAGCGATTTATAATTTGAGCTTTTGATCATCGGGAATCATGGTCGTAACAGAGCAGTGCGAAACAAGAGTTTTCAACGTTCAAGAAGAAATGCTTAGTGACTTGTTGCTACAATTCTCGTTTGTTATGCCTTGGGGTTAGAAGAGGATTTGGATTGCATGCTTAACTTGTGATTGTCTCTTTAGACTCAGCTCTCCTCCCGACGATCCAGGTAACTAGTTGTTATCTTAGAACCATAGTGATTAGGGTATTATTCGGTTTTAGTTTATTGCGCAAGGAATTAATTAAAATACTTTTTGAGTGAGATTATTGACGAAATTTAACATGGACATACTTGATGCATGATATGTGTATACTGTGTAGAGGAAAATAATTTTCGTATTGTTTTTGGTATTTATTTGATTTAATTGGTGTTTTGTGCGTTTTTGGCTAAATTGCATAATAATTATGGAACGACTGTTAAAATTGATGAAATTATTTTTATTAGATCATGTTACATGCGTAGTATGTATTCTATGACTTATAATAATTTTTACCTACTGTTTACTGTTTTAATTAATTGATATATCTGTTTTTGTAATTTCGGTTCTGTTAGTATATAAATCATGAAAATTATTTCTAGAGGCAAAAAAATTCATTTCTTTGAATATTATGTATTTTCGTGAGTTTTTACATGTTATGTAAATTTTTGGTAATTTTTGGGCGTCTGTTTATATTTTTAGTTATTATTTGGGCTTTATTGAGTAATCTGTATATTAACCGTTAAAAATACTTTTGGAGTCCGGAAATTATAAATAAAAATTTTACCATGTCAGTAGAGCCATTAGGGTCGTATGATAATTTTTGTATGATTTTAATGCTCGAAATTATTAGTTTAATAATTATTATGGTGTTTTTGTTGTGAAATTGAGGATACACTTTTAAATTGTTTGAGGGCATGTAAATCAGAAATAATTCATAATTTAATATATTATGGGTTGCTGATTTTCAGTAGTATACAGTATGTATCATTGGGTAACCACATGTTTATGTTTGATTTATGAAAGAAAATGATTAATTGTTACTACTCTTTTATTGAATAAGCCTTGGAGTTAATTGGTGGTGTATTTTTGATTTAATTGTGGTTGCTGTAAAAACCAGTATATTATCATTGATGATGTTTGGAGATGTTAAAGTGTTATTGTGAGAGATATTTGTTGAAAATTTATAAGTGATTTATTTTGAGGAATTATGAAGAACTGTTTTGATGAACTGTGGGTATAAGGCCGGGTGGCATCCCTTTTGATGAATATTTTAGATGAATGATACTTGGATTATATGCATGATTGTATTTTGAGATAAGAATATCCGGTGGGATAGATGTAGTCCCAGTGAAGAACATGCCAACCACCTTGGTTTTGCGAACTAGGGGTACACTCCGGGTTAATTGTTGTCGTCCGAGAGGTCGGGGAGTTACTGCGTGTTCTACTGCATCGGGAGTTTGGCCATTCTTAGACACGGGCGGTGGGGAACGTAAGCCCATAGGCGACTCGAGATTGCGATCCGACAAACCTTAGGAAGTGATTTGCGAATCACCTGGCGTTCGGTTACGACTCAATAACTTGTTGAATTCTTGATTTATTATTATTTATTTATTCTAGATTTTATTCACCCACCATATCTTGTTTATTTATTATTGATGATCACTTGTATTACCTATGAGCTTTATGGTTTTTAGATACATGTTATTGTTATAATGATTGTATGATTTCCTTTCTCATTAATTTATCTCTGAATCGTACTTTGATTGCTTTTGTTCTGGGAGAACTGCTAGTTACTCCCCACTGATTGTGGATATTTGTTGTATATTTTGCAGGTTTTGTTGATGGGGATTTTCTTTGATTTTGGGATCGGGTTAAGATGCGAGAAATAATCTATAGGGGTTTTAGTTCTAGACTTCTCTTTAGTTTGAGATAGTTTTCTCATTTCGATTTTAATCTAAGTAATTAATTTACTTATAGTATTTACTTATGTTTGTTTTTATCACTTAGTTATTTAAACACTATTCTTGTAGTAGTGACATTCCCAGAAGACGATGTTTCCGCCATCGTCCTATTAAATATATTATTATTTCTTTCTTTTCCGCCTTTGAAATTCTGGGGTGTTACAATAATAGTAGTAGTAGTTTAGTGGTCTACTTGAGTCAAAAATGAGAAAATTATGGTTAGCTCAAGTGGTAAGCTTTTTCACTATTGTCTTACTTTCTCTTTGTTTGTGTTATTATTTGTTTATTAAAAAAAATTGTTTTCTACTTCTATCAATTTTCACACGAGAGTTGGCAAAGTTAAAGAGGAAAACAAATGGAGAATATTGGCATACCTTGTATTAGTTGAATTCAACTAGGCATATTATGACCACACGAAATTCATCATTCTAAAACTAACTTTTTATTTTTACACTCTTTCCTCCCAACGGTAGGTATGAACAATTTTGGTTATGCCATATTGAATAATTTGTAAATATTTTATAAGGCATTAATAGAGAAGTGTTACATTTATTTCAGAACGAAGTAAGTATAACATTTGCTTAACTTTTTTTTTTAATAGGTAAGAAAAAAATTCTATGAGTTGCCCTTGCACAAAGCCCCCACCCAACGGCCCATACCACCACTCCTAAATTTTGCTAGAGAAGATGGAAAAGCTTACCACTTGAGTCAACTACAATTCCAAAAAACACATTTGTTTATTAGATCCAAAACTTTATAGCAAAAACTTTTGCACTAATTGTTAGTTTGTATGTTCTCATTAAAGATGAGCTTGGATTATTTGGAATAAACCATCCACCTCAACAATTTGTTTTCACAATAATTAGCCATTTCAAAAGTACAAAAAGAAAAGAAAAAGAAAAAAGGATATACCAATAGCACATACTCCCCTTAACACATGTATTTGAGGATTTTTTCTTCCCCTAATCCTCCCCTTTCCCTAAAGAGATTGTTTCTTACCTAAAAAGGAAAAAAAGAGTGGTGTAGTCAAACAAGGATATAACCAATGAGAAATTATAAATGATTAATTAATAATCTCAAAATTGGCACCTTTTAATAGGATTACATTGTTATACTACTAATGAGTTTATGACCCTATTATTGCTAACAAGCTAGATAAAGATTAAATTACTTGAGCAGATTTGTTCGTAACTGCTGATCTGATGTAATTCTTTTAGATGCTGCCAAACCCAAACGAAGTTTGACCTTTGTGAGTCATAGACAATTTATCTTATTATGAAATTGAGAATTGATTGAAAAGAAAAGTTAGGACGGTGCGTTGGAATAACGCTACTATATGCACTTGATAACATTGGCAATAAGACCAGAAAATGATGAAGCAGTGGGACTGTTGTAAATACTAGCCAACAAAAGAATAAGATGAAGCTATCTATTAGTTTGCACCAAAATGGACATATAAATGGATCCGTTACAAAATACTTAGGTATTACAAAGGAGAATTTCTTTGGAAGGAGCGGGGAAATTGAGGATCCTTCTTAGACTCTGTTTGATAATACATTTAAGTCACCTTAAATGAATAGGTGCTAAAACTTTAAGTCACCTAAAATAAATAGTCATGTTTGAATTGACTGAAATTAAGTTGCTATCAAATATAACATCTCAATTTAAGGTGCTGAAATTTTCAACTACTTTATCAGTTCAGTTTTTTTCAGCTATCGTATCAGTTTCAGCTCTATTTCAGCTTATGTTCCCAAACATAGCCTTATAAGGGGTGAGAATTAAAACCCTGTCACAGAGGTAGTATGACGGTCTTACAACCACTAAGTCAACCTTGATCCTTCTTTTTTCTGGGATGTATTATATATTTTTCTCAATTTTATTGATTTTTTCACAATTACCTCATACGACTTCAATAGCCCATTATTAAACCAAATTCATTGATTTCTTCCTAAAAGCAATCGGGAAGAACAAGAAGATATAAAAGTACTATAATGCATCAATTAAGAAAGTAGCTTAGAGGACATAAAACAATTTAATGTATACTATATAATATAGGAAAAATTGGTCTTAACACCACAAATTATGGCGCAGATGCTCCCAAGCTTTAATTAGTAGCCAGCACAACCAATTGGTCTGGGTGCGGTGCATGTCATAGATGACATTGGAGGTAGCTTTTCGCGATAACCATGAACCTTCCAGGAACAGTTTTCAGATTTCTTCGTGAAGAAGAAGAGTTTTAGAGAGAGAAAGCTTGAGATTGGTTACTAGTCACCGGCGAGAAAATATACCTCCAGCGTCATTTATGACACGTACTGCACCTAGGCTAATACTTTGTGGTGTTTTGGCTAATAGTCAAAATTTGTGGTATTGGGTGCACCGGAGATATAATTTGTGATGTTGAGGTTAATTTTGCCTATAATATATATTAAAAATTAGTTAGTTTCAGACACAACTCCAAGATGCTTACAGAAAGAATTTTATTATGCATTTCGCAATTTTATAAAAAAATTGTAATCCAAATATTCAAGTTAAATAAAATAAATCTCCAGCAATGAACCCTTTAAAATAAAGCAAAAAATTAGAGTTGTATATCGTACTCAGTGTGAATACGACTGCCAAAGTGAAGTACCCATTTCTTTTTGTAAAGTATTCATATTTCAGAGGCACCCCGTCCTCATTTTTTACTTTCTTCTCTTTTTCCTCTTTCCACCTTTTTCTCTAAGGCGAGCAAGGGATTTAGGTTGTTGTTTACCTATCGTAGTAGACTAGTAGGAGTTAAATAAGGTCGAGTTATGTTTAGTTAAATTTTTGAAGATAATATAGAGGATTTAGAAAGTAAATAGTAAAGACTCATATAGAATAATTTGAAAGATATTCTCAAGATATCGATTAAATTTCATATCGTGTAAAATTTGTTTAATGCGATTTTACTTGACTTTTTTTTTTTCTTTTCAGTTATCACTATTGCTAGTTTATGTTACTCCTTAGACTACTTGAGATCTCACAGCATTGAGTTAGTGATTATTTAGACTTAGGTCCCTTCACCTATGACCCAACTTCATTACTTCAACCATCTTGGTTTTTGTCATGGTTCAACATAAAGTCATTCATTACTTGACCAAGAAACCATAAATATATATTTGGGAAACGATATCTAATGGTAAGTTTTGATTAAAAGCTATCCTTGCCACAAAGTATTTCTTGTTACTGAGGGAATATTGAGTGTGCATTCTTTTCGTCTTTAACTATAAGACAAAAGTTTAGGATTAAAACGTTTCAATAATCTTTAATAAGTTTCGATAAGTTCATTTAAGTTTAATAAGTCGAGATAAGTTTCTATAAGTTAGATAAGTTCTATTCAATAGGTTAAATAAGGTGCATAGAAAGCACCCTGATAATGGTGCTCCCTCTCGAAGGATTACAATCACATGCATGCATATGAAGTTGGTGTGTAAAGTTCACGCACTGTATCATGTTCTTGCTTAGCTAATCTCCTTGATAAACAAAGGAAGTATATCAAATGACATATTTTGTAACAAAATAAAGATAATTTGTTGTTGTAAACTTTGAATATACAAGTATACAACCTATAAAGTTGCAATTCTTCGAAAACCCTGATTACTAAAAGCACATGTAGATACGCAGTCATCGTTATTAAATAAATAACATACGTACTTATATTGTTGAAAATACAATCGCAAATCAAGATATGTATTTTTGCTTGGTAAATCTAGGAGATTAACTAGGCAGGTCTGTAAATTAAAGATTGTAATTTGTATGTAAATCATAAGTTATTTTCTTAAGAAAAAGGAAACTTTCTCCTACAAAGAGTTTCGAAACCTTATACAAGCCATTGATCAAATCAAATATATGGATCAAATCAATTTGATAGATGTGATTTTTATTTTTGATTTTCTAGACCCATGGACCTAGAATTTGTTTATTTTTCGTTTATATTCCATGTTTGGATATTTTTAATTATATCATTGAATATTGAATATTTTATTTTTTGACTCGTCTTGTTTCAATGTACGATAAAATATAATTAATGCTTATGATATATTAAAAAATACCGTAATAATACAACTAACAAGTAACAAATAACAAAAGTCGTATCATTACTAACAATCATAACAACAACAGTTGGAAGCTGAAGACCAGTTAGTCTGTTGGCATAGCTTCTTACCTTCTACAGTAAGGATCACATTTTGAATCCTGGTAGAATCAAAGAACAAATGTTATAATAATAATAACAATAACAATAATACTACTACTAGTAGTAGTAGTACTACTAGTAATAATAATAATAATAGTAATAATAATAACAACAACAACTATTAATATCATATATAAAGAAGTTTTTATCTAAGATACAATCCACAAGGGTCTCCTAAGTGCCAAATCGACCGAAAGATGAAAAAATCTACAACCCATACGAGTCATAAGAGGATACACGGATCAACAACATATGCCGTCTGATTACAACAATGCAAGCACATCCAACGACTACCATCAACTCCATCCTTTTCCCTTCCACCAATCTCCCTCTTTTTGCTCCCACCAAACAGAAAAACCCTCTGAAATCGCAAAGCTTAGATGGTGCACACGCTAGTACATAGAGCATGGTGCGCACATTTACATGGATAACAAGCTAAATGAGCATATGTACATAGATAACAAGCCAAATGAAGTGATGAACATATGTACATCTCTAGTTGGTACGTGTTCATTTTTGGTCTCTGTGTACATAATCTAGTCCTTTATATTCATCGTGAGTATGGTTCTCTTCCTATGGACGTGTGTACGTACTAATTTGGGCTGAAATCCTAACAATACACGCCTCCCTTAGCTCCGCTGCCTCCTCTGAAATCCTAAACGTTTATCCTTTTCCATTTTTCAATCCCTGTGATGGAGCAAATGCAAACTTTTGTCGGCGTTCATGTCGAACTCAGCGTCGGGGTTGCTAATTCTATTAATTAGGTATCAAATTCTTCTCTTTAACTTTTGTTGGTGAAGCTTACTACTTTTATTTTTCTTTCTGCTATTTTTTCTGCTAAATTAGGGTGTTGATATTAAACTATGTTTGTCTAATTTTCTTGGATGTGATTGTGATAAAATTATTTGGGGCTTTTACATTTTGGGTTGAATTGGATGGTTGCTTGTGTATTTTTTTTTATGTGATTATGGTAGATCTATTTGGGGTTTTTGCATTTTGGGTTGAATTGGATGGTTGCTTGCAATATTGTTTCTTTGATTTTGTTGGATTTGTGTAATGTTGCAAGCTTTTACATTATTTTACTTTTTTTGTGGCAGATTTTGAAGTAGTTGACATGCATCATGTTGGTATTTCTCTGCGAAAACCTTAACGACCCGTTTGGTAGTCGTTAATAAATTGTGGTAATGGGAATGAGTTTAAGTGTAATGTTACAAGGGAAGCACCCTTAAAAATCTCCATGGGGAGGCAATTTCAACCCCCAAGTTTGTGTTTTTTCTCCATGGTGAAGCAATCTCACCCCTAAACTTGTGTTTTTTTTCTCCAAGGGGAAGCAATTTTCATTACCATTCATTACCACCTACAAGGTAGTATTAGATGAGAATGAAAATTCAAGAAGAAAAACAGATACTTTGGGATAAATTAGCATTACCATTGGAATGAACAATGATTTCTTCACATATTTACATACAAATTCATTCCCATTATCACCATTTAAAACCAACTACCAAACGGGCCGTAAAAGATCACTTCAATTTTACCAAAACTTACTAGCTAGGTACGTATATTGCCTGATTCTTCGAACAAATTATTTTTTTTACATCGAGACCTAATGCTAATACACTTCAATTTTAATTTTACCTAATGCTATTTTTTTGCATTAATTAAAAAAGGAAGTACAACCTAATGCTAATACAACCAAACATATAACAAAGCAAACAGAGACCATAGCTTCATTTGCTCTTACATACGATATGAAACAAAAACAACCTATTACGTGTTCAGTCCAATTTAAACTTGCCTCGAGCAATGATAGGTGGGCATGGGTTGTATTTCCTATTGACAATGCTTGGTTTGCACATAACCAAATCTTCGCCGCTTCGACTCTTCGCGTCCGCACATAACTAGACTTTAAGTTTTCGAGTCGTCGCGTTCGAACATATTCAGATCTGAACGCTTGGAGTCTTTGCCAGTCAACCGCATTCTCCTTCACCACTCCAGATATGAACGCTTCGAGTCTTCCCTCATTTGTACATTTTTTTATTTCATTTTTTAATTCCTGGATTTTTGTAATCCATGAATATTAATTCAAATTTCTTTGTAATTATTTTAATTTTTGTTTCTTTTAGTTGGTGTTATTTTTTGTAATATTTTGGAATTTGGTTTGTATTTTTTTAATTATAATGTAATATCGCTATTATTTTCTGTTAATTTTGGTTTTGGTGATTTTGTAAATCCCAATCAAGTAATTTTTGGTTTGGTAATTCGCTGTTATTTTTGGCTTGGTAATTTTTGGATGTATTGAATCCTAATCACGTAATTTTGTTTGAATGTCGTTGATCTAACTTTTGCTCACTTGGCTGTTCAGTATTGAAAGCTTCAACTTTTTTTTTGTATGGACCTTTACTGATTCGGTTGTATCACAAAATCGGATCAGTTCACTCACCTAACTGATCCGGTTTTGTGATGCAACCGGACCAGTTAAGTGTCAACTAATCCGGTTTTGGACCGGATCAGTTTATAACTTCTAACAGCTCCGGGACCACCCGTTCCTGTCCAAAACCGGATCTGTAAGCCTGGTTTTGACCTGATTAGATGGGCTTTTTTCCACTAGTGTTTGTTGTAATGGTTGACCGTCAATTCTCCCAAACCATTAAAATAGTTCAAAGTGATAATGGTCACTGAATTTAATTGTTTGCTTGATTATTTCACTGCCACTGGTATCATTTTTCAAACTTCATGTGTTGCCACACCACAACAAAATAGGAGGGTGGAGCGTAAACACAAACATATTCTTAATGTGGGTCGTGCTCTGCGTTTCCAGACGCATTTACCTATTTATTTTTGGGGGGAGAGTGTTCTTGCTGCTACTCATGTTATTAATTGTACGCCCTCTATCCTGTTAGACAATAAATCTCCTTTTGAAATTCCTTATGGTTTTAACCCAACTTATGAGGCCATTAGAACCTCTGGTTGTCTTTGTTTGGATCATAATCACAAAATCAAAGGTGACAAATTTGCAAGTCGGAGTCGAAAATGTATTTTTGTGGGGTATCTTTTTGGTAAAAAGGGTTGGAGATTATTTGATTTGGATACTAAAGAATTTTTTGTGCCCCGAGATGTGAAGTTTTTTTTGAGGAAATGCTCCCTTATGAGTCACCACAAGATGCCAATATTGATCATGCTTCTCTATTTCCTATTAATACTTTGCCAATTCATCATGATTTTGATGAATTCCTTCCTGAACCAAACCCCTCACCTACTTCTGTCTAGTCCACACATACCGACCCAGTCCCGGAGTTCTCTCCTCCTCACCCAAATAATCCGTCCTCTTCCTTAGCCCCTCAATCTCCACAATCTCCCGGCCAATTACCTCCAGTCCATCTCTGACTTCCCCCTCTCCACAAAACACGACCTAGACACAAAGTCTTTCCCCCTCTCCCCAAAACAAGGCCCAGTCACCTCATATTTCTCCCTCTCCCAAACCGGCCCATCCGTCCTCTCCTCATGACACGGACCTTGCTGGTCCCTCTCCTTCCTTGTCTTTGGGCTCGCAGCCCATGCTATCCCCTTCTCCCCATGTGCAGGATGTTAATGATAATGGTTCTAATGAATTGGGTCAAGGAAAACGGGAGAAATTTCCCTCGGTTTTGTTACGCGATTATGTCATGCATTCAGTAGTAGGCGAAAGTCCGTCCTCTCTCGCCGTCTCCTTTGCCTTTCTCGGGTACTCCTTATCCCATAGCTCACTATATTAATTGCACAAATTTTTCTGCAAATTATCACAAGTTTCTTGTTGCTGTTATTTCTCATACTAAACCCAGGTCTTTTAAAGAAGCTATGAGGGATGATGGTTGGAAAGCTTCTATGCATGATGAAATTCGTGCCTTTGAGGATAATGACAGTTGGACCTTATATGAGCTTCCTCCTGGGAAGCGGGCTCTAGGTAGTTAATGGGTTTATCACATCAAATATATGTCTGATGGTTATGTGGAGCGTTTGAAATCTCGTCTAGTTGTCTTATGCAATCATCAGGAGGCAGGTGTTGATTATGATGAAACTTTTGCACCCGTAGCAAAAATGACTACAGTTCGGGCCTTTCTAGCTCTTGCTGGTTCCAAAAATTGGGATCTTTATCAGATGGATGTTCACAATGCTTTTCTTCATGGAGATCTTGATGAAGATGTTTACATGAAACTTCCTCGAGGTTTTGAATGTCCTAACCTTAATTTGGTGTGTCGTCGATTGTATGGTTTGAAGTAGGCTCCTCGTTGTTGGTTTGCAAAATTGGTGTATGCCTTGAAAGGCTATGGATTTATTCAATCCTACTCTGATTATTTCTTTTATACATTGACTCGTGGGTCAGTTCAACTTAATGTTCTCGTCTATGTTGATAATCTTATTATATCTGGCAATGATTCCGATGCTTTATCTTTGTTCAAAGCCTATTTGAGAGATTGTTTCTGTAACACCCCCAAATTTCTCTCTTTTTAAAGAATACATTTTAATATAAAAGCCTTGAGAAACTTGAGAGTATTATCGCCACGTGATAACGTTAAAGGCTTTAATACTAACTACTAACTGAACTTTAAACTAATGCAGTGGAATAACTGAAATAACTTCTCTTTATTGATATAAACTTTATTGTACAACTATAACAATGGAAATAAAGAAAATAAAATAACAACTCCTTGACTAATTATGATTCCTCACTAGCTCCCACATATGAAGTATGCATCATATCAACCTGTAAATTCTGCTCGCCAAAATAGGGTCATCACAGGGACAAAGCCATAAAACAAAACAAATAAAAGCGTGTCAGTAAAAATACTGAGTACATGTATATGCGGAATATTAAACACTTTATTTAATTAAACATTTGAAATATTTAATTTCGAAAAGCCTTCCTTGGATATATACTTGATAATACTTGTATAATATAGAGTATATAACTTTAATAAAAATCATTTTTCCTTGCCTAGGTACCTTTCCTAAAGTGTGCACACTCCCCAAGTTTAGTATTCCTTACTGAGTCTATTACGAGGGTTACTACCTTGTCCACATGACTTATACAAAAAGTAATGGGCAAATAATATAATGGCTACCGTTCTTGCTAATAAATAACAAGCCGTTGCCTGGGTAAATAATAATAGCTACCGTTCTTGTTAATAAATAACAAGTCGTTGCCTCTTTATAACTGTGATCATAAAAGATCATATAACTTATAAAATTCTTTTGGAAATAATCCTCCTTTAAAAAAAATAAACTAGTATAAAACTTGGTTATATAAAGCCATAGTTAAATAACCTCCTTGTAAAACAATCGTGAGAAGTGTTAATGAATACAATAATAATAATAATAGTGAAACTTTATTAAAATAATTTAGAACATGACGTCCATACTTGAAATATCAAAATGTGAAGTGAAGTACTACTATTCTATTTTTTTTGGCAGCAGTAGATCGATGCATATAAACACAACTATACGTAAGGAGATAACAAGATTAATTAAACTTGCTTCCCAACTCTCTAATAAAATAATAACGTATAACCATGATTATACTAAAACTCATGAATTCATAATAAACTGATAAAAACATGTGCTTCAATACAAATAATAATCCCTAAAAACATGATACTACGTATGCAGAATAATTTATAAAAATCTACATATACACGCACCTTGAAAATTAATAACTACTAGGGAGAAGAGAAAGGGTAGGCTAAAAGAGAGAGAGAGTTTAAACTTGAGAAAAGAGATGTATTCCTCAAATTTGGTGTGAAGAATATGAGGGATGGAGGCCCCTATTTATACTAGTTGGATAGGCAGAGTCGTACTAGGACTCGGAACTAAAAGATGAATTTAAGAGAAAAGATAAACAAATCTAGCTAAGATCTAACAAATTTTTACGATCATCCAACTAAGATTCGGAAAAGATAAAATTATCCCATAAAATAAAATTCTAGAAGGTTAAAGGAATTAAGAAGATAATGAAATTAAAGTAGTATACTTAGTCCTCAACTCCTCACTGCCGTGAGGTGCTGGAACGGAATTTTTTTTTCTTTTCTTTTTTTTTTGTATTTTGTAAACCTTTTTGGATTTTTTTTCTCTAAAACATTTTTAAATCTTGTTTTAAACAAAAAGCTTGGATTCAAAACTAGTCAACTTAACTAATATCCAATTTGGCTAGAACTTACTTTAAATACCCGTAAATTTTTATAAAAGCCTACTTTAAAAGCCTTTCTAATAAATAACAAGTCTTTTTAGTAAACAAAACTTTTTAAAATTATAAATAATAACTTACATAAAATACGGAGTATTACAGACTATCCCCCTTAAAAGAAGTTTCGTCCTCGAAACTTAACGCAAACAAGTAAGAAATAAAGCAAGTAATTCACATATACTATAAACTTCTTATAAAAGTAAGCTGGCTCACTTAATAACTCATAAAATAAGTCAAAATTAGGTCAAAAATAGCATTTTAAGTTAAACGCGCGAAACTCTATCGCATTCTACCCCTCTTAAAAGGAGTTACGCCCCCGTAACTCGCTAAGACTTAAAACTTAACTGAAAAAATTTATTTACCAACTTTGTAATACAAACAATATAAGAGTCATTGCTGGAAATGGAATAACAAAATTACTAGATAGATAATACTTTTGAAAATATCTTTTTTGCTTTGAAAATTAACCGCTTTTTCAAGGTATTAATAATAGAAATATTTGCCTTCAATAATAGATCAACATAATATAGAAAATATTTAAATCAGTCAAAAAAGGTAGTTTATGACAAACTGAAAAGTTTTAAAAATTTGAATAGGAAAATTTTCCAAAATTAATAAAGAACTAATATTGATACTAAAACAAGTGTTGCTGAAAAACAACTTGAGGTGAATGCTAATATATTAAAATAAAAAAAATAAAAAAAAATAAAAAATGTTATAAGAAGTGAGTAAAAGAAAATTATAAAACCTTTCGCAAGTTTTACTCGAAAACGCCTTTATTTAAATAAAAAAAAGTAGACTTGCTTTCTCCTTAAAAAGCTTCAAAAACTCATGAAGAACTCACAATGACTATTAAAAAAATATAACTCCTGGTCCTATTTATTACAAATCAAATCATTTCATGCATCATTCATATGCAACACTTGTAAGTATAATAACACAACATATACTTGAAGAAAATAATCTTCCTTACTTAGGTTATCAAAACTAGAACTCCTCGAAATTCATCTTCAAATTCTTCCTTGAAATACCATAAACAATATTTTCTCAAAACAGACAGTAATCAATATCTTCATGAACGCACAAAACATATTGAGGTTGATTGTCATTTTGTGCGTGATGCCATCACTGAAGGTCTTATTTCTCCATCTTATGTGTCTACTAAGGCACAGTTAGCTAATATCTTTACTAAGACACTTGACACGTCTCAGTTTGATTTTCTATTGTCCAAGTTGGGCGTTATGGAACCCACCCATGCTCCAACTTGAGGGAGGATGTTGGGGATAGATTAGGACACTATTTTCCTAAGATAGACTTTGCTTAGGTCTTCTTATTCATGTTGGATTCCTAAAACTATTGTACTATATATTGTGATGGCTTAATGAAAAAAAAGGCAAGCTTTAACCCTAATTATATTTTACAGTTTATCAATGATCAAGAAATAACCCTGCTATATATTATCAGCCAGCCCTCAATATTGATTTTTAATATCTCTCTCCAGTCTCCTCTGCTTTCTTATCTCTTCTCTACTTTTACAAAAATCACTGTATATCTCTACCAAAAACGAAGAGGTTCTTATCCGGGGCCGTGTTCAGGCGGTTCGTGCCGTGTCGAAGATGATGGATGCTGATTTCAAGGAATCTGAAAAGGTAAACTCTGTAAGTTTTTGCCGGTGATTATTTATACGATAAGATTGATTTGTTGGGTTTTTCTTATTTCATTGATTCATGTTAATTCTTTCATGTTTTGTGGGATAATCACTACAGACTACACTACATGTTTGTTTGTTGTACACTTAGGCTCCGTTTGGTTAGGCGTAAAACATTTTCAGCGTAAAATGATTTTCATGGAAAACAATTTACAATGGAAAACACAATTCTAAAATTAGTTTTCCGTTGTTTGGTTCCATGTAAGAAAAATAATAAAATGAGAGGAAAATGAAAGGGAAAGTAAGGAGATAGTAAGAGGAGTGTACAAGAGAGAGAAGGAAAATAGTTTTCCCTTCATTTTGAAGGGAAAATGTTTTTCCACCATTGAAAGAACAATTTTACTCCAAGGGAAAATGGTTTTACACTCCTTTGCAAACCAAACAATGTAAAATTGAAAATAGAGGAAAACAGTTTTCCAGTAAAATATTTTACGCCCTACCAAACGGAGCCTTAATGATTTTGATTGAATTTTTGGTTAATTCATGTAAGTTTGTTTGATTGTTTCATGAAATCGAATTCGTTTAACAGTTTTTATAGCTATATGGGAGTGAGTTACACTAAGTGGCGGATCCAGGAATAACATAAGATAAATAAAAATAAAAAATTTATGCATTAACTATTATATAACACTTATTTAAGTATTCGAAAAATATAGATGTACAAAAGAACAATTAAATCCTCAATCTTTTGTATCTAAAAAAATTAAGAATGGTAAATTAGATTTGAATAATCCATTTTTAATTTCAAGTTTTGGGATGGTTCGACCAAACTCTTATTTTTTTGCAGTCACAGCATCAATATATACTATTTTGTATATTTTATAAAGGAAATTCAAGAGTTCATATTATTTTGATAAGATAGTACTCGAACTTAGGTATTTTCGAAAATAAGCAAAAACTGATATTATTATATTAAGATGGCGCAACAACATAGTCTACATAGATTCAAGAGTGCTTGGAGTAATGGTGGTAGCAACTTATTTTTGTTCTACAACATTCTCCCTTTCCGAATTTTGTTAATACAACTTAATTGATTTGTAGGGGAAGACTTTTGTGCATGATTCAAGCATGATTGAATATGAAAATTGGACATTTGCATGTAAAAAAACTAGGTTTGTGCCAGAAGAGATTTGGGTTGAGATATTATCAATATTGCCTTTCAAGTCTATTCTCATTTGTGGAGCTGTCTGTAAGCAATGGAAAGCAATTGTAGCCTCTATAATTAAGAAAAGTGAACCTCTCCCTTTATGCGGTTTAATCATTAATTCCGAAGTTTATATTTGTTTGAAAACTAAGGAAACCTTTGTGAAGGACCAAGTTTCTATTAGCAGTGGGTATGATAGGGGAATATTGAGTAATTTATCGTTTGACTTAACAGCCTTGTACAAGATAAGCCCCTCAAATCCTAATTGTCAAGGTAATTTTTATGACCTCCATGTATAGCAATAAGCAACTTCTTGTGGCGTTTGATGATGGTACTTTTGAGATACACAATCCGGCAAATAAGCAAGTCTTTGTCGTGCCTAAGTCGCCATTTGTGTTGAAGTATGGTGCAACCTGCCTGTGGGAGAAAAGGGGTGTCATCATCCGACTTCATTCCACACCGGACACTTATTGTAACTTCATCGTTGTGAAATTCTGCACACGGAAGAAGACTTTGGAGGTATATAAATCATGGACTGCTAAGTGGTATGTAATTCATATGGGTAGCTATAAGCATACCGTAGATAATAACCATGTGTGGCGTATACACAATTGTATCGCCCTTTATGAAGGCCAAAGATTGTTTCTATTTTTTTTGACAAACAACGACTATGGTATAGCAATAAAGCTTATTGATCCTAAGGACATAATGTCAAATTTTGTTTTTCCTTTACCGAAAGGTGTGCATGGGAAATTTAGAACGACAAGATTATGGGAATGTGATGGTAGCCTCCATATCTCCTGTTACGATTCTTGTGGACTCTGGCTTTGGAAGCAACGTTCTTTTGGTTCAATTGAGGTTGATAAGTGGGAATGGGTTCTCCAACTCGCAATTACGTCTAGTAATAACTTGCAGTTAAGTACTCTACCATTAAGGAAGACAGCGGCTCAGAAGCACCTAGTGCAAGCTCTTGATGCAGGCCATTGTGTCATGCCACTCACTTGCCATCCTGATGTTGCCATAGTATTCATCCTTGTCAAATCTACAATTTATACTTATAATTTGATTGTCGACACGATGGAGAAGATTACGGACATAAACCAGCAAAATTGTGGTGAGAATTATGCTCTTGTTTTCCCATTTAAGCCATGTTTAAGCTCTCTAGACGTAGCTAAACATGGATGGTAAATGAATATTGTAATGCATTTAATTAGTTTATTTCTTAAACAATACCCCGCTTATTTCTCATTTTAGTGTGTCAAATATGAGAGTCAATCGCGTAGATGAGAATAAAATAAAGATAGTAGCAAATATGTTTTCTTTTGGTGTTGATAATCAGATTATGAGAAAGTTCTCAAGTTCCACAGCTAAGGTCTTATCGTAATGTAAACTTCTTTTTCGTGTTAGTAATTGTTTCACTATATATTTTGTAGCTGTTCTTATACTACTACATTTTTAAAGGTTTGGAAGCATAATCACAAGTTGATTTAAGAATTTTATGCTTGAATTTTCAAACTAATTTGCATCTTCTTGTTTATCAGTGATCTCCTATAAGATGTCAATTTTGCATTTGAATGAATTCGATATAGAAAAAAGCTAAATGGAGAACACTAAGTAAATCTACCAAATTACCCGCTTACATGTTCACTCGTGAACTGTTCTCCATTTAGCATTACTCTTGGATATATGATCTCTCCCTCTCTGATAGCTTCAGTATTCTGTAAATGAGTAAATCCATGTTTGTGGACAATGGTGACTAGAGTTGCTTGGTCTAGTTGGTAGAATTCTACCTAGTACCTACTACCTAGAGACCTCGATTTATGAATGGGCCTTTCCTATGCTTGGGCTCCTAAACATGATTTCATGTCTAACTCTAATTTATTAATGTTTATTTCATTTTTTCCCCATTATTGGGAGAGTATTCGAGAATTTCTTTTTTATATGTCATTTGGTAATTCGAGTCCACTGACCACTAGACTTCGACAAATCCGAATTTGAGTTGTTGTTGGTTGTTGTATTTGTAGGGTTTGAACTTGATACTTCCAACTAAGTTAGAACAACTCCTTACCAGTTGATCCAAGCACTTATAGTTTAGAGGAATTTTATTCGTGTAATTTGAATTTCTCAAGTTTAATACTGAACCTTTTTTTAGAATTTTTTTTGAAGAGCTTCATATTGAACGTTAAAAGAGTAATTTATAGTATTTGTGAAGTTAGGTTATTAATAATTGACCCATACAATTGTCGGAGAAAGTTTGGGCACTTCACCAACTTTTTTCAGCTTTCGAACAAACAGCTTATAGTTGCATTTTCCAACCAATCTTACTTTAGGGAGATTTTCTAAGACGAACTTTTATTTTAACTCAATTGGAAAAGAGAGGGAAAAAGCAACTGATATAATTCACTACTTTTTTATTGATTTGCAGAAGAAAAAAATTGAACCCTATACACGCAATATTATTTTCAACATATGTATTATGAATGTTATAAGAAATTTACAATGTAAATTAATTGTCATTTTCCCCCCTAACACTAAAACATAGGGGTAGCTACAATCCTATTGGTAAAAGTCATATACTTCCTCTATTTTTTAACACTCGCGACATTGAGATGCGCACAAGGACCAGGGAGAGGAGAGGGATAGGGATAGAGAGAGATGTATAAAAATATAAAAAGAACCCCCCTCCATTAGGAGAGAGAAAGAGAAATGTATTGTCAAAAATGTCAATGTTGCAAGTATTAAAAAACAAAGAGAATATGACTTAATACAACGAATGTAACATAAAGTTATTGAATAGTTATAAGTTCGAAGATGTTGCTATTTTTCCCCCCTCCGAGAGAAAAGATATAGGCAAGCATCTCACAAAAATCTTGCCAATATACACTTCATGTCTCATCTTATCATAAAAAATTTAGTTTAATGACTCAACGCAACCTCCTGACTTAACTTAGATGTCTCTTTAGTCTCTAGAGGCATTTTGCAAGCAAGATCATGCCTTTTTGCTTCAAAATTAAGCTTACAGTTCCCCTTACACCCAATATGAAATAACAAGACATAATACTGAAATTTTCTTTGAGATTTATCAGGAACTATTCTTATATACAATCTTATTTACAATGGATACATCCCCAAAAATTTGACTCAAAGAATACGCTCCTAGTCTATCCTAAACTTCCCTGCTTATAGCCAAAATCGTAAACGCAACAGGCAACAGGGTAGTTCTCTATAAATTGCTGGAACCAAAAAAATATTTTGAAGCTCAGAACTTGTGTCAATTGGAAAAAGATCAACAGCTGATGCAGCTCAAGAACAAGAACGTGATGTCTGATATTCTGATCGGGAATTGGTTACCAACTGAGAGTTCACTGATGAGCCAAATTTCCGGGGAACAGATGAAGGTGCACCAGCAGCTCCTGACTTTCCTGTCCAAGTCGCAAGTCGGGACGGATATGCTCTCTTGCTTCTAAGAATTCGTGCTACATTAGTCTAATCTCTTAGGTATGTTGTTCAGTACCTCCATTAGTCTAATCTTGATTTTGTTGCCCACTTTTAGTCTTTGGAGGTTGGCCTCCGTGTTACTTCAGTCGACCCAAATCAGCAGCTACTGGAATGAAAAAGTCTGAACAACATGACCATGTCACCGTTGGCAATTGGCATGCCCATGTTCCCGCGTTTTCCAGAAGGCAGAGAGTTTAGTTTCAGCAGCGACGATTTTGATGCTGCAGCAGGTTAACACTTCCGTGTCACTTTTGAGTTCTGACACGTCCATGTTTCCCTATTTTATTCGAGGTAGAAGCATCAGTTTTAAACCACTATATGTGATTACAAATCATCACGTTCGTGTTGTTTTGTGACACAACCGGCATGATTCCATGAGAATAGGTATAATTGCATGTTAGGAAGCTGTTAATACTCAAGAGAGGTTGGTGGTATTTTATAAGGCGCATCTTCCCTTTTGTACTACGTAGTTTGATTATTTTCGATAAGGGAATTTCAATACATAAATTGGGTTAGTGGTGATACTTAAATCTGGATGCTTTCGTTCATTGATTTCAACCTTTCATGCAGTTAGTTTAGTTTTAATTAGTTAACTAATCCTTACATCATTTTCTTTGTCACTTGCTTGGTTGAATCGAGTAGAAAATATAGTGTTTGGTATAGCTTGTCTCTAGGGATTACCGCTTGCATAGTTAGTAGGTTAGTCAGGATTTATTTTTGTTAGGTGCACGACTCGCCTATCACTTTCTCTTTCAAAGTTTCAACAAAGGATTCTCTGTTTCTTGCCTAAAAAAGCACACAGAGGAGTCACATGCTCACAACATGAGATAATTGCAATTATATGTCAAAACCATACATGTACGTTCCATGAGACTCCAGCAAAGAAAATATTATAAAATATTTCAATCTGCCAAAGGCCCAAAACACAAACTCAATGGTCTCTATATGCTCTAGTTGAAATAAAGCAGGAATATTGCCAGATTCACCATGGAAATGTTAAAATTCTATAGTCACTTTTTTGTTGGAACTTTTTGTTCTGGTAATGTTCTGCCATTGATGAAATGAAGGTGGAAATTGAGAAGAAATAGAAGAAGATGAAGAAGAAGGATTCACGGTCAAAGGCAGAAACTTAACGGTCAATGACGGAAAAATGGAAAAGGTTTCATCTCGCAAAAAAAAATTCGTTTAAGGTTGTTAGTTGCAAAAAAATTTCGTTTATGGTTGTAAGTTGCAAAAAAAAATTAAAAGGTTGTTTTTCGCAAATAAGTGACTATAAAAGGTTGTTTCTGACAAAAAACTCCATAAAAAAGACATTTGAAAAGAGGCTTGACCAAAGAGAAATACTGGAACATAACCTGGAATTACGAAGAAAATTGAACAATATAAACCAACCAAAGCAATTCGAAATCACAACAATTTAAAGTGTCTAAAAAAAGAATTTCACAGAGATTTAGTTAAAAAACAAAGCAAAACTAAATAATACTTACATACCAGGTTCCTCTGCAGCAATCTCCTCCTTAGCAATGCGTTTCCGCCATCTCCGACCAGGCAACGACCTCGTCTTTTTCCTATTTGTGTCACTACTCTTCTCTCCATCACTGTCTAAACTTTTAGGAATCTTAAAAGACTTCTTTATAATCTGTTAAAAGCGTGAGCTGGTGCATCAGGTCTTGGCAAATCTTTTGGTTCAAGCAGCCTAGTTGTTGGAGGAGCTTGTGAAGCCTCTGAGAGCGACCATGCCATTCTGGCAACACTTTTAGAAGCATGATCAACTATGACATTTTCATTTTCCTGTAGGCCTTACGGCTCTGGTTTACTCACATCCTTTACCTCTTTCAACTTCCGCTTCGATTTAGCCTCTTCCCTGACCATATACTTCAACAAACTGTCCGCAAACTCATCAGTTCAACCCTCGTCCTTTTTAGGCTTCTTAGTCGATCAGCAGCCAAAGCATGCTGAAGGGTAGAATCACTAGACATAGCCTTGTCAATTCCCTGATCATCCTCATCCTTCCCACCATAACTCTCAGTGTCAAGCTCTTCGCTCGTTATCCCGCTTTTCGATTGCTCAACAGCAGAGGCCACAACATTTATCTCAACATCCATGTCCTTTAACTTCTTCAACAATTCCACTTGGCTGGAAGACAGATGTTGGGTTTCCATGACATCTAGTGCAAACTTCTTCTTCCGTTGTTCCCCTCCCAGCATGAGAACTGCTTTCAGCATTATTTCCAGCCTGCACATTAACATAACAAAACCAAAACTTTCCCCAAAATCAGTTTTTATGACATATAACACACATCTTCACTCCCACACTTCATCAATCCATGAGTTTAGATCCCTAAATTCATGGCAAAAACTCCCAGAACATCACATATATAAATCACAGTCTTAAGTATCTTCTCAATCATAGGCAAAATTATGATGATCTCTACACTACATTTAAACTAAAATACTCACTGCCCACGATATATCACCGTTGATCAATCCAAGGCAAAATTATGATGATCTCTACGTCAAAGGACAAAATTAGAGATGTATGATAATCAATTGAAGGTCACATTAGTTACAATTAACATTTAACAGTAATGTTTGCCTCAAAACATTAAATTTGTTTCAATAATCGTCTTCTCTAATCAATTGATTTCTAATTGCATAATTTCAATTGAACATTCACTAAACCTCACATCGTAGCATCAAAACACAGCTCCAAAGAAGTAATTAAACCAAATTCAACATGAATAAATAAGATTATTAAATAAAATGAGTAGCAGAAATCAGAAATCAGAAATCAGAAATCAGAAATCGTAACCTTCTCTAAGATATCTCTTTCGATGTCCTCAGGATTGGCAGTAGGGATGGTAATTGGGCGGGGCGGGTGCGGAGGATGGATCCACACCCGCACCCGCATAAAATTCCCATCCCCATCCCAGCCCCCACCACCCATTGCGGGGGAAAATTTCAGACCCATCCCCGCCCCACCAAATACGTATTTTAACCAATCCCTGCCCCACCACCCGCATGGGTACCCGCACCCGCGTTGTACCCACTTCATCCCCGCGCCCACCACTCGCATGGGTACCCACACCCGCTTCGTATCCTCGTCATACCCACATATTTATATTTTTGCAAGATAAAATTATTAATAATATAAGTATATAAATAGAATTTTAATAATAAATATGCGGGGCGGGCGGGGGTGGGGCGGGGATGGGGCGGGTATAGCATAAAATCCACACCCGCTCCACCACCCATTGCGGGTACCATTTTAATCCCCATCTCTGCCCCATCCCCGCCAAACCTAGACCCATCCCCGCTCCACTTGGGCGGGGATGGGGCGGGTCTCCTACTTGACCCGCCCCACTGCCATCCCTAATTAGCAGAGGTGACTTCTAAACTGTTGAGAAAAATCGCGTCCTCTTCTTCATCCATAAGATTCAATTTAATCATAAAAATTCCAGTTTGAAAATCAAACAAATTTCCAGCGAATTTGGGGAAAAATTGAATCGACAAAAGTTATCGGAAGAGATGAACCCTAATTTTCTCTCTCTAACCGTGCGCGGGAGTATTTGAGGGTGCAACTAATTTTACCACTATTAGAGTTGTAATTGGTTACCAACTTCCCTAAGTAGTTGTTTGGTACATACAATAATTTAATTCCTTTGGGAAGTTACAATACACGGAAAGATAATTCTCTTATGTAATTTAATAGAATTTACTAAAATTATTTGGTTGACATTAAGGAATTTAAAATTCTTAAGAAATTTTGAATGACCAAGGAGGAGTGGGTCAAGAAATTCCCACGCTTTATGAGAATTACAATTTCCCAGGAATTCTGGATTCCCCCAATTTTCTTACTTCCTGCTAACCAAACAACTGATCAGTTTAGAAATTCTCATCCATTGCATGTGTTTCTTCCCGCATACCAAACAAGCACTTAGTATGTCACACACTATTATGGGATATGTTTCCTTCCATAGGGGAGTAAACATGTATTTATAGTTGCTAAAGTTAATCCCGGCAAAATTATGACCTTGTTTGGTAAAGAGAGGTTTGGGGTAAAATTAGAGGTTTGAGCTCATATTAGAGGATTTGACTAGTTAATCATCTAATTTGAGTGTTTGGTAAAAAGAGGTTTCGATTAACTTATTGAGCCTAAAAAGCTCTTTTTGAAAAAGTTTAGGGAAGGAGCTTTTTGACATTAGAGGTTTGGGAATAGTGAACCAATTACATTTATGTCCTAAGGTTATTGAAAGTTACATTAATAAATAGTAAAAGATACAACAATAGATTATGTACATGTCCTTATTGATCATTTTACACAATAATGTAGCAATCAACCATCAGCTACTTACCAGACACATTTATACAAACAACTAATACAGTCAGCTAGTCAAATCAGCTAATACAATCAGCTAACAGCTATCAGATAACAACTATCCGCTAATAGCCAAACATGACCTATATGAAACGAACCAGATAAGATAAAATCGAGTTAGTTTGGAGATTTTATGACTTGCTTATCCAAGCAAGTAGGAATGACGTTTTGAGCGGAAATTGGAGCAAGAGGAGGGAAATAAAATGGAGGTAAATAAAAAAATTGTTAATGCGTGTTGAGCGATGGAAATAAATGGGAGGATAGGTTATTCACCACTTAACACAATGTAAGGAAACAATGTAGATAGCGACCATCAATTGATTTTTTCCTAATTGTCGCCTTTTGCAAAACCAAATACACACTATGAAGCTAAATTCGAATAGCCTAGTAGGTATTGGGCAACTTGTCCAATATCCAAACATATAAATAGTAAAATCAAACTATTAGAACATCTTAGTAATTTATTACTAGACAAAACTATGAATTTTTATTTCAAAAACTACTAAAGGTAACCGTAGTGCTATTTTTTAGCATTAAACTCATTTCCAAAGTTTTTTTGATTATTTATTAATGTAAAACATATACACCCAATAGTTTGGGTGTTCATGGGTGGTTAACCGTCCCGAAACAAAATTTCGGTCCGGTAAACGAAAGTTTCGGTTTTTCTCTTTTGCGAACAAGAATCATGAATCAATTTAGACCAAGCGGTAACCGCTTTTTTAGTCTGATTTTTGGTTAACTATTAACCGTTATTTAAGTTATACTATTATGTTTTATTTAATGTATAAATATATTTTTTATTTTTTTGCATATATTTTAAAATTATATATACTCTAATATAAAATGTATTTTAAAGTGGATAATAAATCTATTGGAAAACATAACTAACATTAAGAATTCACTCCATTTCCTAATTATAGTGTTTATATTAGTACTAGAGTTTCCAAATAATCACATACTTACTTTAATTGTTGTAACTTAGTAACAAATATTAGAATTAATGTAATTGTTTGAAAATATTTCACAATAATTAAATAGAGGAAAAAAAATATTTCGGTATTTCGGTTAACCGTTCACTCAAAAATCATAACCGTAACCGTACCGTTTAACCTTTAATTTTATCGGTTCGGTAATCGTACCGTTAAAATATTTTTTTTCGGTACATTTACCACCCATTTTAACCGGTTTTTCGGTATTTCGGTCAGATTTTTCGGTATTATGGTCCGATTTTTCGGTTTCTGTTTTTTATGAACACCCTAGCTAATAGATCAAGATTCGAAAAACTATTAAAACATATATTCAAACTCTCGAAATAACAAATTGCTTTCAAGGAAAATTTCCATTTAGTACCATGATGTGTCATGTGTGACGTAATGGCCAATAAAAATAACCATGTGCCAAAAATGTACCAACAAAAATAACCTGATGATACTTCTAAAGCTAATGGCACCCAGTCACCCACCCCTATGGAATTATTATAGATACAAAGTAACTATCTATGTAAATGTACCACAATGAAAATTTTCTTATCTATGTAAATGTACCACAGTGAAACTTTTCCTCTTAGTACCAATATTTCCATTTACTTAAACGTAACCTTTACCTAACAATCAAAAATCAAAATCATCATCATCATCAATCATCAATCATCAATCATCAATCATCAATCATCATCATCAATCGTCATCATCCTCCACATCATCACCCTCCACACCAGCATTAAGATCGACCACCTCATCCTCCACATCATCACCCTCCACACCAGCATTAAGATCGACCACCTCGATCATCCTCCCACATCATCATATGTCCTAATTTCCCGCGACGACCTCGTCGGGATAGACATGAGTATAGAAGAGGTCCCATAACTCATAATCACAAAGGTTCGGATCCTCGGAATACCAATGAAAATAGAACGAGATTTCGGCCTTATCTTCTGCATCGCGAGGGAAGGTGTAATTCCACCTTCGGGAGGTGGATTAGCGGGGAGAAGTCGTCGGAGACCGAGGAGAAAACACCGGAGCTGCAGGAGAAGGCGGCGGAGTAGCGACGAACTGTATTTCATCACAGCTGCTGAATAATAGAGAGAAATTAGGTTTAGATAAAGAAGAAAGAGAAAGAGAAAGAGATAGAGAGAGAAATTAAATACCTAATAGCATACGCCGGAGGAGCATACGCCGGAGGATCAGACGCCGGTGGAGCAGACGCCGGAGGAGCAGCAGCAAGCGCCGGAGTAGTGCTGAATGATAGAGAGAAATTAGGTTAGATAGAGAAGAAAGAGAAAGAGAAAGAGATAGATAAATTAAATACATAGCAGAGGCCTTGGAGACGAAGGATCGACGCCTGGGAGGATCGGCGCCGGGAGTAGCGATCGGCCGGAGGAGTAGCGATCGCGGAGATTTCTCCATTGTCAGTAGTTTATCTCTCTTTATCCTTTCTCTTTCTCTTTCTCTCTCTATATTTGAAAAACCAGCAACTAAATTTGAATTGGGGTGGGATTCCCCCGCGTCTTTCCCTTATTTATAGGCTCAGTGAGTTTCTTCTGATATTATTGCGAGTTTTATTTTTTCTTGTTTTTGTGTTTCAACCCTTCTCTACTTCTTTTTCGTGTTAGTAATTGTTTCACTATATATTTTGTAGCTGTTCTTATACTACATTTTTAAAGGTTTGGAAGCACTATCACAAGTTGATTTAAGAATTTTATGCTTGAATTTTCAAACTAATTTGCATCTTCTTGTTTATCAGTGATCTCCTATAAGATGTCAATTTTGCATTTGAATGAATTCGATATAGAAAAAGCTAAATGGAGAACACTAAGTAAATTTACCAAATTACCCGTTTACATGTTCACTCGTGAACTGTTCTCCATTTAGCATTACTCTTGGATATATGATCTCTCCTCTCTGGTAGCTTCGTGTCTGTAAATGAGTAAATCCATGTCTGTGGACAATGGTGACTAGAGTTGCTTGGTCTAGTTGGTAGAATTCTACCTAGTACATACCTACTACCTAGAGACCTCGATTTATGAATGGGCCTTTTCTATGCTTGGGCTCCTAAACATGATTTCATGTCTAACTCTAATTTATTAATGTTTATTTCATTTTTTTCCCCATTATTGGGAGAGTATTGGAGAATTTTTTTTTATGTCATTTGGTAATTCGAGTCCACTGACCACTAGACTTCGACAAATCCGAATTTGAGTTGTTGTTGGTTGTTGTATTTGTAGGGTTTGAACTTGATACTTCTAACTAAGTTAGAACAACTCCTTACCAGTTGATCCAAGCACTTATAGTTTAGAGGAATTTTATTCGTGTAATTTGAATTTCTCAAGTTTAATACTGAACCTTTTTTTAGAATTTTTTTTGAAGAGCTTCATATTGAACGTTAAAGGAGTAATTTATATTAATAATTGACCCATACAATTGTCGGAGAAAGTTTGAGCACTTCACCAACTTTTTCAGCTTTCGAACAAACAACTTATAGTTGCATTGTCCAACCAATCTTACTTTGGGGAGATTTTCTAAGACGACCTTTTATTTTAACTCAGTTGGAAAAGAGGGGGAAAAAGCAACTGATATAATTCACTACTTTTTTATTGATTTGCAGAAGAAAAAATTTGAACCCTATGCACGCAATATTATTTTCAACATATGTATTATGAATGTTATAAGAAATTTACAATGTGAATTGATCGTCATTTTTCCCCCTAACACTAAAACATAGGGGTAGCTACAATCCTATTGGTAAAAGTCATATACTTCCTCTATTTTTTAACACTCGCGACATTGAGATGCGCACGAGGACCGAGGAGAGAGAGAGGGATAGGGATAGAGAGAGATGTATACAAATATAAAAAGAACCCCCCTCCATTAGGAGAGAGAAAGAGAAATGTATTGTCAAAAATGTCAATGTTGCAAGTATTAAAAAACAAAGAGAATATAACTTAATACAACGAATGTAACATAAAGTTATTGAATAGTTATAAGTTCGAAGATGTTGCTATTTTTCCCCCCTCCGAGAGAAAAGATATAGGCAAGCATCTCACAAAAATCTTGCCAATATACACTTCATGTCTCATCTTATCATAAAAAATTTAGTTTAATGACTCAACACAACCTCCTGACTTCACTTAGATGTCTCTTTAGTCTCTAGAGGCATTTTGCAAGCAAGATCATGCCTTTTTGCTTCAAAATTAAGCTTACAGTTCCCCTTACAAGTTACACCCAATATGAAATAACAAGACATAATACTGAAATTTTCTTTGAGATTTATCAGGAACTATTCTTATATACAATCTTATTTACAATGGATACATCCCCAAAAATTTGACTCAAAGAATACGCTCCTAGTATATTCTAAACTTCCCTGCTTATAGCCAAAATCGTAAACGCAACAGGCAACAGGGTAGTTCTCTATAAATTGCTCGAACCAAAAAAATATTTTGAAGCTCAGAAGTTGTGTCAATTGGAAAAAGATCAACAGCTGATGCAGCTCAAGAACAAGAACGTGATGTCTGATATTCTGATCGGGAACAGATGAAGGTGCACCAGCAGCTCCTGACTTTCCTGTCCAAGTCGCAAGTCGCAAGTCGGGACGGATATGCTCTCTTGCTTCTAAGAATTCGTGCTCCATTAGTCTAATCTCTTAGGTATGTTGTTCAGTACCTCCATTAGTCTAATCTTGATTTTGTTGCCCACTTTTAGTCTTTGGAGGTTGGCCTCCCCGTGTTACTTCAGTCGACCCAAATCAGCAGCTACTGGAATGAAAAAGTCTGAACAACATGACCATGTCACCGTTGGCAATTGGCATGCCCATGTTCCCGCGTTTTCCAGAAGGCAGAGAGTTTAGTTTCAGCAGCGACGATTTTGATGCTGCAGGGTAACACTTCCGTGTCACTTTTGAGTTATGACACGTCCATGTTTCCCTATATTATTCGAGGTAGAAGCATCAGTTTTAAACCACTATATGTGATTACAAATCATCACGTTCGTGTTGTTTTGTGACACAACCGGCATGATTCCATGAGAATAGCTGAATAGGTATGATTGCATGTTAGGAAGCTGTTTATACTCAAGAGAGGTTGGTGGTATTTTATAGAGCGCATCTTCCCTTTTGAACTACTACATAGTTTGATTATTTTCGATAAGGGAATTTCAATACATAAATTGGGTTAGTGGTGATACTTAAATCTGGATGCTTTCGTTCATTGATTTCAACCTTTCATGCAGTTAGTTTAGTTTTAATTAGTTAACTAATCCTTAAATCATTTTCTTTGTCACTTGCTTGGTTGAATCGAGTAGAAAATATAGTGTTTGGTATAGCTTGTCTCTAGGGATTACCGCTTGCATAGTTAGTAGGTTAGTCAGGATTTATTTTTGTTAGGTGCACGACACGCCTATCACTTTCTCTTTCAAAGTTTCAACAAAGGATTCTCTGTTTCTTGCCTAAAAAAGCACACAGAGGAGTCACATGCTCACAACATGAGATAATTGCAATTATATGTCAAAACCATACATGTACGTTCCATGAGACTCCAGCAAAGAAAATATTATAAAATATTTCAATCTGCCAAAGGCCCAAAACACAAACTCAATGGTCTCTATATGCTCTAGTTGAAATAAAGCAGGAATATTGCCAGATTCACCATGGAAATATTTAAATTCTATAGTCACTTTTTTGTTGGAACTTTTTGTTCTGGTAATGTTCTGCCATTGATGAAATGAAGGTGGAAATTGAGAAGAAATAGAAGAAGATGAAGAAGAAGGATTCACGGTCAAAGGCAGAAACTTAATGGTCAATGACGGAAAAATGGAAAAGGTTTCATCTCGCAAAAAAAATTTCGTTTAAGGTTGTTAGTTACAAAAAAAATCGTTTATAGTTGTAAGTTGCAAAAAAAAATTAAAAGGTTGTTTTTCGCAAATAAGTGACTATAAAATATTGTTTCTAACAACAAACTCTATAAAAAAAGACATTTGAAAAGAGGCTTGACCAAAGAGAAATACTGGAACATAACCTGGAATTACGAAGAAATTTGAACAATATAAACCAACCAAAGCAATTCGAAATCACAACAATTTAAAGTGTCTAAAAAAAGAATTTCACAGAGATTTAGTTAAAAAACAAAGCAAAACTAAATAATACTTACATACCAGGTTCCTCTGCAGCAATCTCCTCCCTCGCAATGCGTTTCCGCCATCTCCAACCAGGCAACGACCTCGTCTTTTTCCTATTTGTGTCACTACTCTTCTCTCCATCACTGTCTAAACTTTTAGGAATCTTAAAAGACTTCTTTATAATCTGTTAAAAGCGTGAGATGGTGCATCAGGTCTTGGCAAATCTTTTGGTTCAAGCAGCCTAGTTGTTGGAGGAGCTTGTGAAGCCTCTGAGAGCGACCATGCCATTCTGGCAACACTTTTAGAAGCATGATCAACTATGACATTTTCATTTTCCTGTAGGCTGACGGCTCTGGTTTCTGTATTATGAAAAGGTGTCAAGATTCCTTTACGTACTAGTTCATTCCTTTCCTGAGATGTAACGGCATGTTTGGTTAGTGGTACTAAATTGTGGTAATGATAATGCTTTTTAGTGTAAGTTTGTGAAGACATTCTAATATTAACATCCATGGTAATGAAACTTGATGTCAAAACATGTGTGTTTCCTTCATAAATTTCCATTACCACCCAATACCACCTTCCAAAGTGGTAATGGATGGTAATGAAATTTTAGGAAGAAAATAGGTGTTTGGGGATAAAGTAGCATTACCATAGAGGTTGACATGAGAATGTCTTCACAAATTTGCACTAAAAACCATTACCATTACCACTATTTAGTACTGCTAACCAAACGGACTGTAAGGGTATTTAGCAACCAGTCAACCATGGCTTTGCAAAAGTTAAAAGGTGAATCACTAAGATTTAATTAAAACTAACATGAGACAATAAAGTGACATCAACAAATGCAGCTTCCAAGACCCACACCCAGCCCAAAAGAACAATCATGTACGCGTCTATTTCAATTTTTCAACTCAACGTTTCAACAAATCCTCCAGACGCAACATTTAGCACAGCATCGAATTCGTCATCCTCCTGGTATGAGACTGTCTTCTTCTGTTTTTTGGACTCTTTACTCACATCCTTTACCTCTTTCAACTTCCGCTTCGATTTAGCCTCTTCCCTGACCATATACTTCAACAAACTGTCCGCAAACTCATCAGCTTTGCCGTCTTTACATATGTTCGAAAGCTCTTTAAGAAGTTCAGCCCTCGTCCTTTTTAGGCTTCTTAGTCGATCAGCAGCCAAAGCATGCTGAAGGGTAGAATCACTAGACATAGCCTTGTCAATTCCCTGATCATCCTCATCCTTCCCACCATAACTCTCAGTGTCAAGCTCTTCGCTCGTGATCCCGCTTTTCGATTGCTCAACAGCAGAGGCCACAACATCTATCTCAACATCTATGGCCTTTAACTTCTTCAACAATTCCACTTGGCTGGAAGACAGATGTTGGGTTTCCATGACATCCAGTGCAAACTTCTTCTTCCGTTGTTCCCCTCCCAGCATGAGAACTGCTTTCAGCATTATTTCCAGCCTGCACATTAACATAACAAAACCAAAACTTTCCCCAAAATAAGCTTTTATGACATATAACACACATCTTCACTCCCACACTTCATCAATCCATGAGTTTAGATCCCCAAATTCATGGCAAAAACTCCCAGAACATCACATATATAAATCACAGTCTTAAGTATCTTCTCAATCATAGGCAAAATTATGATGATCTCTACACTACATTTAAACTAAAATACTCACTGCCCACGATATATCACCGTTGATCAATCTAAGGCAAAAATATGATGATCTCTACGTCAAAGGACAAAATTAGAGATGTATGATAATCAATTGAAGGTCACATTAGTTACAATTAACATTTAACAGTAATGTTTGCCTCAAAACATTAAATTTGTTTCAATAATCGTCTTCTCTAATCAATTGATTTCTAATTGCATAATTTCAATTGAACATTCACTAAACCTCACATCGTAGCATCAAAACACAGCTCCAAAGAAGTAATTAAACCAAATTCAACATGAATAAATAAGATTATTTAATAAAATGAGTAGCAGAAATCAGAAATCAGAAATCGTAACCTTCTCTAAGATATCTCTTTCGATGTCCTCAGGATTGGCAGTAGGGATGGTAATTGGGCGGGGCGGGTGCGGAGGATGGTACCTCCACACCCGCACCCGCATAAAATTCCCATCCCCATCCCAGCCCCCACCACCCATTGCGGGGGAAAATTTCAGACCCATCCCCGCCCCACCAAATACGTATTTTAACCAATCCCTGCCCCACCACCCGCATGGGTACCCGCACCCGCGTTGTACCCACTTCATCCCCGCGCCCACCACTCGCATGGGTACCCACACCCGCTTCGTATCCTCGTCATACCCACATATTTATATTTTTGCAAGATAAAATTATTAATAATATAAGTATATAAATAGAATTTTAATAATAAATATGCGGGGCGGGGCGGGGTGGAGGCGCGAGATGGGAGTGGTATAAGATAAAATCCACACCCGCTCCACCACCCATTGCGGGTACCATTTTAATCCCCATTTCTGCCCCATCCCCGCCAAACCTAGACCCATCCCCGCTCCACTTGGGCGGGGATGGGGCGGGTCTCCTACTTGACCCGCCCCACTGCCATCCCTAATTGGCAGAGGTGACTTCTAAACTGTTGAGAAAAATCGCGTCCTCTTCTTCATCCATAAGATTCAATTTAATCATAAAAATTCCAGTTTGAAAATCAAACAAATT
The DNA here is from genome assembly GCA_947648045.1 of Beta corolliflora. Classification (NCBI taxonomy): domain Eukaryota; kingdom Viridiplantae; phylum Streptophyta; class Magnoliopsida; order Caryophyllales; family Amaranthaceae; genus Beta; species Beta corolliflora. The sequence continues at coordinate 92,244 of CANSZD010000230.1, read as the reverse complement.
TCCAGCGAATTTGGGGAAAAATTGAATCGACAAAAGTTATCGGAAGAGATGAACCCTAATTTTCTCTCTCTAACCGTGCGCGGGAGTATTTGAGGGTGCAACTAATTTTACCACTATTAGAGTTGTAATTGGTTACCAACTTCCCTAAGTAGTTGTTTGGTACATACAATAATTTAATTCCTTTGGGAAGTTACAATACACGGAAAGATAATTCTCTTATGTAATTTAATAGAATTTACTAAAATTATTTGGTTGACATTAAGGAATTTAAAATTCTTAAGAAATTTTGAATGACCAAGGGGGAGTGGGTCAAGAAATTCCCACGCTTTATGAGAATTACAATTTCCCAGGAATTCTGGATTCCCCCAATTTTCTTACTTCCTTCTAACCAAACAACTGATCAGTTTAGAAATTCTCATCCATTGCATGTGTTTCTTCCCGCATACCAAACAAGCACTTAGTATGTCACACACTATTATGGGATATGTTTCCTTCCATAGGGGAGTAAACATGTATTTATAGTTGCTAAAGTTAATCCCGACAAAATTATGACCTTGTTTGGTAAAGAGAGGTTTGGGGTAAAATTAGAGGTTTGAGCTCATATTAGAGGATTTGACTAGTTAATCATCTAATTTGAGTGTTTGGTAAAAAGAGGTTTCGATTAACTTATTGAGCCTAAAAAGCTCTTTTTGAAAAAGTTTGGGGAAGGAGCTTTTTGACATTAGAGGTTTGGGAATAGTGGACCAATTACATTTATGTCCTAAAGTTATTGAAAGTTACATTAATAAATAGTAAAAGATACAACAATAGATTATGTACATGTCCTTATTGATCATTTTACACAATAATGTAGCAATCAACCATCAGCTACTTACCAGACACATTTATACAAACAACTAATACAGTCAGCTAGTCAAATCAGCTAATACAATCAGCTAACAGCTATCAGCTAACAACAATCCGCTAATAGCCAAACATGACCTATATGAAACGAACCAGATAAGATAAAATCGAGTTAGTTTGGAGATTTTATGACTTGCTTATCCAAGCAAGTAGGAATGACGTTTTGAGCGGAAATTGGAGCAAGAGGAGGGAAATAAAATGGAGGTAAATAAAAAAATTGTTAATGCGTGTTGAGCGATGGAAATAAATGGGAGGATAGGTTATTCACCACTTAACACAATGTAAGGAAACAATGTAGATAGCGACCATCAATTGATTTTTTCCTAATTGTCGCCTTTTGCAAAACCAAATACACACTATGAAGCTAAATTCGAATAGCCTAGTAGGTATTGGGCAACTTGTCCAATATCCAAACATATAAATAGTAAAATCAAACTATTAGAACATCTTAGTAATTTATTACTAGACAATACTATGAATTTTTATTTCAAAAACTACTAAAGGTAACCGTAGTGCTATTTTTTTGCATTAAACTCATTTCCAAAGTTTTTTTGATTATTTATTAATGTAAAACATATACACCCAATAGTTTGGGTGTTCATGGGTGGTTAACCGTCCCGAAACAAAATTTCGGTCCGGTAAACGAAAGTTTCGGTTTGCTCTTTTTGCGAACAGTAACCGTAACCGTTTAGATCAAGCGGTAACCGCTTTTTCGGTACGGTTTTTTGGTTAACTATTAACCGTTATTTAAGTTATACTATTATGTTTTATTTAATGTATAAATATATTTTTTATTTTTTTGCATATATTTTAAAATTATATATACTCTAATATAAAATGTATTTTAAAGTGGATAATAAATCTATTGGAAAACATAACTAACATTAAGAATTCACTCCATTTCCTAATTATAGTGTTTATATTAGTACTAGAGTTTCCAAATAATCACATACTTACTTTAATTGTTGTAACTTAGTAACAAATATTAGAATTAATGTAATTGTTTGAAAATATTTCACAATAATTAAATAGAGGAAAAAAAATATTTCGGTATTTCGGTTAACCGTTCACTCAAAAATCATAACCGTAACCGTACCGTTTAACCTTTAATTTTATCGGTTCGGTAATCGTACCGTTAAAACATTTTTTTTTCGGTACATTTACCACCCATTTTAACCGGTTTTTCGGTATTTCGATCAGATTTTTCGGTATTATGGTCCGATTTTTCGGTTTCTGTTTTTTATGAACACCCCTAGCTAATAGATCAAGATTCGAAAAACTATTAAAACATATATTCAAACTCTCGAAATAACAAATTGCTTTCAAGGAAAATTTCCATTTAGTACCATGATGTGTCATGTGTGACGTAATGGCCAATAAAAATAACCATGTGCCAAAAATGTACCAACAAAAATAACCTGATGATACTTCTAAAGCTAATGGCACCCAGTCACCCACCCCTATGGAATTATTATAGATACAAAGTAACTATCTATGTAAATGTACCACAATGAAAATTTTCTTATCTATGTAAATGTACCACAGTGAAACTTTTCCTCTTAGTACCAATATTTCCATTTACTTAAACGTAACCTTTACCTAACAATCAAAAATCAAAATCATCATCATCATCAATCATCAATCATCAATCATCAATCATCAATCATCATCATCAATCGTCATCATCCTCCACATCATCACCCTCCACACCAGCATTAAGATCGACCACCTCATCCTCCACATCATCACCCTCCACACCAGCATTAAGATCGACCACCTTGATCATCCTCCACATCATCATATGTCCTAAATTCCGCAGCGACCTCGTCGGGATAGACATGAGTATAGAAGAGGTCCCATAACTCATAATCACAAAGGTTCGGATCCTCAGAATACCAATGAAAATAGAACGAGATTTCGGCCTTATCTTCGACTGTCAGAGGGAAGGTGTAATTCCACCTTCGGGGAGGTGGATTAGCAGGAGAAGTCGTCGGAGACCGAGGAGAAAACACCGGAGCTGCAGGAGAAGGCGGCGGAGTAGCGACGAACTGTATTTCATCACAGCTGCTGAATAATAGAGAGAAATTAGGTTTAGATAAAGAAGAAAGAGAAAGAGAAAGAGATAGAGAGAGAAATTAAATACCTAATAGCATACGCCGGAGGAGCATACGCCGGAGGATCAGACGCCGGTGGAGCAGACGCCGGAGGAGCAGACGCCGGAGGAGCAGCAGCAAGCGCCGGAGTAGTGCTGAATGATAGAGAGAAATTAGGTTAGATAGAGAAGAAAGAGAAAGAGAAAGAGATAGATAAATTAAATACATAGCAGACGCCGGAGACGAAGGATCTGACGCCGGAGGATCAGGCGCCGGAGTAGCAGTCGCTGGAGGAGTAGCAGTCGCCGGAGATTTCTCCATTGTCAGTAGTTTCTCTCTCTCTTTATCCTTTCTCTTTCTCTTTCTCTCTCTATATTTGAAAAACCAGCAACTAAATTTGAATTGGGGTGGGATTCCCCCGCGTCTTTCCCTTATTTATAGGCTCAGTGAGTTTCTTCTGATATTATTGCGAGTTTTATTTTTTCTTGTTTTTGTGTTTCAACCCTTCTCTACTTTGTGATGTACAGAGCGGTGGTATTAAAGGCCAAAACTATGGATATATTAGTATAAATTAGCATTATTTCAGTGATTATGGATTTGAGAGGAACTTAATTAAATTAGTTGTGTGTATCCAAATTTTTTCATGTGGAAAGCTTTTACTTTATGTATTCGATCTATTCAAATTAATAGTCACATTATTTCAACCTCGATTACTATTTAAGGACTTGCAATTGGACTATTGCCACATCTCCTCTTTGCTGAACTTTAGTGAGGGTTATTGGAAAAACCAATCATAAACCTTCACTAATTCGTTTGAATATCTTAAAATAGTATATATTTGAATAGCATATTTGGACGAGCGAGTACATTAATTAGAATATATGAGAAAACCTACATTACTGAAAGCTCAAACTACTGATATTGGATTCAATTATGCTGAATGATGTTGTTACCATGCCAACAGAATGATTAGCAGGCAGATTGTGTGTTTTCGTGGATCATGAATCTATTATTTCTCCACTGCTTATGGTTTTTTTGTAAGAAGAAAATAACAACTCCAGCATTCCTACTGATTTCACTAGGAAAGTATATATTATCATTCAGCATGAACCATAATTTGAACAAACTGGAAAAACTGAACAACTTATGCTCATGCTATATCTGGTCATCTCAGTTGACTCAAGAGATCAATCTAATCAGTGGGATTTAATCTGAATCTCCAACACTTTCAGTCGTAGGCCAAAGCTTTTTTTGGATAATGAGGACAGTCATAACCTCTTCTACATCCGAGTCTGGGACAGAACCACCTGTTCCAACAGACTCCCAGTGCAATACGGGTAGATGCTTTGTGATGTACTCGACTAAGGACCGCTTATCTCGGACAATGATGAAACCTTGGGGCCTGACGATACGGTCCATCTCAATCAGTAGATCCTCAATACTACATCCTTTCTTTTCAACATCGGAAATGATGGTCCAAGCGTGCAGTAGATCATAAGTTCGAGGATTAGTTGAGAAAGATTCACACCTGTTCAGTTATAGTTAACCAGAAATGAGGAGCATATTCAAGCTAAGCAAAAATTACTAATAATGTTTAAAAGTTATCAATATGAGTCAATATTTTCTTGATCTAGGATCACCCAATAGTATTTCTTTGTCATTTAAATATGGGTGAAAATTACACATAGTATGTTGTGCTAGCTGGTCTTCTGTCACCAAGCATTTTTTGGTCACACCACTAAACTTTGTTCTGTTTCTGAACTTTTGAGTAGGGTTTTTGTAACTGCACCACTGCAGTTTTTGGTAACTATTTCTCTGTTTAACTCTTCACCTATTTTTATTGCTTTTTGTTTAACTCACTTAAGAAATCTGACCATCGTTTACAAGAATTTTCCATTAGCTGCTAAGTCTGAATAGGTAAATATAATGCACGAGGGTTTAGCTTACCAATTGTGATATGCACCTATCAAGCCTCGATCAAAAACTATCTTTAGGGTGTTAGGCCCGTCTTCACCAACCACATTCATCACCCACAGGGGTTTATCCTTAAGAGCAGCTGCAAAAGAACCTAGGTTTGCTTTCATATCCATTACATTTCTCAATGTATCAGGCCTGATTTTTGGAGCCAACAAGTTCCAGTAACCTTGAACTCTTTTACGCCAGACGTCCTGCATATATACAAATCATCGCGCAACATGAGTATAACACTAATTATTTTTCTCTGTCTCATATCTCTAACAGAGAGGTACTGTGATTACAATTAAACTCAAGCCACAAGCAAAAAATCGAGGAGCGATTATCAACTTTCATTACAGATTACCGTGTCCTTTTCAAACACTTCAGGGGACAATCCCAAGTCAGCCAAACGAGGTGATGGAGCATTCACTCGATTTGGCCAAGAAGCCAGTTCACTTCCACTTGCTTTATGATCATCTAATGCAGCAAAAGGTGGTAATAAGTTATTGTTAGAGACATGAAAATTCAAGAATTCTGAGAATTATGGGGTTAAAGGAATAAAAGAATTGTTTCATTTCAACAAATTATATAATAAAAATCAGAATTTTTTTTCCCTTTATGCACAAACTAGCCTAATGTGGTGTTGTAGAGTGATTATTCCATTGGGTATATATATATATATATACACATACATATAAGTTAAAAGATAGACCTGTCAAAAACTGTCTTGTTGCAATATGTTACTTAGAACTCGAAAATAGGATTGACTAGCTTGAGACCAACATGGCAACCCAGCCAACCCGTTAGAAACATCTAGTTAAGAGTCACTTATGTTTAGAGTAAGGTGTAATGCAAGCTTCCATGGGAACACCCCAAGTGACGTCTGGATCATCGTCTGTTCTGCAGAGAGGAGGCTGAGTACCAGGATTTCTTTCCATGTAGCAATCATTTGTCAGAGGCTTTACCCAAACAACAGTTTGGTTCTTCTTAGCAGCTATTTTCCAGCACATCTTCTCAACAAAGGCACTCATTTCTCTCCATATTTTAAGATCCTCTTCATCTTGTGCATAAGCTTCAGGGGATGAGTAAGCAAAATACCCTCCTGGTTTAAGCACCCTATCCAACTCAAGAAGCATGATGCCATTTCTCTGAAGCCAGTCAATTCTACAACGGGAGCAATGTGCAAGCTCGAAAGATCTACTGGGGTAAGGAAGTCTTTTTGTTCCTAAGACACTAAGAGAAGCCGAAAGCCCTCTTTCCAAAGCAAATTGAATCTGGTTCTCGTGCACATCATTCGGAGCTAATGACATTGTAATGACATCATACTTCAGTAGGTACCCGCCAAAACTTGCAACCCCGCAGCCAACATCTAAAACTGTCCGTAACTTTCCTTCGTTGTTTATAATATCATTCGGGGATTCAAGCATCTATAATGAGAAATATGAACGAGTTGATTTATGAAGTTGTGGAATTTAATTGCATATGATGCATGGAACACACACAAAAGATCAAAGGACGCAGATAGGTGGAGAGAACTGATATGTTTATCCTCACATTAGCCATTGCCCTGATGTACTTATCAGCACCATAATGGAAGTGGGTTCCTCCTCCAGGGAATGCAATCTTTTCTCCTCTGACAACCATCCAATTCTGGTCAGATTTCTCTGTTGCAAGATGGGTGTGAGGGATGTTAGCTTTCCATACTTCATCTCTACTTCTTGGCCATTTAATAGGTATCTGCATCCATGATATTCGGACTAAATGACTAATCAAAACGTATACACGGAACCAACATGTGTTTGGATCAGCTAGTAAGGGGGTTGTTCTGGCTTCACTAGAGATCTCAGGTCCGAGCCCTGGAATACATTAACACTTATCGGGAGAGATTTGCCCCTATCGGGACTTTCCCAGCTCGAATCTGTATTAGTTGGAGTCTGGTAGACTTTGCATTACTGGTTGGTTTTCAACAAAAACAAAATTACATAAATATTATACTACATAGAGTGTATCAATACCAAACCTTATTCTAGGAACAAGTACCTTGTAGCCTCGTGGTGGAGGAATTAAGCAATTGTAACGTTTTTCAGGAGGAGGGCAATGTCGTTCATAGTGCTCCATCAACGTCAAATCGAGCTTCAACCTTGTTTGATAAATAAAAATGCCTATCTAGGCAAGGAATGAACTCGGAATGTCGATCATCACAAACCTTCGGAAGTTGGAAAAATCAAGCAGAGGAATCATATTCTTTTTCTTTTTTACATGAAGGTACGTAAAGGTTAAATATAAAGCCTTTTTCATAACTTATGATAGAGATCATAAACACAATACTCACAGGAATACTCTTCAGCACAAAACTGTTCTCTTCCTCCTCAACAAGTGAAGAAGAATCCACTTCCTCTTCACCACTAAGTGAACCAACCTTTTCAGTGATTTGCTGCCCAACTCTACAGCGGACTTGCCATGACTTCGTGAATAGAGGTATATCAGACCAACAATGACTATAACTAGTATGAAAGGGACTAGCCTCCCCTTTTGTCCACCTTCCGCCCTTCCCCTCATCGTTTCTAAAGAGATTCAAGACAACTCCACCTCTTATTTCTTAGTAACATGCAACTCGCTAAAGTTTGACTCCTCAAACAGAGAAACTGATCTTACTTTGGAGAGCACACTATGGAGAGCACACTGAAGGCATCCTTTCAGTGCCAAACTTTTTGTCAACTTGGGCTATATACAAAAAATTTGACACACAAACTTCAATACAAAATTAAAATAACTATCACATTTTTACAAGCTTAGAAGTCTAGAAACACACCAAAGCTCCTAAGTCCTAACAGGTAAGAAGCTCTGTTGTATGTACTTTGAAGTCCTCAGTTCTAAAGTAGATGAATAATTGTTCAATGACAGTAACAACACAATTGACATGATTTTCTGTTTTCCTTTTTTTGGGAATGGTAAGATGAAAGACCCTATGTGACTGAACGTCGAGTAGGTTAGCTTAGCCCAGACTTGGAGGCCATGCCTTTGAGAGTTGGGGGCAGGGGACGATAAGAAATCACTCTCTCCTAGAAACTTCAGTTGGTACCAGTCGAACTTGTGACCTCGAGGTCTCTAGGTAGTAGGTACTAGGTAGAATTCTACCAACTAGACCAAGCAACTCTAGTTACCATTGTCCACAAACATGGATTTACTCATTTACATAATACTGAAGCTACCAGAGAGGGAGAGATCATATATCCAAGAGTAATGCTAAATGGAGAACAGTTCACGAATGAACATGTAAGCGGATAATTTGGTAAATTTACTTAGTGTTCTCCATTTAGCTTTTTTCTATATCGAATTCATTCAAATGCAAAATTGACATCTTAGAGGGGATCACTGATAAACAAGAAGATGCAAATTAGTTTGAAAATTCAAGTATAAAATTCTTAATTCAATTTGTGATTACTACAAAATATATAGTGAAACAATTATTAACACGAAAAAGAAGTTTACATTACCATAAGACCTTGGCTATGGAACTTGAGAACTTTCTCATAATCTGATTATCAACACCAAAAGAAAACATATTTGCTACTATCTTTATTTTATTCTCATCTACGCGATTGACTCTCATATTTGACACCACAAAACTTTGACCGAACACTTATATCTTAATTATCAATACATATCTTTCCTACATTTAATACAATATAATCCTAGGTAACAAAAGTTTATCCTATTATATGAATCATAAACGTAATTAAAGTTGCGTATACGAATTGTGTACGTATCAAAGTTGCGTATACGAATTGTGTCATGATACACAACGTGCGTGATTAAAAGATGGGGAGAATCATATACTAGTATATCAGTGATAAAAGTACACCAACATTATGACCCATACTAGCAGAAGTAGTTTGCAACTCAGCTATAAGGAAAGAGCAGTTATGATTCTTTATTTCTATTATATAAGGTAATAAGGGAAGAGAGGGGGACACCAAAAACTGTAAACCCCGTTATAACCTCAACTAACAAAATAAAAATTCACCCTCTTTTACTCTTATACCATCGATTAACTAAAACATTTACAATTTTTCTAATTTATTAGTGTTAGAAAATGGAAAATAAAACAAAAAATACGATGAACTTTGTGAGCAATTTTTCAAACATGTTATTACACAATTGAGCTTTTTGTTTGTTTTTGCACGCATCATGTATATATAAGACTAGTCTTATCAAAATCCAACCCCCTAAAATTGGAAAAAAAAGATTTGAAAGAAAACCCACATTCAAGCAATACTAAAAGTTTGAAACAAACATGAAAATTATAAAAGCACATGCATTTCAAGAAATGTTAAAAGCCCAAAAATCTTAAGTATTATATTGTAAATTGAACATAACAATAAGTAGCTTAAACAAAGACTTGAACTTTAAAGTCATGAAAAAAAACAAATGAAAGATGAGATCTTGGGAGATTAAATAAGATAATTAATGAAGAAGATTAATTATACGGTTTTTTCACCTGATACCCCCGAGTTTTCAAAAAATTCACCTGGTACCCTCCATGTTTTCAAAATTCACCAGGGTACCCCTAAGTTTCAAACTAATACACAGGTACCCCTAAGTTTCAAACTAATACACTAAGATGCCCTTAATGACTAACGATGTTAACCACCGTTAGTCATTAACCCTAATTTTCTGTTTTAAACCCTAATTAACCCCCTAATGCTAACCTTAATCCTAACCCTTAGCCTAACCCTAATCCTAAACCCTAAACCTAACCCTAACCACCCCTCCCCCACACTCCCACCACCCCCGCAGCCTCCCCCCACCCGACCACACCCCCTCCCCCAGCCCCCCCTCCCCCCCCACCCCCACATGCCCTCCTCCCCTACCCCGTCGACACCCCGTCCCCACACCCCACTCTCCTCGATTTCCCCACCCCACTCTCCTCGATTTCCCAACCCCTCCCCACCATCTTTCTCGGCACATCCCACCCTAAGTCCCGAAGATATGGGTATCCCACACGAGCCACCATCTCGGGCGAGGCAACAAAGATCCGGGCAACGAAGATCGACGGCGGCATGGACGAAGCTATGGGGCTGCGAGGATCGACGGCGGCGTGGACGAAGATCCGGGGAGCGAAAATCGACGCAGGGAGCAACGAAAATCGACGGGGGGGGGAAATCAGGGCAACGAAAATAGAATGGTAGGGGAGCAACGAAAAATCGACGGAGCGGCGGTGGCGGGGAGTGGGAGGGCTGCACTGGCCGAGCGGCGGTGGAGGGTAGGGGGTGGGGGGGGGGAGTGGGCTGCGACGGTCGAGCGGCGGTGGAGGGGGTAGGGGGAGGGGTGGAGGCTGGGGTGGGGGAGGCTACGGGGGGTGGTGGGAGGGTGGGGGGAGGGGTGGTTAGGGTTAAGGGTTAGATTTAGGGTTTAGGGTTAGGGTTTAGGGTTAGGTTTAGGGTTTAGGGTTAGGATTAGAAGTTAATTAGGGTTAATGACTAACGGCGGTTAACGCCGTTAGTCATTAAGGTATTTAAGGGTACCCCGTGTATTTGTTTGAAACTTAGGTCACAGTGAATTTTGAAAACACGGGAGGTACCGGGTGAATTTTTTGAAAACTGGGGGTATCATGAAAAACCGTTAATTATATTACCTTGGTTGAGATTTGAGAACCCAAAAAAGATTTGAACTTTGATTTTTGTTTTCAGAAATTGGGATTACATAGGAAAGTGAAAAGTAAAAAGAAAAAAAAAAAAGAAATATGTGAGGGAGATGATGATGTAAAAATAATAAAGAGAAATGATCAAGGAAAAAGGAAGAAGGAGAATGGAGCGGAAGACTCAAGTGTGGAGAAGTAAGGTGTCTACTCCAGAGTGTTTCTTGTTGGGTTCGTTACTCCTTTGTCATCATCCCCATTCATTATTATTATTATTATTATTATTATTATTATTATTATTATTATTATTATTATTATTATTATTATTATTATTATTATTATTATTATTATTATTATTATTATCATTATTATTACTACTATTATTATTACTACTATTATTATTACTACTATTATTATTATTATTATTATTATAAAAAAAGCTATTATTTCCCATATTTTTGGACAAGTATTTTTTTTATTTATTTGAGAGAATATAAATAATTCTTATTCAAATACAGACATAAAGTGGTTCTTAAAAAAAATGGTAAGGTGAACTTTGTCTAGATCTCAACTGTCACAATTTCTTACTTTCTTGGTCTGGCATATGCGGGTAATGTGCTTGAGAGTTGGAGGAAGATAATGGAACCTCTACGCACAAGCACCATATAATCTAAAACTAGTATTTTGGCCCGGGCGAGGCCGCGGGTTAGTTACAATTATTATTTATAAATCTCATACTTGAATTTATTATCTTTTCTTAATATTCAGTCTAGTGCAAAATTGAAAAATTGACGTTCTGGCATGATAAATTGTTTAAAAAAAAATTTAAATTTCTAAGAAATTGGGGATAAAAATAACAATTTCAATGAAATTAGGGTAAGAGTGTTATTACTTAATAAGAGTGTTAGAGATCAAAAAACTTGTCTCTATGTCTTTATGATTCTATATAATTGTAAGAATTTATTATGTTTTACTTTGAAACATTAAGCATTGAAATTGTAATGGATTAGCAGTTAAACACTCACATTTGATTTCAAATGTCATATGTTCGAATCCTAGTAACTACATATTGTTAATATTTTAAAATGAGATTATAAAAATGTGTATTAGAAACATGAGCAGAGTGTCACGTGGCACTGTGTTGAATTATGGAGTAGCATTTTACAACATTTTGGCACTTATAACCTTTCTTTCAAGTATACATCAATATTTATAGGCGTTTGGAGACTAGTTATTCTCAAAAGCTCGAAATCATGGCTATATAATCAAACAAAGTATTAGTAGATTATCCTCATTTAAAGCCTTGTAAAAGTTTTTGTTCATAAAAGTTTGTAAAGTACATCAAAAGTAAAACTGATAAATTTAAGTAGTCTAATCTCATCCATAGATCAATATCAATTTAATAGATATGCGAAATCCACAAAGAAAACATCACTCGCCCTAGCAAGTTGATATCGATCATAAATTTACATGTTACTACGAAACAAAAAACAACCTTTGAGAAAACTCTGATCTTCTACCTGTTTTTCAAATTTTCCCCGCTAAAAAAAACCTATGGAGTCAGAGGGTAAGATCAAAAACTCGACGAACCCTAATTTTATGTAATTGCATTTTCTTACTTTTTAGTAATTTCACACTGAAATTTGTGTTCTTTCTTTTTCTAGGGCACCGAAATCCTTCAAACCCATCTGCAGTTTTGGCTTCTCTTTTGACTAAAAGAGCTAAACTTCATGAAGAACTCAGAAATATTGAAAAACAGGTGATTTTTCTATATCCTACATTTTGTGTGCTTCATTTGATTTCTGGGTTTTTAGTTGTTTGGTTTAATGTTGCTGAAGTTGATTGAAATAATGAAATATTGGGTTTTTTTTTTAATTAAGCATTTGGTTGGTATGAATTTAATCAAATTGGCAAGGATTAATTTGTGACAAGAACTGAGTTGATGGGTTTTATTTATAATCTGTGTTTTGTTGCTTAGCTAGTGAATGAAATTGTGAATTTCAGGGTTTTTATTGATGAAGATGGAGTTTTAAGGGTTTGAATTCATGTTATGGTTTGTGTTATATACTCTTTGTTGTTTGAAGATTATAATGTGTTCAAAAACATTGACTTTGGTTCTTTGGTTGTGCTGAAACTCATTGTTGTTTTGTTCAATGAGGTTTTCCATTGCCAGAGAGGGCTCTGATCATTTGTGGGAGTTTTGTGTCCAAGAATATATTCGGCGTCTGATTTCCGTCTTTCTGTTACCAAACCAAATTTATTCGTTATGTAGATGTGTCGAGACTTGAGATGCTTGTGAAAGAACAGTTACATTGTAGAATACTGCAAGTATGTAAATATTGAGGTAGTTGGCACTGGATTCTTTAAGAAAGAAAAGGATATGAAATCTTCACCTAAAGTGATGCAACTATTTTCATGTGGATTGGAATGCACAAGCAGAACTGCATTGGTGTATGATTATAAGATCATACCCGAGGAAATTTCTCATGTAAACAATATGAGAAGAATGCTGTTAGTAATAAAGCAATTTGAATTTTATGAACATGATTTGTATGCATTTTTTGGTGGGCCAATAATATCTTTCTCTTTTCCTCACCATCATGTATTGAGATTTAAATGTGATGCACGTGTTTTTGCAAGTGCAGGTTTTTGACATGGAGACGACGTATTTACAAGATCCTAGCCAATGTGGAAATGTATTGAAAGGTTATGATGGGTTTTTATCAACTTCAAAGAGCACTACAATGTAATCTCATGAACTCTTTCCCATTTTCTTTTGAATACCATATGCATAATGTTACTTTTCAATTTGCGTTTGTAATTGATGCTTTATGATGGTTGCACTCAAGTCGAAAGTGGTGGAAATCTAGCTTCTTTGTTATTGATAGTAAAGTGATTGCTTTAACTCTGAAAATTCCTGACTACCATTAAGAGTGAAGCCTAAAGTTTATCTGATAGTTTAGCATAAGTTAGATTTGGAGTGACTTGTGGCAGTATGTGGGTTTGGCTCAAGCATTAGTAGATGTGTATATCTTACCTTTTTGCCTTATGTTTCATCATACCTGAACAAAGGTATCTAGGGAACTGCAAATTTTGTTATTTGATGGAAATCTTTTGTCTAAAAGCGGGTTATTTTTTCTGGATTCTTTGTTTAGGTTGAAGCGGTCCAGGAAGTTTCAGCCTGAAGACAGGCTATTCTCCTTATCATCAATCACCTCACCAGCAGTATGTTTTTTGCATCTTATATATGGTAGCACTCTTTTGGCTTATTTCAAATGGTGTCTTGTTGAAAAAGTGCTGAGACTTGAGAGATATAATTAACACAAGTGGGAGCAACAAGAGAGTGAGAGCTGACAAATATTTTCATATCTGTTTGTCTGAACCTTGGGAGAATATCTCTATCATTTGAAATTAGCACCTCCGAGGATTCTGATGTAAATCTAAATGGTAGCTCAAAATTTAGTGTGTCAGTCATTACCACTACTACCACTACTACCACAACTCAGCTTGGGCGTATTTTTTCTTATACAGATGTCGCGTCCACCCAATGAAAGAAAAAAGGGAGGAACATGAAGTTGTAAATGATTGAATTAGAAAGGCTTGGAGTGGTGTTGTAAGGAAGGATGCCTTCTTTTCAACATTTCAGGGTGAATAATTAAGGTTTCTATCACTATTAGAGATGAGGACAAATTGGTCATCTCAATTAGTATTGGCTTGAGAGTTGAGATTGCTTTTGTTTTTATAGCCACTTTTTTCTTACGAACCATGTTTGTAACTGAAGCTATTAGCCAACTAGGTAAGCCCTGCACCAGAATGTGGCTTTGGTTTGGTTGTTTGAAGTAAAACTTTTTTCTTTTGTTTGTGACTGTGGTTTAGGAGGGTTTTTCTACTATGTCCCAAAATCTATAAACTTCGGATATCTGATGTTTGACAATTGTTTGTATCTCGAGAATCTTTTGAGTTTGAGGCGTATCTGGCTATGATATTAAGATGTATTTCGGTGTTAAAATTGGTGTAAATTGGTTTAGGCATGTACTTTTTTGAACTGTTATAGCTTAGCGGATGAAATGTTAAAGTGTGATACACCATCCGATTGAGGAGGCATTGCTTGTCCTGTCATAGTCACCCAGTACATAATATTAAAAATTAAGCAAGGGGAGGCATGGAGTGCGTTTGGTTGTTGGTGAAGAAATAAGTTCTATCCCTGCATTTGATTTAACTGCATTATTTCATAAAATGCTCTCCCTCTTTCTTGTCCTTCAACCACCTTTCCGCCCACTTACCTAGGTAAATATAAACTCCTTTGTGTTTTGAGCATCTGCTCACTATGGAAGAACGATGGATCGAGATATAGCTATAGCTTATATGAGAAATGCAAGAACTTATGTGCACCATGAAGAATATAAGATGCAATTTCTTTATTCTGTCACCCTTTTGTCTTCATCATTCAATGAATCAGCTTAATATTTGAGGAATTCAGATTCTCAAGATCATAATGTTAGCATAAGCTGAAAATGATAGGAGTAACACTGATGCTTTAGTCAATTCTTTGAGAAATCTGATAAAAGTTGCTGTACATATGTCATCAACTATGCTGTTCAGGTTAAAATTTAAGTTTATCACCTAGTTATTGAGTTTATCTAAAAATTTATGTATGTGAAAGGGATGAAGGCATGCGCAGAAAAACATATGGTAGCAGATTGTTGTCTGTTTCATGGAGTTTACCATGATGTCAAATGTAGTAGTATTTTCTCCTTCATGTAGCATCTGTTCAGATATTTGGCCTATCAATCCCGAAGGATTGACGTTTTTTTTCTTCTTTCTTTTCCTTCTCGGTGGTCACTCTAACCATCTTGTTGTCTTTGTTTGCTGGTGCCACTGTAGGCCGAAGATCAGGCACTAGGAAGAGAAGGTGTGCTTTCATCTGTGTCATGAGCAATTTTTTTCTACCAGAATTTCTTAAATCATATTCTGACGCTTCCTGCATATATTGGCAGATGGAAGATTGGAGTCCGGGTCCAGGTCGATACAGGGGCATCGGTATCCTTGGAAATGGACAGTAAGTACTACTTCAATCATAAAAGTGAGGCTAAACTCATAACAGTTATCTTCATACCAGTGGTGTAAAGACAAAGAAATCCTTATAAGGTGAAGAAAATGACATTCATTTAAGGGCGTTCATGTCATTTTCTCTCGTGTTATCTAATCATAAATGGAAGATGGTATAAAGTTATGATGTTATGTTTGTCTGAATACCATTCTATATGTCATTCTTGGAACTAGATAATGCACAAAAGCACAATTACTATGACTTCATGCGTTGTACTATACGTGCAGCTACAATGGCAATATGTGCTACATTCTGCTCACTACAGAATCATTTTTTCGAATCACAGGGGTAAACCGAAGAAGGGGAGAGGCGCTAGGGAAGGAAAGAGAATCAGACATAACGATCAGGATTTTGATTATGATGATGACACTGAAATGTAGTGTGGTTCAATTCACTACTATGAGGAATATCGACTAGTACTGATGTGTGATGTCTTTGGGTATCTTAGCTAAATGCTATAGTCTAAAATGGAGCATACTCCTCCATTAAGCATCTGTCACTGATCTATCTGAATACAGCAGCCAGCATATAACACGATTTTTTTTCTTTTTTTCCGGGGTTTGGTGAGCATGGGCTACTGCAGTCTCTGATGTACATGTTAAACTGAGGAATTGATGTTTGTTTGCTGCTAAAGAAAGCTTGCGTTCTTATTTATATGCTTTGTTTTGCTTCTTAATTTTCGACCCGATAGATTGCTTTTGCAGTAACCAAAAGTGCCAATGCAGTGTTACAGAGATGAAATACTTTTTATTATACATCATCTAACTAACCAGTGCTCTCTCTATCTAATGGAATTGAAAATCATGGACCCCTTTGTGGAGGTAGCAATAACATGGCCTATTAATGTTGCTTGTGATTTTTCTCTTGAAAAGAAGAACAATTGGCTCATGGGAACCACTGAGAATGGTTTAAAAATTAAAATCTACCATTTTTTTTAGCTCCAAACTAGTGTTGAGAATAATAGATGGAAACATCATTAATCCAATAAAGGTTCCCTGAAATGGTGCCCTATTCGATACATTTTCTTTTAGGGGATTTAACTCATGTACCTATGCATACCTAATAATAGTCATTCTCAAACTCATTAATGATATCGACAAGCTTTCTCTAAACTCATTGTACAAATGGATATGGTGCCTCTAGGAAGCACATCGTACTTGACACATCAAATTGCACCATATTGCTGATTTTCTAAAAAGTGTTCAAGTTCAATAAAATGGGTTAAGTTAGATCGAGTCGAGCAAATTAAACACAAAAATCGTCCAAAAATAACCTCCAAGCAAACCACAACCCTAACATCGTCCACACCAATCCAGTCGGGACTCGGGCCTGGCTATACTTGATCACCTCTACAACCAACACAAAACAAAAATAATTTCGTTATCCCTAACCACTCCAATCCAACATCTTCTATTCTATTCCTTCTCCCATCTTTCTGGGGTAATAGAATAGACTGCTCAAAATGAAAAACTTGTTGGTACGTACTCATCAATCTGATAGTCAATGGAAGTTTCAGTTATTCGTTTAAAGCTCTATTTCTAGGGTTTAATATCCAATTTTGTTTTTCTGGGTTCAGGATAAATTACCCACAATGCAGAGGAAAGAACCAGAAAAGTTGCACAAGGTTGAAGAAGTGGGCCCCCTTTGTTGGGTTGAAACCTCTGAAACAATCTCCCGCCAATTTCACTTCGACCCAGATGGTCGTTTCTCTGTTAGTCTCTCTCTCTTTCTTGATTTTTGTGTTTTTTTTTGTTTCATTTGTAATTGCAATTGCTAAATTGTAGAATGGAAAAGTAGGGTTCTTTGGAATTTTTGGAATTGAATTCAAATTCTGCAAATTGTGAGTTGAAAAGATTGATAATTGAGAATTTGGGTTTGTTGGGTGGTTGAATTTGAGCATATTAATTCCATTTTCTGATGGGTTGTGTGAAAATTGTTTAATTTAACAATATTAACTGTTTTTTTTTCAAATTGAGGGTCTTTTTTTTCTTGCTTTGTTGCAATTTGTATTCTTAATGATGTGTTTTGGATCGTTTTATACTATGCTGAGTTTTAATTATGTATTGAGTTTGTCAGGTGAAAGTGCTTGAGGATTCAAGACCTATGTTTAAAAGGGTGACTGAATCCTTCCTCAATACATTCTATCCCTCTGGTTATCCATATAGGTAGGATGAAATAGATGGGAAGATTCGTTCTATCCCGCCAAAAGTCGGTGTTTAGTGAATTGCAATGTGATTGATGTTTGTAATGTTGCAGTGTGAATGAGGGTTATCGTAGGTATACGCAATTTCGAGCTCTACAACATGTTACGAGTGCAGCATTATCGGTTCTCTCAACTCAGGTCATCTCTTTTTAATCCATGACGATTGATTATATGTCAACTAGAGTTTCCTGTTTCTGTTTTACATCACTCTAATTGTCAAAACGGGTTTGTTCATTGTCAAATTGCAATGTGTAGTAGAAGATTTCATCCCCGCAGTATTATGATTATTTCTTATAAGCCATATACTGTGAACCCGGGATGTGATTAACTAGGATATTTGTGTTTCGGATACTTTGCTAGGGGAATTTGGCTACCTTGATATGGGGGCATGGAAAAAGAATTTCAAACATCAAACCCCAGACTCATTGATGTTTAGTTAAATTAATTTGTTTGATCCTATAAGCCTAATGAATGAAAGTATGAAACCTTATCCACCCCTTTGGTTTCAGAAGCTCTCTACCCCTTAGGTTTTAAATCCTTTTACCTGTAGGTAACATAGATCTCTTAGAAATTGAAGCGAGTATAAAACCTGAGAGATGGGGTAGAAGAGAATAATCATTCATTTCAATGGAGCCAGAGCAAAATAGGAGGAAGAAATATTGGGTGTAAGTGAGTGAGAGCTAGAGGCATGTGTGAGGTGGAAAGGAGAGAGAGAAGATTTGGTGAGAGAAAGATAGGAAGGACTTAGAGTAGGAGGGTGTTTAGAGCCTACAGGGGATAGAGAGAGCAATTCTAGTCAGTTAAGAAAATGAAACAAACAATGGTAGCAAATTAATAGAATGGCTTAAAATCATTCCATTCCTCTAATTTATCAAATCTCATTCAATTTCTCTATCTTGATTTAATTGGCTGATATTCGTCCCCCCTCTACCTTTTTTCCCCCTTACTTGAGTTCTGAGTGTCTTACTTAGAATTAACATATCTGTATTTAGTTGTGTTAAGGGCTTTATTTATGATGAAGAGTTAAGTGTAACTGCTTCTCACTTGACATTAGATGAGCACCCTGATGCATGTTTCCTATCATTATATTCTTACTCTTCTGCAGTCACTGCTATTTGCTGCAGGCTTACGGCCAACACCTGCACAAGCAACTGTAGTTAGCTGGGTAAGCTACTATCTCTTAGAATAGCTGTTCTATTGTAAAGCAATTTGAAGATGCATAAAGAAGTATATTTCCTGTAGATACTGAAAGATGGTATGGAGCATGTTGGAAAGCTGATTTGCAGCAATCTTGGTGCCATGATGGATTCAGAACCAAAACGATGGAGGATTGTTGGTTAGAATACAACATCTTTTTAATGAATAAGTAGACAAAGTTGATGCTTTTGTTTGAACCACATCCAGTATTCTAACTGTAAGCCTGTCATCTACTCTCTGGTATATTTAATGCATATATGCTTTTATATCTTTCAGCTGATGTTCTCTATGACTTGGGTACTGGCTTGGAAGTTATGTCTCCATTATGCCCACATCTGTTTCTACAAATGGCTGGCCTTGGAAATTTTGCAAAGGTATGAATTTTTTGTCTTCTAATATCCATTTATGACTGAACTCCAATTATACGATCACTTGGTTTGATTACTTTGATCTTTTTCTTATAGTTGTAGTTGTAATTGTGCTCCCGCTTTATATAGATTTGAGACATATTAACCATTTTTACGCATATTAGGAATTTAGTTAAGATAAATTTGTAATGGTAATAAGTATTGACATCGAATATTGCATATTATCAAATAACCTATAATTGTACCTTGTGATATTATAAAGTGGCATCTAATGTTGCATGGGTATTGTAGAATGCCTTATAATTAAAGACAGAGGGTGTATCTTACATGAACAACGTTCAAGCCAGTTAGTTGTTTTTCTTCTTTTGATTGTTGATTGCTGGGGGATACCATCTTGCTGATCGGTCTTTTACGTAATGTGAATATACTTTACTTTCACATACAGTTGGATGATTAACTGAGTTTGCATGATAGGGTATGGCAGTTGTTGCTGCTAGAGCGACGAGATTGCCACTGTACTCTTCATTTGCCAAAGAAGGAAACCTCAGCGATCTGTTTGCTAAAGGGGAGGCAATATCTACACTGTTTAATGTTATCGGAATTGGGGCAGGAATTTCACTGGCATCCACTGTGTGTTCGTCCATGCAAGGAAAGGTAAAATTCACCTTATCGTTATTGCTTGTTGGATTTGCATACTTTCATGGCTCATTTGATATGTGGAATTCATTTTGTGAGCTTAGAAAAGAGGGACTGGGAACAAATTTTGGAGAGTACATTTGAAATTTGTCATTTCCACTCTCGTACATAAAAGTATTCAGTAATCAGTACCGGTCAGTTAACTAAAATATATGAAAATTTTCTAGTAGCTAATAATTTTATTTGGATAGTAATGTTCTAGTCCTAATCCATCTAATGTGACTTGTGAGTCGTGAGTATAGATAAGAGGGATTGGGAAGAAAATTGAAGAGATCTAAATTACTGTTGTGAAATTACATAGTACGATCTAGGTAAGAGGGATTGGGAAGAATATTGAAGAAATCTAAGTTACTGTTGTGAAATTAAATACAATCTAAATCGTTCCCTCAAAAAACAATTAAGTGAAATTAGTAATTCCTATTGTTTAGCTTTTCAAAATTTGTCTATAATTCTATTTTTGCATAGATTTGCCACCACTAAGGTTCCCGAACTAATCATTAAGATTGTCATACAGATCATTGTTGCACCACTTCTTTCAGTTTTGCATGTATATAGTGTAGCTGAAGAAATGAAAGCTGTTCCTGTCAACACGCTAAATCCACAGAGAACCGCTATCATAGTGGCTGATTTTGTGAAGGTTGGTATTATAGTTGCACATTTTCTCGGCTCATAGACTATAAGTCCGTGTCTTCTTTTGATTCATTTGACTTTAAACTTGCAGATGGGTAAGATATCAACTCCAGCTGACCTCAGATACAAAGAAGACCTTTTATATCCCGGACGCCTCATAGAAGATGCCGGAAATGTTAAAGTTGGAATTCCTCTACACAAGGTTGCCAAGCCCTCGATATTCCAGAGATGGAAAGAAATATTTCCGGAAGAAAAGTTTGTTTTGAACCTAGGAAACAGATGGACCGACATGGTGTTGGAGCAAAATGCCACAGGGGAAGATGCTTTGCGAGGGTGGTTAGTTGCCGCGTATGCTTCAAACACTGAGCAATCTTTCGATGATCTTAACCCAAGTGTGCTGGTTCAGGCATATGAGAAGATGGAGAGCGTGTTCCCCCAGTTTTTGTCTGAACTCCAGAGTAAAGGATGGCATACGGATCGTTTTCTTGATGGAACAGGAAGCCGTTTCACATTTTAGGTATCTCAAACTTTTTTGCTTATAACTCTGTTTATCATTATTTTATGGCCTTATATGGGCATAACCCTTGTGAGGTGAGCGATATGATGCGATCGCATCCCACTAGGAAACCCGAGCCATCTAAACCGGTAACGGGTCACTCAATCTAGGAGAAAGTTAACAATTATTGCCTTTTCTCTCTCTTTAGAGGTAAAATTAGGTAAATGGTTACATTTGGCTCTTATCACCTGTATAATCTTTTTCTGACCCCTGTTTCTTGATTGTTAAGCAGTTAGCTTATTTGATGTTTTTAAATCTAAGGCGAAAATTTGCCAAACCTATGATTAGGGCTACTAATTTGTTTATTCGATTGCTACTCGCCTTAGTTCACAGATAAAAAGTAACAAGGATCCACATAGGAGGGTGAGTTTTTATCGACATCGAAACTCGTCATCGATGTCAAGTGGTTGGTTTAGTGGTTAATACTCGAATACATGCATGTTTCATTTGAAGGTAACAAGTTTAAGACTCGTAGAACTTATTAGGCTCTTCTACCACATCAAGCAATCGAACTAAGGTAGGCTTTATTTGCTTTTCTTAGAGTGAAAAGATCAAATTCTTAATATTATTCTCAAAAAAGTCAGAATCTGAACCAATGGGGAAAAGACTGACCAAGAACATAAATAATTAAACATTCAAACTTAGCCAAAACAGGAGTTTTGAAAAGTTTACAGATTTTCAATCTTATTACTTAAAGTTCCGACATTTTGCATCCCTATTTTTTATTTTTTAAAGTCCAAGAGTTAGGCCTCTACATGACTACTATATTCTAAAATTGCATGGAAGTTCAGGTACATAGAATGTGTGTGCATTTGATCAACAGCCAGGCTTGAAAAATGACTGAATATGCTTTCAACATGCATAATGTAGCAGCCAACTTTTGAATTTTTTTTTCCGGGAGACAAAGGAGAAAAATTCAAAAATAAATTGATGTTGTTGACAGTGATTTCCACTTTCTACTTTAGGGAGGACTAATGGATTATTATTGGGAAAAAACTTTTGGAAGTGAGGAAAAGTAGGATTAATTAAGATGGATGTTCTAACCTGTACCACAATGCGTAAGTTAAGAGAATCAAAATTCCAATATAAAATATCATTATACGGAAAAAATTCATTTTAAAATCCAATCAAACTAAAAAATCTTACATGATTATCTCTATTTTCAGTATATATTTTTATTTATTATCTCCAAATAAAATCTTATTGTATTAAGTATTTTTTTTATTGAAATCTTGAAATTCTTTGTCTTTGTATGAACATGAGACAAAAAAGGCATAGGTTAGAGAAGTCCAATCAAGATTTACCCTAGGGAAATGTTGCTAAAAGATAAGATATGAAATAAGGCCTTGTTTTTTGGACGCGAGAGAATACGGCGGAATTGAAACCGAGAAATGTAAAAGTAACGGAACTGAACGAACCGAAAATAAATCCAAAAAACAGGCCTAAATCTTTGTCTTTTTGTATGAAAATAAGACAAAATCAAGTTTTTACTGTTATGTTGTACAGTGATTTTGCTTATAATCAAATGCAAGTGATTCTTTGGAGAAGGTAACCTAAGATATTACTCCCTCCGTTTCTTTTTAATTTACTCACTTCACTTTGGGGGAGAACCAAAGAGGAAGTACAAAAGTATGAGAGAGAAACTGAAAAGTGAGAGAGATAAACTAAAAAGTGGGTTAAAATATTAAGGGTTTTTCGACGTTATACCCTTGTGTTTCTTTGATTTCTACGTTGTACCTTAACATTTTTTAAATTACACATGATACCCTTAAACTTACAACATTTTATGCACTTTGTCCTTATTATTAACTCGAAGGCAAGTATTTTGTCTATAATTTTTAATCTAATGAATTAGGGTGCGTTTCTAAGACTTTATTTTCGCTTCGCTTCGGTTCGGTTCTCAAATGATAATCATTACTATTAATTAGTTATAATTTATTTCGGTTGTTGCTTCAATTCGGTTCGATTCGATTCGGTTGTTTTATGCCGAAAAGAACACGCCCTTAATCTTGCTTATACAATGTAATCTTTATTAGTAAAATTATGAACAAGTTAGCGAAGCACTTACAGATCACAAAAGGTTAACCAAATTTATGACACTTAGTCAGCAATCGGGCATTATACATTAAAAAATCTAAGTTTAAGGGTACATTATAGAACTTTTAAAAGATTGTGGTACAACATGTAAATTTGAAGAAACACACAGGTATAATATAGAAAAACCCAAATATTAAAAAGTGGATGATATGGGTGGAAAAGAGAAGAAAGTAGATGTGACATGTTACAAGAATGAAAAAAAAGAAAGCGCCGGTGTGTAGATTAAATAGAAACAGACCAAAAAGGAAAGTACAGATTAAAAAGAAACGGAGGGGTTACAAACTAAATATTATATGGTCCAATAAAGTTTGATCAGGTTGAGCAAGGTCTAATAAGTTTTAATGATATCCAAAAAGTTGACAAATTCAATGTGTTAAATAAGTTTAAATTTTCCGTCAAAAAAAATAAGTTTAAATTTGACTGAAGAGAAACCCCCTAATTTAGCATAAGCACCACGAAGACTAGCAAACTCATGCACATTGTACTCGCGTTTATCAAGAGTCAAGACCGACACTCTTTTTATATACTACTAACTATTGTTTAATGTAATAATATAGAGTTTTGAATCTTAAATCACTCCCATTATTGTCCTTCCTAACTCGTCTTACGCTCTTAATAAAGAACACAATGATTAAAAGGTGACAAATATTAGCCAGGAGGGTTTAGACTTTAGATCATATGTTTTATTAAAGGTGTGTTTTTTTCATCTAAATTATCTTGAATTTATCTGAGTTAAACTTATATGAACTCTTATCAAGAACTTACTGAAGTTAATTTACGGTGTTAAAATTTATTTAAACAAATCAACTTAACTAAGCTTATCGGAACTTATTAAACCCGAATTTTTTTAAAAAGTGAACGAGAAGACCTAAATGTTTTATATTTTTCCTAATAATTTTGTGACATTATAAATCATAATTTATTTTCTTGAATAATTTATGTAAGTGATTGTGATTTGACAAGATGAGATTATTTGGGACATGGAATGAGACATCGTATAAAATAACGGATTCTTATTCCTTTGTTTGTTATAGTTGTAAGATAATTAACCCTAGCCGCAATACTCTAAAACCTCCTTCTCCCCAGCGAACTACTCAGCGAAACTCGAAGCCCTAAGGGATCGACGTCCGCCTTGGCACGGTAGCCGTCGAGCCCCTACCCCTTTCTCTTTCCCTTTTCGTTTTTCCTTTTATCGGTTTTCCTTTTTCGTTTTTCCGGTCGTCGAAGGTTTTAGGGCAGGGAAATTGTTTGAAGCTCCGGCCATGGGTTCCTTGGTGTTCGTCAAGTCGCCGCCGGCAAGGTTCCCCCTTCCCTGTCTCCCTTCTCTGTTGTGTACGTCAGGGCCTCCCTTTTCCCTCCTCTTTTACGGTAGTCGGTCTCCCCCCCTTCCCCTTCCCCGTTGTTGTGGTGCCTTGGGCTAGTGTTTCTCGTCAAGTCCTCGGCCAAGTCGTCTTTAGGGCGAGGGAAATTGTTTGAAGCTCCTACCGTGGGTTCCTGGTGTTCGTCAAGTCGCCGCCGCAAGGTTCCCCCTTCCCCTGTCTCCCTTCTCTCGTTGTGTACGTCGGGGCCTCCCTTTTCCCTCCTCTTTTCCGGGTAGTCGGTCTCCCCTCCCTTCCCCTTCCCCTTCCCCTTCCCCTTCCCCGTTGTTGTGGTGCCTTGGGCTAGTGTTTCCCGTTAAGTCCTCGGCCAAGTCGTCTTTAGTTGGTGTCTTTCCCCTCCCCGACCCCTGTTTAGTGTCCTAGAGAGTCCCCATTTCCCCCCGGTACGGGCTTCCCTTTCCCCACCCCCGGGTGTTTCGGGCTTCCCTTTCCCCACCCCCTGCTGTTGTCCTTGGTTGGTCGGTTCGGCTGAGTGGTTGCCGCCGCCCTTGTTTGGTTAAGGTGAGGTCGGTTCTATTGTGAAGCGCCGGCGAATTTCATAAAGTGTAGCCTAGTAAAGATCGTTTTTGGCTATGGTCAGTAGTCCTTCATGTTGTCTTAGTCTCGTTTTCTGTCTTAGTTTTAGTTTAAGTTTAATGTATGTTTCTTCCAGATCCAATATCCCTTGCTTTTTTGCGTATGGATGTGATTGGGTGTTCGTCAGTAGTGATCGGTGGGCAGTGCAAGGCTCTTGGTTTTCTGTGACAAAGGAAGATCTAGGAAACCTGGTAAATAGAGCTAATGATCCTGGAGTTGGTCGAGGGATTTGTGCCGCTTTAGGACTTCGAGTGTTGGTTAAGATGAGAGGAGGTTCTCAATTCAGGTCTGTTGTGTGTCGTTCTTCTAGGTTAGAGATTGTGAGGTTGGATCTTCGGATCCATAAGTGGGGCCAAGTTCTTCAATCTAACTCACCCCAATTTCTCGTGATAGCTTCAGGTTTCATCACATCTAAAAAATTCATCTTGTGGGAGGCCCTTCAATTTGATTTGGAGCAAGTTAAGACCTCCACCTCTTTCGAATTTCAGTTTGATGAGACTGAACTCTGGGTACCCTCGCAGCAGGGTCAGAAGTCACCAAAGGACGTGACTTCATTGTTAGTTGATTCCGTAGAATCTCAGGAGGTTGTTTATCTTCAAGGACCTTGGGATTTATTGTCTAGTGGACATTGGGGTCCACTAGCTCTAGTGCGGCAGTCTCTCACAGAAGATCGTCAGAATTTCGTATCACAAATGCGCTCCCTCTCATATCGGGTCTTTTCATCAAGACATATCTTCCAACCTCACCCGTCATTGCTCAAGACAAACTACTTTTGGACTGGACATGTAATAGTTAGTTTTTTCTTCCTAAAGTATGTACGAGCTCATAAAGCTCTAGTTACTGTTCGTTTATGTTTGTTTGGTGGTATTAGCATTAGGTTATACCCAAATTTTAATTAATGCAAATTTTCTCCACCGACCTTAACATCACAATAAGCAAAGCTCTAAATTGCCGGTTCTCTAAATTCATTCATTCATTAATAAGTTACTTTCTTAGTCTAAGCTAACGTGTGAAATTCCTACCTAGATGTCTGTCAATTCTGAAATATGATGGTGTTTCACATTGTATAAGCTTTTCTACCCTTAGTCAATAATGAAGCCCTTTTTTTTAAGAAAAATCATTTTGGTCATCCCTAAATACTTCAAATTCAAACTACCTATGACCTGTAGCCTATGCCTTATAGGTAGGAAAAAGATGGTAATAATAAACATCTAACAGTTAAATGCATTTGTGTATGTAATAAATCGTGTTTGTACGTAAATATATAGTGTTTTTGTGTAAACGTATAGTGTTTGTGTTGTTTTTTTATATAGATGCATCTAACTGTCAATTGTTTATCTTTTCTCTTAGATATATTAGTAGTAAATGTTATTAATTAGTACTTTTGGGGGGGGGGTGGGGTTGAAGCTTATTTCTTTTTACACCAAATGTAGGGGCAAATACAAGCCAATTTGCCATCGGAAAAAAATGCAAGTCAAATTTATATTTTAACAATATTGGCCATAAGAAAATGTCAATATTATATAAAATGATAGAATATACTACCTCTGTTTTTATTTAGACGAAACATTTGACTTTTGATGTAGTCTATTAAAATAATCAAATGTTGCATACTTTGCATCTAATAAAAAATAGAGAAAGTAGTATATTAACACGTTATAATAGTGTATGAAAGTTGATGGTGTTCCATTTTTATTTTAATGATACTACATTTAGAGAAAAAAAAATTGAAATACAACATATTCCAGTTTGTTTAATAAAAAAACATATTCCAATTTGGTCGGTCATGGTAATTTTCAATACCTCCCACCACTAAGGGGAGAACGTACAACTCCCAAGTATGAAGATGTTCCAGTATTTCTAAACTTGAATAAAAACTTTTAGGGATAAGTACTAATTTTGCTTCTTGCTGTGTATTGAGGAAATATAAGCTACTAAACCAAGACCCATACCAAACACAAATCCACTACTCAACACAAACACGAGTGATCTTTTATAAACATGGAGTAGCAACCAAAAGAGAAACCTAAGGCTTGAATCATTCAATAATTATAAATTCATCATCATCCGAGTGTATAATTGACGTGTATTTACCTTTAACCATAAAATCAATATCAATTGGCTTAGTAGTACTCGTCCCTTGTTATTTACCTAAAAACAAAACATCTTAATTTACGATACAAAAGTTGGATGCAGCGCGATGGGAATTTCAACATTTTACGAAAATTTCAAAGATTTTACAATTTGTTTCCTTGTGACCTAGGGCAAACTTTTTTTCTTGTTTTTAGCTAAGTGCAATTTTATTATATTTTCCTTTTATGGCCAATATCTTTTGGTTCGACGATAAGGATGACATTGTAACTTGTAAGGCTCTTTGCAATCTTTGCCAGTAAATTTTTTGTCATTTGATGTAGTACAGCTGTACAGGAACGTGTACATAATTTAGTCCAAGTAAAGAAGGAAATAAAAAAACGACATAATTTATGTGCTATGTTCACGTTTTATATATGCTTTTTAGTGTTATACCAAAGGATCCATGTCATTAGTTTCTGGCTCTCAGTATATGTATGGGAAAGTCTAAAATGCAAAAAGTAAATAATAGTCTAAAATGTGAAAGAAAATTTTATTGTACATAGAGTTAGGCGGCATCTTCTCTTTTCTCTCTTCAAAACCTAGCCACCAATAACAAATTTAGAGGTTGCCATTGATAAGTTTGTCGATAGTAAGCCTCAATTTCTTTTTCTATTTCAGTTTTCTAATCAATAAAGATTACCATCAGTATGGTAGTTATAGTCAGTCCCCTCATATAGAGCTTAGTTATGTTCCTTACATAGAGTTTTGTTATTTCTCTAGCTCATGTCATTCATGGTGACATTACTTTGTTTTTTTGTTTGTATTCTATACGTGAGGTGATACAAATTAAATTTGGAAGATTCGTTTTGCAAATTTGTAGATCTGAATATCCCTTGGTTTAGAATTGTAGATTTGAAAGATATGTCTTACAGATTTGCCAATCTAGCTAGAGGACAAGTCAAGTCTTGTCACCTTATTAATTAACTACTATACGTCAATGGAGCTCCGTCAAGCGATGCAAAGACATCTACAAATTATGCAGGAGCAAATCAAAAGCAATGTTATTAGTATATGGGTGTTGAATACTTGAATTGTGATTTTAGATCCTTTAAGGAATGATTGTAATGACTTTTATCAACCCTTCCCTATTCCTACAAAAAAATGTGATAGAAAATAATCTAGTCTGAGTGTCCAACTTTCTCCCGCTCCGACTACAAGGGTGTAATGGAAATATACACATCTTTTCCTAGATTTAGGATATATATTAGGAAAATTTACCAAAAAAAAACCTTTTAAAAGTTCAATTTTGCGAAAAAAACCTTTTAAAACATTTTTTGCAAAAACAAACCAAAAAATTAATTTTTTTTGCAAGATGAAACATATTCCCATTTTCCGGTGTGGTTTTTGAGATGCATAGGGAGGCCCCTCTATCTTCTTTTAATCCCCTATTTCCATTAACTGCAACCCCACCCCTATGCATCTCAAAAAACCGCACTGGAAAATGGGAATAGGTTTCATCTTGCAAAAAAAATTAAGTTTGTGGTTTGTTTTTGCAAAGAATGCTTTAAAAGGTTTTTTTTTTGCAAAATTAAACTTTTAAAAGGTTTTTTTTGGCAAATTTCCCTATATATTATTGTATAATAATATTTTACATATCTTTCTAGCTAGTTATCTCTTACAATTTTTGTTAGTTTCCTAATTTGATTAGGACTATCATTGTAACCCTACAAATATTGATCAATGAAATACAATCGAATGGAGACTTTACATTATCTAATAGACTATTTAGCCTGGGACATACTTCACTTTGAACACTTGTTTGAAATTTTGTTAACAAATACCACACTTTGAACACTTATTTGAAATAAATACCTAGGTTGTTTGAAATTTTATATAAATACCAACTTTCTGCCATTTCTTTTGGAATCACTACCACTTAATAGATTAGTGGCATGTAAAATTACCTTTTTACCTTCTATTAATCTCCTCCTCCACCACCACCACCAAAACCCCACGAAACTCACTACCCTTGCGATCCCCTTCTCTCTTCTAACCACCATTACGAGGTGGTGGTAGTTTCGTAGTTGATTAGTATTGTGGAGTGGGTTGATTTTTTGGTGGGTTGAGGTGGTGGTGGTTCCGTAGTTGGTTAGGGTGGTGGGGTGGGATGATTTTTGAGTGGGTGGAGGTGATGGTGGTTTTGTAGTTGGTTGTGGTTGTGGGATGGGTCGATTTTTGGGTGGGTGGGGGTGGTGATGGCGGCAACAGTGTCAAGCATGGTTGTTGCATGTGGTAGGGGTTGTGATGGTGGTGGGGGAAGGGCAAAATCGTAATTTCATGTGCCACTAACGGAGCAAAACTAACGTTTTTGCATGATTCCGTTAAGTGATAGTGATTCCAAAAAAAATTAGTCAACCTTGGTATTTATATAAAATTTCGACAACCTAGGTATTTATTTCAAAAAAGTGCCTCAAAGTATGGTATTTATTGACAAATTTTCCTATCTCATATGAATAATCATTATTTAATAGTTATAATTCCGCGAGAAAATAATACATTTTTTTCATAATAATGGGGATATGATACTATCAAAGCCAAAAAGCTTAATTCAAAACTATACACTCATACACCAAGCAAAGCAACTAGTGGCATCATGGTAGACGATATTTCTCAAAGAAATTACAACCAGGACATAAAATTATTAGATCTTGTCATATCTTATAATCTGAGTAGTGCAGAAAAAAATTATTGTTTCACTGAAAATGTGAGTCTTTACTCTTTATATACTTGCAATGTACATAAGAACTGAGAACATCATTGTTTCACGAAAAATGTTCAAGATATGCGAGTCTTTGTTTACTTGCGATGATAGTCCAATTTCTTACCTTAAGTTTACTCGCATATACTTCATCTGCTTTTTTAGTTGCAACATTTGTCTTTTCACATTTACCGGCACACTTATTTGAACGTTAATATCTCATATTGGGTGTAAGTAAAAATTATAAAAATTTGATATTTGGAATCATCGTCGTATTGAGGAATCTAACAAGACCCCACTTGACTATGTTTTCTCTTATATAATGGTGCAAGATTACTTAACAAAGTTGGTTGATGAATAGTGCCAAAAAGCAAATGTTGCAACTAAAAAAACAGAGATAGTATATACACCACTAATATACATTGAACAGAAAGTCGTTTAATAATATGAAGTACTATAGTTTCATAAGAATGATAATAAAAAAATTACATAGCACACTTAAACCTAAAATTTTATTCTTGAGCAAATCCCAAACCTTGTTCGAAAATGATATTGTGAATAAAACTACAAGGGTGTCGGATTACCGCGCTACAAAGCTAAGCAAGAGATCTCTATAGCTATTCTAAACTTTTTTTTGAAATTAAAAATTAATCGGTTTTTTCACCATATACCCCGACAAATTGGAAAATTCACCATATACCCTCAATGTTTCGAAATTCACCATATACCCCCGAGTTTTCAAAACCGTGCACCATGTACCCTTTTTGCTAACGGATGTTAACTCGCCGTTAGTTTTATTTACGATTTTGCCACCATTATCCTCTAACCCTAACTTTAACCCTAATCTAAATCCTAACCCTAAAATCTAAACCCTAATCCTTAACCCTAAGCCCAACCCCCTCCACAAACCCTAAGCCCAGCCCCCACCCCCTCCCCCTCCCTCCACCGGCCCCCCACCCCCTCTCCCCTCCTCCTTCCCCTTCCCAGCCCCTCCTCCCTCCCATCCCCCTGTCGCAGCTCCCACACCCTCCCTCCCCCTCTCCCCATCACAGCCCCACCCTCCCCTCCCTTCCCTTCGCGCCCCATCCCCCCCCTCCCCCGCCGCCCAGCCCCCCCCCGGCCCGGCCCGGACCACCATTCGAACCAACCCACGCCCGTAAATCGAGCAACCTAGAAATCGAGCCACCCTAGAAATCGAGCCCGGATTTAGGGGGTTGGTTTCTGGATTCTACCATTCGGGGTTTTCGAATTCTACGGGGGAGGGGCGGGGTGGGTTTCGATTCTACCCGAGATTCGGGGGTTGGGGGTTGCGACGAGGGGAAATCGCCGCGACGGGGGGGGGAGAAATCGCTGCGACGGGGGAGGGGAGATCGCGGGAGGGGGAGGGGCGGGTGCGGCGCGGGGAGGGAGGGATGGGGGATGCGACGGGGGGAGGGATGGGGGCGCGACAGGGGAGGGGGGAAATCGGCGCGGGGGAGGGGCGGGGGAAATCGTTGGCGGGGAGGGGCGGGGGGCCGCGGCGGGGGGGAGGGGAGGGGGATGGGGGGCTGCGACGGGGGAGGGGATGGGGGGCTGCGACGGGGGAGGGGGAGGAGGGGGAAAATCGCCGCGGGGGAGGGGCGGAGGCTGCGGCGGGGGAGGGGAGGGATGGGGCGCGACGAGGGGGGACGGGGAAGGGGGGGGGGGCGTTGGGGGTGGGGGGGATAGGGTGGCAGGGGTTAGGGTTAGGGGTGGGGTGGGGTTTAGGGTTAGGGGTTGGGTTAGGTTTATTGTTTAGGATTAGGGTTTAGATTTTAGGGTTAGTGGTTAATAGTAGCAAAATCGTAAATAAAGTTAACGGTGAGTTAACGGCGGTTAGCAAAAAGGGTATATGGTGAACGTTTCGAAAACTCGGGGTATATGGTGAATTTTTGAAACATTGAGGGTATATGGTGAATTTCTTGATTTGTCGTGGGTATATGGTGAAATAACCGAAAATTAATTCATTGATTTAAAGTCATACGACATCTACAATGGAAGCCAAAACTAAACAAATACATATCAAAGTGAAATAAATACAATTCTAATATGACAAAACCACGATCGTTGAGTAGATCTAACACTTCGAAAACCCTTGTCTTTCACATCGTCGTTCCGATGCAGCCTTCCTGCAGGGGGTCTATCGATCTTTTGTAGTTTTGAAGTAGAACTAGATTCAATTCAAGTGATTGTAAACGAAGTACTGACATCTGTTGCAACCCCGCATAAATTTCAATCAACAAATCAACCTCTTGAATTACATAAAAACCCAAAAACAAAGTCTCCAAACTCTCACATGGAGAGAGATAAAACCCAATATATGGGTAGATATAACCCAATAAATGGGTAGAAAAACTCTCCATTAGAGAGACACTGAAGTTTATTAGAAACATTAACATAAAAAACTAGTAACAAAAGGAGAAAAGGGGCTTACCACCGCCCAAAAGGGTGGCGGTAGCCCCTAGGTGGAAAATTAGGGTTTTGTGGGTGAGGAGAGAGAAGAGAGAAAATAGGGGAGAGGAGGCCCTAGGAGAGAGAGCAGTTGAAAGTAAAAACTGTTGTATATATTGTGGTAATTTCTTCTAAACTAAATATAAAGATAAACTAAAACAAAACGAAGCAATACTGAATATGTTGAAACTGCTAAATTTTCTAAACAAATCTTCAAAAAAATGAACTAATCACTAAAATTAACTTTGCAATAAAATTCACTTTTACCACTTTCTATTTACTAAAATTAAGACTTAACCTAAACTCTAAAAATCTACTTTAAAAGCTATTATTTTGGAGCATGACCCTGAAGTTCCCTAACAAAAGTTCAAGACTCCACTGCATCAGATGAAAATTTCGGTGGACATTTCACATCTTAGTACGAGTAATTTCCTCCAAGAAAAGGAAGCAAAGACAAAATATCTACACATAAAAACTAATAAACGTTTACTTTGTGAAATTTCATGAAACTGATTTAGTGATTTACAATATGCATGAAGTCTAAGACCATAATATACGACTTCAAGTGCTAGACTCTTACACACTTATCACATCACAACTCGATCGTATAGTATTATTAATACTATTCCACAAAGATGGGTTAGAAAGTCAAGATGAGTTAATTAGAGTAACATTTACGGTACATTACTTAATTTGATGATCATATACTAACTTCTTTTTTTAATACTAAATTTTTTTGTTGGTTAAACTCGCAAAAGTTTGGGGAAGGGAAACGAGATTCATGTCTCCTACAAGACCTAGTGAGAGTCTAATATGAACCTGTTAAAGCTAGAAATCATACAGCTAAAACAACCAAAAAAAATTAAAAGGTATACCTAAGACGATAATATCCTTTAGGTATCCACTATTACCATCGAATTTAAGATTTTACTCAATTTGTCAAATATATCAACTTATATTGCTTAGTGAAAATTCAAAATATTCTCTGTAAATTCTCACAAACGTAAATCTAAAAACATTATCAATGTAAAACATCATGTTAGATTCGTTTCAATGTATATTTTCAACTTATAAAATTCATATATAAATCTTACACATACAAAATTATAGCCACTATTAGCTCTACTAATAGAGACATTCATGTCAATATCCATGCTAATGATAATATATCCCCAAACATTATATTTGTTTGTCGCTTTACCATCAATTACCACTCTAGAGGTGGTATCGATTGAGAACGGAAATTGTGAATGAAATCACATATTTGAAGATGAGATTTATTACCATGATAATGCGTAGGGGTTTTTTCCATGCACAATAAGTATAAATATAATTGCATTATCATTACAGTCATTTAGTAACGTCTATTAAACGAATTGTAAGGTTCAAAAGTTAATTCTAAAATGAAATCTCGCTATATTTGCAGAACATATCTCCTACAAAACTACAACCATTGTAAAGCTAGAATTATACGATTAGACTTTCCACCAACAAAAGTTTATATGTAGATCTATTAGAGAATGAGGGAGTGGAAGGGTGGTAACCCCTTTCATCTTCCACCCACATGTTGTGGGTTCGATTCTCATCAGGGGGTTTGGAGGGGTTTGGGTAGATTATATTTAAGTGCCCTATGAGAGGACGTTAATGTAATTTATCTTACCAAATTTTTAAAATTATAGATCTATTAAATATTTATATTTATAATAACACTCACTCCACTTCCTTCATAAATTATACTTCAAATAAATTTAACGAGGAAAAAAGAAGGGAAAGATAAAAAAAGGGGACACATTCGTACAACTCGTGAGTTTCATGGAAGCGTCAGTTCAAACTTTTGATTTGTCCCTTTCGCCATCTATGAATCCCTCGGCCGGTCCCTTTTTGATATTCTCTCTTTTTATTTATACAATCTAATAATGTAATTCGGCATGTGGCACGTTTTATTTGACTATATAGTAGTATAAATTTTAGTACTTATACTATATTGTATATGTCTATATACCTCTAATAATAAGACAATTGCACATTTGCACTTATGTCCTGTCTCTTGCGTCAATGATGCAAGCTTCCTTTTACAAGGAGGGTATTTTAGGAATAGGACATAGACATTAAGATCCTTCCAAGAAAATGCGGTATAGCCACCGGAATATGCTTTTGAATAAAGAAATTAGAGAATATATATAAATATATTTACATGGCAATTGGCACCTTTTGAATTTAACGGGAATATAATTTATCCAATTCAATTTCGTTGTCATAGGTAGGGTTAGCCGGTTAGCTATAAGCCGAGCCGAGTCGAGCCGAGCCGAGCCAAACTGTTACATGATTTGACTGGGTTTAGTTTGTTTTTACTGAGTTAAAACACAGCTCATATTTAAAATTCCAGTATGAGCTTGGCTTGATAAGAAATCTTGAGGAAGTGTGATCGGTGCTTGGCTGGCTTGATCAACCATGTTTAGTAAATGCTTCGTTTGGTTCTAAATATATGCAAAACTTTGAGTTCTGCGTAATTCATACCCTAATTTTGACCATAGTTTTTTTTTACAAATGTGTTAAGAGCATATATTATTATGTAAAATGTTGTTCGACTATTTTCGATGTCTATTGACATCATATGAACTTTTTATAATTTTATAATTGTTAATTAGAAATAGTAATGGTCAAAATTGTGCGTTGACAAATGTAAAAAATAAAATAAATTGGTATCTTGATCCTTGGGGGTGAAGGTTTATAGTAAAATCTTATTAAAATTCTAAAATTACTAGTATTTTAGTGAGTGAATTTGCCGAACTTGCAAGCCAAACTCGATTATTTACAAATTCAACTCATTTTGGGTTCGAGCTATATATTGAGTTCAAACTCACCTCATTTAGACCCTTAATATCTTTAATTTTCTATTAATAAAAATTCGATATCTTGAAAAATAATACACTTGTACTAAGAGAAATTTATTATGTTCCACATACATATTATTATTTATTACTATATATATTATTTATTTTAATATATACTCCCTACGTTTTTTATCTTTCGACTTAGAATCTTGACACTATTCATACTTAGGGTGCATTCTCCCCAGCTTATTTTCGGTTCGATTCGGTTCGGGTTCAATTCGGTTCGGTTGAGTTCAATTCGGTTCGGTTCGATTCGGTTCTAAATGATAATCATTACTATTAATTAGTTATAATTTATTTGATTCGATTCGGTTCAAATCAATTGATTCGGTTCAATCCGGTTCGGTTCGATTCGGTTGTTTTTATGCCGAAGAGAACATGCCCTCGAGAGAATCTTCTCAATTTTTTTCAATTTATAAGAAAAAACATAGTCATGTGTGTCTTGTTTGATTAGATGCCTCAATTAGTACTTTATTAATATTCAATCGTTATAATTTTTACTTAATATATAATGAAAGATATTTAAGTTCAAATAGGTGCATTGGAAGACGCGTACGGGAAAGTGAGAAGGATAATAAAACAAAGGGAGTATTATTTATTTTAATATATATTTATTTTAATATATACTTCTATATTAGTAAAAAAAAGCTGGTCGAAGTGAAACAACAAACAAGTGAACAATGCTAATATGAAATAGGTAAAAACTAAAAAAGAAATTGTGGGAGTAAATATAAGATCTAGGTCAACAAGGAGTGTATTCCCTCCATCCACTATAGTCTATAGTAGTGCAAAAATATTTGTGACTTGTAATCAGTGTATCAATTAAGTTTGTGGTGGACAATTTTTCTCGGACGTAGGAAGTACTTGGCATGGGGGTTCGATCTTGAA
Source organism: Beta corolliflora (assembly GCA_947648045.1). Lineage (NCBI taxonomy): Eukaryota > Viridiplantae > Streptophyta > Magnoliopsida > Caryophyllales > Amaranthaceae > Beta > Beta corolliflora. Next base: position 55,757 of record CANSZD010000230.1, on the reverse strand, counting down.
AATAAATGAGGCTACTTGGATATGGTGAAAATATTATATCGAACATGGTTTTACGAGTTACGCTAGGTTAATATTTTTTAATGTTTAATTTTTGCAAATACGTTAAGCTAGTAAATGCACGTACAATAATCTGTTTGGTAAAAGGTATTCTATCCATTTCAAATATAAGATACACACATTTTACAAAGATTTGTTTTAACCGGACTTATACTTCTTCTATTTCATATTCTTTGCCAACACTTTGACCAAAAAAATTCTCACATTTTTTGTTAAAGTCTTGTAAGTAATTCAGAACAAAGAAATTAAAGTATACTACTATATGATATATAAAATTTATAAAAATTGTAACATTAGATTTGTCTTGAAAACTACTTTAACAACTTTATTTTCTATTCAGTAGAACTACGTAATTTCACACTCATATCAACATGTGTTGTGTTTAAACACTGGATATTAACAATGCATGTGATTTTTAAACTCGATAATATACTTCTGGTATAAGCGTTGAGATAGAAATCTATTCATGGTCATGATTAAAATAAAGAAAAAATCGAAATAAATAATTTCAACTTTCACCTATTTTCTCAAAATAATCCAAACTTTTGAATTATTCTAGAATAATCTCAATTTCTTGGAGAACTTCTTAAATTAATCTAAACTATTAATTCTCTTGTCTATACTAATCCATCTTAGGTCTATAATATATAAAAAAATTAAGAGTTCGGATTATGTTGAGAAGGCACCTCCCTAAAGTTGGAGATATTCTAGAAGAATAATAGTCTAAAGTTGAAATTATTTTAAGAAGATATGTGAAAGTTGGGATTATTCATGTCAATAACCTCTAGAAAATTTAATAAATATTCATGAGAAAAACAATGTTATTACAAAGTATAGCAAAGTCAAATCAACAAGTTCTAGTTGTTTGACCTCATATTGGATAATTATAAATATATGTTTAGATCTTTCGATTAACTAACTTCAAGTTAAGGGCCTGTTGGATTCAACATATTTGTGCTTATCTAAACTTAGTTGAACTTATGTAAATTTAAGCGAACCTATCTCGAACTTATTATACATTATTTTATGAGAGTGTTAGACCTTATTTTTTTATGAACTGAACTTATTTAAACTTATTAGGCTTTATCTAAAATTAAATTATTTTCTCTAATAATGATTGAAAATAAAGTGAACAAAACAGACTCTAAATTGAAAGGGGATGCTTACTGACTGCAAACGTTCTACTACACCATTACATAATGTTTCAATTTTAAAAAAAATCTCAAAGGAAATGGCTTAATCAAGACTTTTTATGCTAATAAATCAATTAGTATTCCCTTTGACATTCTTCCTATAAAAGGATGTTAGAAGAAATCAAGGAAATCCACTCTTTGCAACTGATCTCTTACTTTTAGAACTTTTCTAATACATTTTCATATTTTTCTCTTATTTTTTAGTACATCTCTTTCCTCTTTTGTCGTCCAAATAAGACAATTAATATTCCTATAAAATTTAATTTATTGAACACTTCAATAGAAAAACAAGAAAAAACATGTAAAACTGAAGGAATCTAAGAGAAGCATATCCAAAATCGAAATTTATTTCCCTATCTAAACTTTGGCCCTGATTGGTAATTAGAGGTTAGCTGTTAATGGTTAACTATTTGCATTAGTTGCTAAAAGTTAGCTGATTGTATTAGTTGTTTTAACTAGTTGTTTGTATTAACTGTTTGTGTGAAAATGTTTGGTAGATAATTGTTAGCAGCTGATTGGTACTTTATTAGGTGAAATGACCAATAAGGATACTGAAATAATTTATGGGATGGGTTTTTTTTTTTGGTAAAAGGTAGTAAATTTGACCAATTTTAGGATATACTTCTAAATTCACAAACCTCTCTTCCGAAAAAGCTCCTACTAATAGCTTTTCAAAATTAGCCTTTTGGACTCAAACCTCTCTTTCAATCCTCTCTCAACTAAACACTCCCATTACAAATTTGGACTAGTTAAAGCTCTCTATTCGTCTTAAACCTCTATTTTTACCCCAAGACTCTATCAACCAAACACCCACTCAACCTCACCCATTAAGCTAAAATGTGTACATATGATATCCATATTCATGCATATGGAAATGCAATCATTGACAATCCTCAAGGATTGTGTTTCTAACTTTTTTCATATTTTTATACATTTTTTCTCTTTTCTATGTTGGACTGTGTGGGTCATTATCAACCATCAAGTACACATATTATATATAATGTGTATATATATATATATTAGACCCAAACTAAATAAATTCCCTGAGCATTTGTGTACTAGTGAGCATCAACTGAGAAGTTTAGAGATAGAGAGAGAAAGAAAGAAAAACTCACAAAAAATTTGCTCTAAACCCAAAAAATAATTACAAATATTTGATTCATAATTTCTTTCTCAGAGGAAAAAAAAATTAACAAAAGGAGGAGAGAGAAAATGGGAAGAGCTCCATGTTGTGAGAAGATGGGGTTGAAGAAAGGTCCATGGACTCCTGAAGAAGATCAACTCTTGATTAATTACATTCAAAGTAATGGTCATAGTAATTGGCGTGCTCTTCCTAAACAAGCTGGTAATTATATTTTTGTTATGTTTTATGTATTTAAATATTGTTATTTTTTTCCTGAAAAAAATCAGAGTTTTTTTCTTATTTTTGTGGGGTTATTATGTAATTATTTAAGTAGTTTTTTGTTAAAAAAATTGACATTTTGGGGTTATAAATGTTTTTGATTTAAGGTTTATTAAGGTGTGGGAAGAGTTGCAGGCTGAGATGGACAAATTATTTGAGACCTGATATTAAAAGAGGAAACTTTACTCAAGAGGAGGAAGAAACTATTATTAAGTTGCATGAAATGCTTGGAAATAGGTATGTTATATCATGAATTTCATGCATTTTTTTGAGCCAATTTCTAAGTCAAAAATTAGTTGTGGAATAAGAAAAAATATGGTCTATGATTTTTATTTTTATTTTAAAAAAATTTATTTTCAGGGTCACTTAAATATAAACAACTAAACTTAAATTAATTAAAACACATTTTGTGTTGTAATTTTCTTTATAAAGTATAACTAAATTAAAGAACTCCATTGTTTAATTTTTCAGGTCAAACTTATTAATCTTCAACTGTAATATTTCATCAATATAAATATTAAAGTAATATTTGTGATTTAATTAGCTCTTAATTTATCTCAATATATAGTATATTTTAATCTTTTAAGTTTATAGTAACATACTTATTTAAAATGTAATTAGATAAAAGGAATACATTGAAAAATAAAGTCAATTATTTGAGGAGAAAGTGCATTATATCTTTAGGTGCTTTTTTTCAGTGTGAATTTTGGATTTTGTGTCCTCTTCCTTTGTCATTGTCAATATAGGTATGCGCCAATTAGTCAATATAAAATCTTCATTAACTTTCTACTGTTGAAGCCAATTGACCTGCACTACTAATAATCAATGTTATATAGAAGTAGTTTTCTTAATTCAAAAATGGGCTCAAATATAATAATTTAATTACGTATAATTTCTTTCTAGTTGAATAAACTTATTTAAACTTTATTTTTTCTGTAATATTGTAAACTTAAACTACTACTTGATGAAATACTCTGAATTATTATTTTAATACTTACTACTTCCTCCGTTCCATAATAAGTGAAACATAAGGATTGGGCACAAGATTTAATAAACATCACTTTCAAAAGCCAAAAAGTCATAAAATACCCTTTTCATTATCAAAAGGAGGAGAGAGAAAGAAACCACACAAGTTTGTGATGGACTTTTGCTCTTTTTCGTTTGTCTTTTTTCCATTTAAGGTATGTCTCACTTATTTTAAAACGTTCTAAAATAGTAAGTGTTTCACTTATTATGGAACGGAGGAAGTATTAATTAGTGTGATTGTTAGTCCCGTTCTTTTGGACTGGAAGAAACTGAACTGAAAATAAGTCCAAAAGAAGACTGGAAGAGGGCTTTAATTTGTTATACGTATCTCAATCACTCATCTTTTACAGATATACTCATATTAATAGTTGTCAGTTTGTCACGCTTGCATCATAACTGAAAAAGAGAGTATATAGATATTATAAGCTTTAATATTACGTATTCTTTAATTTAAGCCTTCCCTCATGATTCACGAAGAAGTGGGCCTAACACCAAAATTGTCGCATATACATTTGCACTTAAAATAGTAAAATCATGTGGGCTGCTTACAAGATTCCTGAGGTGGCTCTGACCTCTATAATTGTTAAATAGAGCACATACTTCTATTTGTGGGATTCCATTACTACTATTATGGCTAGATAAGAACAGTTCTCTAATGAACTTGCTAGTGAAAGAGGGGTAATTTGGTAAATCCACTTGACGCAGGTTTTATTATCTCTTGTTAGTTTGAGAACTGTATAGTATCTAGCCATGTTTCAATTACACCTGTTTTAAAATTAGTGCTCGTTTGGTTGAATGTATAGGATGTAATTTTGTAGAAAGTTCCAATCCCGGTGAATTTTATTTCATATGAAAGTAAAAATGGTCATTGGTTAAGTATGAGAATTGGGCTAGTAATTTACTTCCTTCATACTTCACTTTATGTTATAACAATATGTTGTTCAGGTCAACCAAACAAACATATAGTTTTTTAGGAACTTTCACTTCCCATGACTTTACATATCGGCCAAAACACCAACCAGCTATAAAAGTTAATAATTCCTCCGTTCTAAAATAAATGAAACACTTCTCTCTTTTATGTGAGAGCTCTTTGAGGGAAACGTTTCATTTACTTCAGAACGGAGGAAGTATACAAGTTGAACACGTCACGGCCCTAAGAATAATCCTTCTTGAAAAGGTGAAACCTGTTTTGTCTGCCATAACAATAGGAGCTAATTTGGGGGTAGAGTATCAAAATGACCTATGGACCATTTATCATTACTCATTAGCCCTACAAGCTCCTCAATAGTTTTTAGCATTAACAATCTATTAACAAATAGTAATGGATTGAAAAATCAATATATAAGCAATGTTGCATTAATATTTGACAATAGTGATCATTTTAAAGTGATGAGTGATTTCATATTAAAAAATGTCCTACAATTTTCGGAGTAGGGTTGACACTCATTAAGAGAGACAAAGAAAAAGCACTATAAATATAAAAATTTTGATTGTATTTTTGCTATAAAATTTACTCCTATAAATTTTGTAGGGATCACAGGATCAGTGATTTTGTTTCTGTACGAAATTTATTGGTACAAATCGATCACGACTGTTCTGGCCCCAACCCATACATTAAATAAGTTTTATGATTGCAGATTGCGTGGTTTTTTTTTTTAGGTGAACAAACGGTACCATAAAACTTAACTTGTCAGGGCATAAAGCCTTTTACAATCCATTCTTAAAATGTCTTTGCAATAATCCGGGGGGAGGGGGAGATGATTGATTACATTAAGGGAATCTGGCCCACTCCTACACCCATGACATAGCGCATCCGCAACTTGATTGTCCTGTCGTCTAGCGAACAATATTTTCGTTTCTTGGAAGTAGTGCTGCAGCTCCCTGCAAGCCATAACAACATCACCGTAAAAATCTTCATAATCCGGTTGTGTATTTGTGATCATCTCCACTGCTTGCTTGCAATCCGAGTATAATACAATATGCGTGTAATTGGCCTCACTTGCCATATGTAAGCCTTGGCGAAGTGCTAGTAATTCTGCATGTAAAGGGTTAGAGGCATAGGACAAGCAATAGAAACCACAACACCACTGACCTTGAGAATCACGTATTACACCTGCAATGCATATTTTAGTTTCAATATTCACAAAGGATGCATCAACATTCACATGGACCCATGGGTGAGGAAACTTAACTCGGGTGGGAGTAAGGGTTAAAGACGAGGAGAGGCTTCTGTTTTGATTAGCATTAAATTCTTTGGCAAGGGTGAGAGCATTTTTTAGAGTAATGGGGGTGGGGTATAGGGTGTAGCATCAAAAATGAACCCGTTGCGAGCTTTCCATATCCCGAACCGGAGGAATGGAGCCGGGGCCGACCATTTTAGGCCATCAAACTCTTGGTCTATGTTAACAACAATTCTAACCCAGTCCTCTATATGCGTGGCCTCCCAAAAAATGTCGGGTGGGGTGACAAGCATCCATACTTGGGAAGCTTTTGCGCAGTCTCTCATAACATGTAAGGTGTTTTCCTCCCCCCAATTACAACAAGGACAGTCCGAGGAAGGGATGATTTTTCTCGAAAATAGGAGTAACTTAGTAGGGATCCTGTCCCACCAAAGCATCCACACAAATATCCTAAGTTTGGGACTTGTATTCATCTTCCATATCCACTCACCTCCCCTCTTTGCAGCCCTATGATGAACATAACTTGCATAGGCTTGGGATAACGAGAAAATACCTTTTACCACAAGGTTTGAGAATTTTTTATCTGAATTTCCGTCAAAGGGAATGATATAGGTACTAATCCGGTCTGCTATGAATTTTGGGAGGGGAAAGGATATTGCTTTAAGGTTCCATTTGTTGCTATGAATAAGATCCCTGACGTTAAGGCTTGTTTCGGCTTGCGATAAAGGCCCCTGGATCCAACTACGAAGGCTACCTATCCCTAACCAATCATCATGCCATACATTGATTGACTTTCCATCTCCTAATTTCCATCTTGTATTCCTTTCCAAAAAAGGAAAACTTCGACCAATATTCTTCCAAACCTGGGACCCTTTACGAAATGCTATACTAAAGTTGGACCTAATATACTTCGAAGAAATACAATCCTTAGCTAAGCTTGGATCTCCTTGTGTTAATTTCCATCCAAGCTTGGCTAACATAATGTGGTTAAGGTCACTATGACTTCTAATCCCTAGACCCCCCATATGTTTCGGAAGAAAGGTGTGAGCTTGCCCTACCAGATGAATGCGTTTGACGCTCTCGGAGTCACCCCAAAGGAAGTCATTGCAAATCTTATCTAACTCACGAAGCGTGGTCTTGGGCAGTTGCGTGACTTGCATATAATAGGAAGCAACCGTATTCATTGAGGATTTGATCAGGGTAAGTCTACCTGCTCTGGATAAAAGTTTGACCTTCCACATGGCAAGCTTCCTTCTCACTTTGTCAACCACAAACTGAACCTCACTTCTCTTTGGTCTTTTGTTAGACAGAGGGAGACCAAGATATAAACCTAGATTCTCACTTTCCCGAATATTCATTGTTTCTTGGAAAAGGATTTTGTGATCATCCGAGGTGTTTGGGGGAGAAAGTAAGGCGGCTTTTTCCTTCATTAATCTTTTGGCCTGAAAGCGCACAAAAAGTTTGGAGAATTTGACGAAGAGTAAAGGACGTGGCTTCATCCACCCTCCCAAAAATGAGGAGGTCATCAAGAAACATTAAATGTGAAATAGGAACCCTATCTTTTCCTACCCAAAAGGGTGTCCATGCCTTCTCAAGGCAAGCTTGATTAATTAGGCTAGTTAAGTGTTCCAAACAGATGTTGAAAAGAAAGGGTGACATAGGATCTCCCTGACGAAGGCCTCTAGAATGGTGAAAGGTTTCAGTTTTTTTGCCATTAATGAGAATTGAAGATGAAGCTTTGTTTATGCAATTCATGATGAGGGTGATAGAATGGGGATCTAAATTATGATCGCCAAGACATTGCCTAATGAAGTCCCACTCTAGTCTATCATAGGCCTTTTCTAAATCCACTTTCAGAGCAAACCACCCCAGCTTTCCTTTTTTCTTATGCATAGTATGAAGGACTTCAGAAGCTACCACAAGATTAATATCAGTGCCCCTCCCTTGTATAAAACCATTTTGATTCTTGGAGACCCAATTGGTCATAAAGGGTTTCATGCGATTTACTAATATCTTGGTCACAAGTTTGTAGATCGTGTTACACAAGCGTATAGGTCTCAATTGTTTCATCGTTTCAGGGTTCGACTGTTTGGGAATTAGACAAATTAATGCTTGCCCTAGTTCTTCCGAATATCCCCTTTAGCAAACCACTCTCTAACCTTTCCACAAACATCATCCGCTACGATGTGCCACTCTTTTTGAAAAAATATGGGGTGAAAACCATCGGGCCGGGAGCTTTAAGCGGTTTCATGGCAAAGAGGGCTTGTTTAACTTCCTGGTCAGACGGGGGTTCGGCTAGGTGAATTTGGTTCCCAAAGGACCCTAAAATGGTTCTATGAGACCTAGTTTGATCAGTGTTGTATAGGTCAACATAAAAATCCCTAATCAATTTATGAAGGTCCTTAGGGTCCGAGATAAGGTTCCCAACACCATCTTTCAGGCAACGGATTGCACTCCTTTGGCGCTTGATAAGCACACTTCGATGAAAGAAAGCCGTGTTTCTATCCCCTTGGCTCCCCCACTCAATCCTACTCTTAGCTAGCCAAAGCCATTCTTCTTGCAAAAGAAGGTCCATAAGTTCATTTTGGAGGCTTTCTTCTAGGTTAAGGTGATAAAGGGAGTCCGGATTATATTGTAGGTAGTTTTGAATGCCCTTCAGACGAGCATTGACTCTTTTCTTTTTAGCGTAAACATTACCGAACACCTTACCATTCCAAAGAGACAACTCATTGCCTACTCTTCTAAGCTTTGTGCTAATTGATTCCTCACTACCTACCCAAGCTTCTTGAACTACCCCTTCGAAGGTTGGATCCTGGAGCCACATAGGTTCGAAACGGAATGGTTTTTCCCCAGATAATGTAGGGGGGGTCTCAAAGGTGCATAGGATTGGCGCATGATCGGAGGTGATCCGGGGAAGATGCCAAATACAAGAGTTAGGATATTGAGTAAGCCAATCATCATTTCCAAAACCTCTATCTAACCTCTCAAAAATGGGATTAGTTTTCCTTTTATTAGTCCATGTGAATTTTGGGCCATTGAAACCAAGATCAAGCAAATTGCAGATATTAATAGTGTGATTAAACAAGTTAGTGCGATGGGTGTTTATTGGGTTGCCCCCCCATTTTCCGATTGACATAATACTTCGTTGAAGTCACCAACAACAAGCCATGGCATACAAATAGTTTGTGAAATCTCATGCAAATTATCCCACATTAATCTCCTTTTACTAAACTTAGGGCTAGCATAAATAGCAGATAAAAAAATAGGGGGGTTCGAATTTACCTCAACAATGGCGTGAACTCCTTGGGCATTCTTGCTAATAATATGAACATTCACGCGAGCGGAATTCCATAAAATTAGAATGCCCCAGCCGTAGCCAATAGGATCGACAAGGAACCAAGAATCAAAAGGAAGGGTACCGACAATGTTGGCCGTGTGAGCTCGGTTGGTTTTTGTTTCGGCGAGAATGAGGATGTCCCACGGTTGTGAGTGATAAGATGCATAAGGTTGGGTTTAAAGGTGTTTCGCGCTAAACCCCGCGCATTCCAATATAGGACGAGACATATTATGAGGGAGGTGTGGTTTCCTCTTGAGTGCCTTTATGACACCCGTTTGTTTTTCGGCCCATGGGTTGACATGTTCGTCGGTCATTGGGCACACCCACTTGTGCCTTTGCGGTTTGGCTCTCATGGTGGTGGTTCTTAGGGGTCTTACGCCTCTGACCTCGTCCCATTGGAGTGTTAGTGCTAGTTGCTTCAACATGGGTAATATGTCCATCTCCATGATTGCATTGGAGTTGCCGAGAGATGTCCACTCTATTGCCGAGAATTTCGATCGTATCCTTGTTCTCATTTGTGGAATGAATGGTTGCGGGTCCACCACGGCCCCAACAAGTGTAGCACTTCCCTCTCTTCGTCTTCGGCTACGACCTCTTTCCTTAGTAGCCGCCGAGAAGTAACCATGGCACCGGTGGTAGATGCGCCGCATCTTGCAATTGGGGGAAGGTGAGCGGGCTCTATCACTCCTTGGTGATACATTAGTAGGCCCAAGTTCGCTGGTTCCACCTCTTTGGGGTTCAATACCAGTGCCTTCACTTCCGCGAACGATAATTCGTCCATCATCTCGCCCTCTTGGCGGAGATAAAAAACGTGTCTCTGGTCTACATCCATCAAGAGTGGGAGCATTGGCTTGGAAATTATGTGAGGATACCTCCACTCTATTCTTTGGACGTGAGGGGGGGAGCGAGGTGGAGAGTCGGGGGGTGAATTTTCGGATGATGGGGGTGACAACGGAGGTGGGGTGATGTCCGACCTTGTCACCTGCGTGATGATGAGTTGATGAGGAAATGCTGGGAACATCTTGAAGGGGGTTTGGTTTTTTCAGGGTTTGAAAGGTGTTCTCAGTGAGAATTTTTGTTGACTTTTGGCTGGCAGAGGGGGTGTGGTTTTTCGGTGTTTGGGAGTTAATATGGCTAGGAGATGGTTTGTTTGGCGAAATCTGAGTAGCAGGGGATACTTTGTTTGGTGGTTGCAACATTGCAACTTGACTAAAATTATTGTAACACTATAGTTGAATAATAAGGCTCTGAAAATTATATAGTTAGTCTATAATTTGGTTATGTCATCACCTTAATTGCTACAATTTTTTTTGTCAATTGCTTGATTAATGATTCTAATCATCACCAAAATCTCTTGGAAAATCTATAGGTGGTCCGCAATTGCAGCAAAGTTACCGGGAAGAACAGACAACGAGATTAAGAATGTATGGCACACTCATTTGAAGAAGAGGCTCCCTAAGCAAATTGAGCCGGATCAAACCGGCTCCAACATTGCCACCGTTGATACCACCGTGGGACCCACCAAGAAACGAGCTCGAAAATCGAGGACAACGAGAAAGGGAGGCATTCATGAGGAGGTCCCAGCACGGAAGCACATGAAGTGCATGGATAATCTCGAGAAAGACAATAACAATAACGATAACAATAATAATAATAATGATGATAATGACCCTACAAGTTCAGTATGCTACCCAGTTTCTCCACAACCATGCACTAGTGAAGTGTCTACAATCACTAGTACTAGTGCTAGCGAAAATGACAATTGCAGCAAGGAAAATGTGGAAGAAAAGAAGGGATACATTGGGGATTTCCCTGAAATTAATGATGATTTCTGGATGGAAGTATTATTTGTTGAAGATACTGCTAAGTCTACCGACGATCTACATTGCATTTCGCCGGATGTTTTGATGACGGAGCCGATGAGTGTATCGGATACAAAGGTTCATAGTGACGATATGGATTTTTTCTGGTATAATCTTTTGACACGATCTGATGATTTACCAGAATTTTTTGAGATGTTGTAGTAATTAGTTGTTCAAAATTAGGTAGTTAGATTCTCTAGTTCTTTTTGTTTAGAATTTGTTCCTTTTTTTTCCTCACATGTAATATGGTTGGAAAATATGTCTTTGACATAACTACAGGTTTGTTTTTTTGTAACTTGAGGTATCTCCAATGGTGTCCGCAAAGAATCTATGTCCTCATTATATTCTTGGCCACAAGAGAACACACTTTAATGCGACAAAAATTAGCCTATAAGGCTAAAACAATAAACTTTCTTATAAAAGCACAATTCTTAATTGTCTACATGCACTTGTGGTGTCGTTCTCTTCAATTATAAGCTATGAATTTCTTTGTGCTCTTTCTTAATCAACTTATTACCTGTCACAAGTAGTGGTGTTAGGCTATCAGCGAGCTCAAAGGCTGAGCAACCCTTCGACTTGAGCTAGGGGTTGCTAATAGTTCATAATATTTGATTTCGAGCTTGAGTTGAGTCTCGAGCTATTTTGGAATTCTAATTTTTCATGTTCAACTTTAAATTTTTGGTACTTTTTAGAGCTACCCGTTAGGCATTGGTATAGTGCACGTTCTCACTATTAATTTAATTTCCATTTAAATTTTATACTGTATATAAGATAGCAAAAAAATATTTAATTTGTATCTGATCTGCTTGTGAACTTCTTGAGTCGAACATAGTTATGTCCGACTTATGAAAATTTCAAGCTGAACTTGAATAGTTTAAAAGCCAGTTAGGTTCATCCAATCACAACTCACAGTTTGAATCTTAGCACTAAGGACTAAGGCTCTGTTCTTTTGGACTGAATTAATGAAAATTCAGTTCAGTTCAGTTCAGTTTTGTTCAGTTCAGTTAGTTTCCTCTCACAGTTTTCATTCACTTCACTTCAGTCCAAAAGAACAGAGCCTAATTGCAACTTAATTAGTATCGCATTTGGGGATTTCTCTTATTTCGCAACCCTAAAGGGTTTGACATATAAAGTTGAGTTGGTGAGATATTCAGTTAAATATGTCCCCCATTTTATTATCTTTGAAATATTGTGTCTTTTCGATTAAGAGTGTGGATTTAAGTGGTATTGTTATTATCTTTGAAATATTAGTATCATGATTCATGCATAATTGCATATCTTTAATTATCTAATATTAAATTTACAAAAACTTAATCAAAAATTTGAAAATATATATTATATTGAAAAAATCTATATTATTTGTTTCTATATATTTGTAAAACTTAATTAAATACGCGAATAGTACTCAAATCAGAGTTAACAATTAAAAATACCGAAGGAGTATTATTAGAGATGTAGATTGTACATTGGGACTGACGAAATTATTTGATAGTTCTGTATTTTATTTTATTATCAATAAAGGAACTCAGCTGTCTAGATGGATGCTGTTTTTTTATAATTAATTATCTAGATGGATGCTTTGTAATCACTTTGATATGCATAATCTTTTTCCACATATAAAAATTATCACGAGCAATGAAAGCCATCAACAAATTGTGCTATTAAATAATTTGTCTCCTAAGAAAGCCAAAGAAATTTATTTTATACGACTAAAATTTCTGGGGGATTTGTTCTATGAGATTCCTGATTAAAGCAGATTTTGTTGAGATAGATTTAGCTGTATCAGTATACAGTAGCCAATTAAGTCTTTGATTACCCAAAAAAGAGCTGTCCTTTTGCGTCTTATTTAGTGAGCCATCGGCGCGCCCCACCATGCAAGACATGTACGCTGATTTAATATGAGAAAGTACTAACCTGCCATGATTGTAAAAGCTCCTTTCCTTTATTTTATTTTTAGCTTTGTTTATGCAAGGCTAAGGCTTTATTCTTTTGGGGACGGTTTCAGTTTAGTTCAGTTCAACTTAATTTAGTTAAATTTAATTTAACTATTTTTCTCTCACAGTTTTATTCAGTTCAGTCCAGGTTAAAAGAACAGGGTCTTAGTACTACTCCGTCCCTAAAAAAAATCTATATAATTTGCTGTCGGGGATAATTAAGACAATTTCCCAAAAATAAGAGAGAGAAAGGCAAAATGGTGAAAGTTTTTCTTTTGAAAAATACAAAACTAAAAACAATTTTTTGATGACTGAAAATATATGAATGTAAAGGTGGGGCGAAAAGGTGGATAATATGATGGGAAAGGCTACCATTTTTAGATGAAGTGAAAGTGTGTATATTAAAAAGAAACGGCCTAAGAAAAGTATGTAGATTAAAAACAAATAAGGTAGTAACTTTAGTTGGTGTTAGGTTCATAACTCCATTTCATCAATTTATTTAGGTATATTTAAACCTAGGCATGGGTCGTAGGGGTGTTCATTTCGGATATCCGACCCGATCCGAATTTTTGGATCAGGAAAAATGTGATCCGAATCCGATCCGAAAAAGTCGGATATCCGAAATTTCGGATCGAAACAGATCGGATATCCGAAAACTAAAAAATTGAATTTTCCAAAGGAAAATTTCATAAAATAAGTTTCGGATCGAATCATTGGATATTTCGGATATCCGACCATAAAACCGGATATTTCGGAGCGGATAACCGAAAATATCCAAAAACAAAAAAGTCGGATTGGATATCCGTAAAACCGGATCGACCGGAGCGGATATTTATGAACACCCTTTATGGGCCGGACCGGGCCTGTTCACGAGCTCGGCCTGTGGGGTTGGGGCAATGGCAGGCGGGCCGGGCCTGGAATTTTCATATTTTGTCCACGGACCGGGCTCGTGCCTCCTACCGGCCTGGCCCGTGTTTTATGTTGTTTTTTTTTTGGATTCTTGGCACATTAAGACAAAAAAAAACAAAGAGAAGGGGCGTTCGGCCCACAGGCCATATAGGCGAGCTCGTGCTTTGGGTCGGGCCTGAAATAAAATTTCTTGACCGTGGCAAGCCCACGGCCCACGTAGCGGACAACGGGTCTGGTCTTGATCGGGCTAGTACCAGGCCGGGCCGGCCCGCGTGCTGGCCCGGCCCATGCCCACCTCTAGGTATATCCTCTTCAGTCAAATTCTACTTATATAAACTTATTAGCACTGAACTTACCTTTTTGTTAGAATGTACATGAGCTGATTGGCTTCAAAGTTAACTTGTCTTAACTTATTATAGTTGTAAGTTGAACTTAGGTAGTGTAATACCCCATATTTTTGAGTATTTATTCAAGTAATTAAAATATTTATTTTCTAAAATAAATATTTTAAGCAAAGGGTATTTTAGTAACTTCACTCGTTTTTAAATTATTTTGGTGGGAGATGACGTCAAAATTGGATTTGTTAAGCTTTTGGTTTTAAATCCTAGTCAAAAAAATTCAAAAACAAAAACAAAAACAAAACAAAACAAAAATAATTTTTTGAGCCATTTTTTTTTACGGGATTCTATATAGTAAATGGGGAGGGGGTTTTGTTTCCTAAAACTTCCAAATTTATGGAGGTTACAAATCTTGGTTTAATCTCCTAATTTATGGTGAAGGTTACAAACTATTTAATTTTGGAAATTAAGTACTATCTATTCTACTCCTATAAATACCCCATACCTTAAGCCATCTTTTCCACACAAAAACTTTGAAGAATCCATACTCTCTTACTTCAAGGTTCTTCCTTCTCTTCTTATCTATTCTAGTTTTATATTTCTTATTTAAGTTCCAATTTCCTTTGGTTTAAGAAAAAGATTTCCATGTTTCTTACTCAAGAAAATATTATGCTCATGATAGGTTATTCATGTTTAAATTCATGACTAAGTTCATGTGTTAAGTTACTTATTAGATTTTTATATTATTGATTGGTTAGGAGATCGTTCAAGATTAATACTAAGTGGAGATACTAGTATACTCTTTGTGCAAGATCAAGGTACGTTATGTAGCTAGATCTTTTGAAATGTGGTTTTATGTGATAAAGTTGTTTATTGATTTAATGGTTGGATTGATTTAGAATTTTGGTTTAAAATGGTTACAACATTTTATTATTCACTTTTGTAAGAGAAAAGAAGGAATGATTTTGTTAATCATTTTTATATGAAAGTTTTATTATAATTTTTTGAAAAATTTAATTTATTTTTACAAGGAAAGGTTTGATTGGTTTTTATGAACTTTTAATGTTCAAAAAGTTGTTTATGGGAAAGGAGGTTTATTCATGACTTACAAGTCATATTATTATTATTATTACCGCTTGATTAACATCAAGAAGGGTTCATGCTTCAAAGTCCACTTGTTGGCAATTATTGTTACCCCTTGATATAAATCCGTGATGGGATGACTAGCTTGGGGGGTGTGCACACTTAGGAAAAAGGAAGGGGAGATAAGAAGAGGAATTGTTTTCAAGATTATTTTTAATCCAAGTTATTTGGAAAGAGTTTGTTCTTAAAGGTTATTCTTGAATTATTAGTTAAAGTGTTTGGAAATAGTTTATTCTTAAAGAGTTATTCTTGAATTATTAGTGATGGAGTTTTCGAAATATAAATTGTTACGAACTAACAAATGTGTTACTTATCTAGTACATTTCGTACTCAGTTTTATACTGACGCGTATTTCCTTTTTCCTATTTGGCTTTGCCCTATTTACCTTTTGGTAAGCAGTTTTGCAGGTGAATTTTGGATGTGCATGGGAGCATACGAGGAAGGGGATCTTCACCTAGATTAGGGTGTTTTATTTATTTTGAGTATTGAGACAATACTTACTTTTATTAACAAAGAAGTATTATTATCTTTTGTTAAAGTCTTCCGCTGCAAGTTATTTTGTTAGTTAATAGTTGGTTGCCGAAAGCGTGTTAGTAACGTGGTAGTAATACTCCTAAATTACTCAAGTATTATTTACAAAATTATTTATTTAAAAGTGAGTAATTTGAATTGGGGGTGTTACATGTAGCTCTTATTTGCGCCAAACATAACTCATATAAATGAATTGGCTCTAAATTGAACTTATCTCGTCTTATTATTGAACTTAATTGAATTCCCATAGTGATAGTCTAGACGTATAGGAGCCCGCTAAAACACAAATTCTTGCAATTGAAAAGAATTAGCAGCTAATCACAAAACCTTGATGATCTTCTGTAATCGCTATGTACAAATATTATCTACCACCTAATTAGTTTATCAATTATAATGATATGCTAGATACAAAGAAGCAAGCGAATGTCTTAGTTAACACCTTTGAGATCCTATACTTTGCTTGAGACTGAAGAGTTAATTAACAAATTTTATTGCATTACCATGACTCGTTTTCCAAATGTTTGATCGAGTCACTAAGGTCCAGTTCTTTTGGGTTGAGCTGAACTAAAGTGAGCTGAATTGAACTAAAACCGTGAGAGGAAAATAGTTGAGTTGATCACAATATATGCGAGATTCAATATATATAGCTT
This sequence comes from Beta corolliflora, assembly GCA_947648045.1. Taxonomy (NCBI): domain Eukaryota; kingdom Viridiplantae; phylum Streptophyta; class Magnoliopsida; order Caryophyllales; family Amaranthaceae; genus Beta; species Beta corolliflora. The sequence goes on along the minus strand of CANSZD010000230.1, from coordinate 39,195 downwards.
AATACCTTTCAAAACCATCGTATATCAATTCTTGGGGGGGTTAATTTAAGCCCATCAAGAATGTTAATAAAGCCTTTGAGGTTCCGAATCCTCTTCTTATGATGAGGCTTAGAAACACACAACTATAACCTAATAACTAATTTTTTTTTTTTTTGAGGGGAAACATCAAAGCTAGCATTAATCAAGGGACAAAATGTCCATCAAAATATAGGAAGCCACTTCCGGAGGAGAATGGTTCTCCCAAATCTGTTCCACCCCAAAAGGGATTAGTCTAGCTAGATGATGAGCCACAAAGTTACCGTCTCTTTTCACATGAGACCAAACTAGAGAAGACAAACTAGTACAGGAAACTAAAATATTAGACAAGATATTATCTAAATCGGAAAGAAAAATTGCATTCTTCGAGAGCCTTCTAATAACTGTTTGACAATCCGACTCAAGGATGATACTTTGGAGGCCAAACCGTCTGCTCAATCTCACCCCCATCTCTATCGCTTTGGCTTCAGCTATTTCAGGAGCCCAGTTTGCACGAACTCGGCGTGTTGCTGCAAACACCACACCTCCAACACTGTCACATGCAATGACTCCTAGACCCACCCAGCCATCTACTGCTAGAGATGCATCCACGTTCACTTTGTGCGAACCTACTGGCGGTAAGCTCCACCTGTTCGAACTAGCTGCATACTCTTGAAGCTTGCGTGGGTAAATAGCTTTGGCATATTTTCCTTGCTCCTCCACATATCGCTCTATAACAAAATCTGATTTGGGGTGGTTTTATCATTGAAAACTTTGTTATTTCGTTCACCCTAAATACACCACAAAAGAAAACCTGTTTTCATTCTCACTTTCACATCTACTTGTTGCCAACTCTCAAGCACGTCACACATAGAGAGGTTCTCATCCACAACTTTCAACACTTCGCATCTGCTGTCCTTCCATAAATCAACCAACCGAGGGCAGCCAAAGAGAGCATGGTGGGCAGTTTCGGGCTGGCCACAACCCAACGGACAATCCGTGACATCCACCAGGTGGCGGTGGTGTAAAAGTGCACGGACAGGGAGGGTATTGGTACAAATTCTCCAAAGAAAATTACGTACCTTAGGACTTACATCCAAGCTTCATATATCAACCCAGGAACTGTGATAATTATCAAGGTTGCCTCCTTTACCCAACATATAAGCTGTTTTAACAGTGTAGTGGCCATCTTTGGAAAAAGTCCACGTTAAATCATCTTTAGGAGAAGGGGAACTGAGGGGGATGGACATTATACACTTGATATCTCTTTCGTTAAAAATGTCATCAATGATCTGCGTTTTCCATTCCATGCAACTTTCATCAATCAGATTACTTACCATGGACATATTTGCACGCGGCGCCGAAGTGATATGCCTGCCATCATCATCCAAGACCCAAGGGTCCTCCCAAATGTTGACATCCTTGCCATCTCCAATACGCCATAAAATGCCTTCTTTAAGCAAAGCTTTTGAACTCCAAATGCTCTTCCAAGAGTAGCTGCATGAGTATCCCATAAATGAATCAAGGAAAACACAGTTAGGGTAATATTTTGCCTTCATGACACGCCCAAGGAGAGAATGGGGGTGTCGGATGAGACGCCAAGCTTGACGTCCAAGAAGAGCATCATTAAAGACCGCAAGGTCTTTAAAACCCATTCCACCAAGGCACTTCAATGTACACATATCCGCCCAATTCTTCCAGTGAATTTTCCTTTTTCCATCTGAGCTACCCCACCAAAACCGAGCCATAGCTGCTTGAATCTTCTGAATAACCATGTTAGGGAACTTGTAAACTCCCATCAAATATGTAGGGATAGCTTGAATGACTGCCTTCAACAGAACTTCTTTTCCGGCTCTCGATAAAAGTTTTTCTTTCCAACCTTGGAGTTTCTTCCAAATTCTATCAAGGAGCGAATCAAAAATAGCTTTTTTGGATCGACCCGCAATAGAAGGGATACCAAGGTACTTCTCATGTTTATCAACCTTGCGCATCTGAAGAATTCCCATGAGTGCTTCTGGCGATCCCGAACTTACTCCTTTACTGAACGAGACTTCCGACTTTTCATAATTAATTTTACGCCCGATGCCAATTCATAGAGGTTGAGAATATCAACTATTTCAGTGCATTCTTGTCGGGTAGCTCTAGTAAACAATAAGCTATCATCAGCAAAAAGAAGGTGGGAAATTTCCGGACCGCTACGGCTGGCTCTAGCCCCATGAATCAATTTCTCCTGCACTTTCTTCTGAATCATCTTTGAAAAAACTCCTGCAATCAGAATGAATAAATAAGGGGAGAGAGGGTCCCCTTGTCTAAGCCCCCGTGCTGGAGAAATAGAACCACATACTCCTCCATTAATAATAAAGGAGTAGGAAACAGTGGACACACAATTCATGATCAAGTTTACCCATCTACCATCAAAGCCCATTGTTAACAACATCTTTCTGAGAAAGCCCCACTCCACTCTGTCATAGGCTTTGCTCATGTCAAGCTTCATAGCAATAGTTCATCGCTTGCCTTTATTCCTGTGCTTCATAGAATGAAAAATCTCCAATGCAATGAGCGCATTATCTGTAATAAGGCGCCCGGCACAAAAGCACTCGGTTTTATCGTAACAATATCGAGCAAAAACTCTTTCAAACGCATAACAATAGCCTTAGACACCGACTTGTAAAGAACGTTGCATAAAGCTATTGGACGAAATTCAGCAGCATTCTTTGGATCTTTCACTTTCGGAATGAGAGCAATATTAGTCTTGTTCAGCCTAGCAAGGAACTGAACTCCATGGAGAATATCACTGATAAAAGACGTCACATCATCACCTATAATGTGCCAAAATCGTTGATAGAAAATGGCATGCATCCCGTCCGGCCCCGGAGCTTTACAAGGGTGCATCTGCTGAAGTGCAAAATAGATCTCCTCCTTGGAATAAGGTTTCAGCAAAACTTGATTACATTCATCAGAGACAATAGGAGTTATACAGTTTAAAACATCCTGAAAATTCATCTCAGAAGGGTTAGAAGAAGTAAAAATATTGCTAAAATAATTAGCAAAAGTGTGTTCAATATCAGCTTCTTCCGTGCACCAATCTCCACTTGAGTTAAAAATCCCCTTCACATAATTTCTTTTCCGTCTCTGAGAGGCTTTATGATGAAAATATTGTGTGTTTTTGTCCCCATCTTTCACCTCAGCAACCCGGCCTTGATCGTAAGTACCAGTATGCTTCATGTTTTTCGTTCAATTCGTCTAAATTCTTCTCAAGCGCCACACACTATTCATTACTTTCAGGCGAAATGTCACGTTGTTGGGCCAAGGAGAGGGCCTTTTCAACGTCTTTGATCTGCTCACTGAGTTTGTTGAATGATTTTGCACTCCACGCCTTCAAACTGTGACCCAGCAAAGTAATGCGGGAAATAATACCTTCCCCAAACGAGTCCTCCCAGGCACTTTTAACAACCCCTTCGAACCCATCATCCAGCATCCAGCAAGTCTCAAAACGAAAGCCTCGTTTATTCTTTCTTTGGCTAGTACAGGTTTGTAGACGGGTGATAATAGGCACATGATCAGACTTGTAGCGAATCCCATGCTCCACTATACAACTCGGAAATAAATGCAACCAAGTCGAAGAACAGACAAACCTGTCTAGTCACTCTCGTATTCGAGTAGTAACATTAGACCCCTCTCCCAAGTATACCACATCCCTGTGAACCCCAAATCCCGAAGAGCACAATCATCCAATGTATCTCTAAACGGAATCATCTCCCGCCTCACTCTATCCGCACCCCCTTCTTTCTCCTCATAGCTAAGGATCTCATTAAAATCACCACCTATAAGAATAGGAGTGTGAGACATCTCACAGAGAGATTGAATCAGTTCCCAAGTGCGGTATTTCTCCTCCTCCTCTTTCGCCCATCCATAAAGTCCAACAAAACGCCATTTGCTATCTCCCTCCCCAACATCCCCACAGATATGGTGTTGGGAGAAAGAAATCAAGGAAAAAGTAACATGCTCTCTCCAGAACAAACAAAGCCCACCTGCTCTTCCTTCACTAGAAACTCCAAAAGCATTTGCAAAACCAATTCTACTTTTCAAAGCTTCCGCATCATGTCTCTTTAACATTGTCTCCGAAAGAAAAATGATGTCGGGGGCATAAGAGATGCTCCACCTCCGGAGCTGACGAACTGACCAAGGGTTGCCCATCCCTCGGCAGTTCCAGCATAACGAACTCATGGTGACTGGCGGGGTTGGTGTGTGCCAACCTCCGCCGGACTATTGGAAGACAAATCATGCACAGGGCTCAGCTTAGACCGCTTCGAAGCAACCAATACATTTTCCACTCCCAAATTATCAGAATCATGCATTCTTTTATTAACAGTAACAATAACATTCTCATCAGTCTCCATTTGCACATGTTCCCCTTTATCAATCAATTCATCACGAATAACACGCTTCCATTGACTAACACGTTTTTTTGTCACATGTGTTGAAATTTCACCTAATAACTAATAAGTGATAAACTTATCACCAAGATTATTTTAGAGGGGAAAACATTACTTTTGAGCCGGATTTCCCTCTCAAATTAAAACTAAATATTAACTTATTATGAACAGCATCATACGGTTCAAAAATGATGTCCAAAGTTCAAGTTGAAATTATGTGTCGCGTGATGATCAACAAAGCATAAATGCCACAAAAATGGGTTTAAAGGTTGGAAGTTTGGATTAGTGAACTTGAATAAAGATAAAGAATGGGTCCCATTTTCCACCTCTAGTAATGTTTTGTATCTAATCTTATTTTTTGGTAGATGGAAATTTAGGGATGTCAATGGGTAGGATCTGGACCGGATCCTCTAGGATCCAGATCCATATCCCTTTTTCAGGCATGGATCCAGATCCGACCCGGATCCGTTGGGTAATAAAATTGAGGTTCCAGATCCAGATCTATTGGATCCTATGGATCCGGGTCGTAAACGGATCCTAACCTGTTTTCTTCAAACGACCCTAATTTTCACAATAATTAAAGATTTTAAAGAACAAAACAACGTCATTTAGCATCTTCATTTGTCGATGTTGAAGTAACAAGCATTCAACCTTAATATTACAAATCCAAGCATGAATAACATTAAGAGTTTAACATTAATTTTTACCCTTTTTAATTATATATTTTAAAATAACTTTAAAAAACGGGTAATGGATCTGGGTCCGGATAATAATTTAGTACCCGACCCGGGACCGTTTTTTAAAACTATGATCCATAACCTACCCGGATCCGTAGGGTCCAAATTTTGAGGATCCAGATCCGCTAAAATCGGATTTGGATCCATGGATCCGGGTAGGGTCCATTACCCATTGACATCTCAAGATGGAATACACTGCAAAGGATGCTAGATAAGCTAATTTTTTTTTAAGCTATGATTAGTTGAGAATAACCTGTCCGAAAAAAGAAGATTAAAAGTGCTTTTTGATGTCTTATAGTAGTTCCTTTTCGGTTTTACCCTATAAAATATGTCCAATAAGAGAATCTCTCCGATCAAAACACGAGGAAACAGGTTTGGGAAAAACGGGGAAAAACGGGGAAAATGTTATAAAGAGAAGTTACTGTATAAAAAGAACTTGATTAAGACGATAAGATGGTGAGATTCATGCTTGCTTTAACAGTTAGATTGGACATTTTCTTGGTCATCCATGAATGACATGCCATTTGCCGAATACAGTACATATAAATATAATGATATAATGCGACATGATATGGAATATGGTTTAATTTTCTACGTTAGAAATGATTAACATCTATCTCAGAGATATTCAACTAAATTTATGTACGTAATAAATAGTATTTATGTGCAAATAAATAATATTGATGTGTAAACCTATAATGTTTGTATTGTTATGTGTTTATAGAGTAGCAAAAAGAGAGAAAAACAACACAAATACTAGTTGTTACATATATGCAGATTATACACGCACTTTGCTAGATGCATCTCTCAGATAAATGTCTACCATTTCTTGGCTATGCTATATGCATGGATCCAGTCATTAGGTTTGCATATACAATTGCAACAAATTATTGTTTTTATTGCTATAGCTAAGACCATGTTTATCTTCACCTTAATTTAAGAACTTATTATTTATTCTTGTTAGATTATTACGACCATATCTACTAATTCTATTTTTTTGGTTCTTCCTAGTTACTTTACTTATATGGTCAAATTTTGATATATTTGACTTTCAATATTTGCTCTATATATATAAAATGGAATTGTGTGAGTATTAGTAAGGATAGTTTTGTAATTTGATTATGTATTCCCAACATATTTCCAATACTCATCTTAATAAAACGAAATTGTGTGAATATTATAGTTCTTACTCTTCAATTTCCACTTTCCCATCCCATATTGTAATCTCCAGACTCCCAATATCACATGTCAAACTCCCCGTTAGGGATTTATTCATTAGTCGTCCTTAAATAATCTATAAAATAAATCTCACAAATAAAATCGAAGATATGTTTGAGCTATATACATTTTTTTTAGGATTTTGAGCTATATACATGTAACAATGACGCTACATTTTTTTATTGTTATTATAATTAATTATAGCAAGGAGAAAGATCATAAAGAATTATCACCTCTTAGAAATCAACCATTACGATTTTACATATTAAGAGAAGAAGGGGGAAGGACTTTTCCACCCTCGATAAATCCACAATGGAATATGATCTTATACATCGAAAATTTAAAGCAACATCTATTACCACTAGGCCCATATTACTTGATACTATTCATGAACTTTATGGCAAAAAAAATTTTTCCATCCCAATTTACATTATTTAGTATATAAACTATATAACAAATGCAAGCTGATGAATTGATGATCATCACTCATAATTTCTTTATGCAATATTATAGATACAATATGAGCAATTTAGCCATTTAGGTGGGATAATGGTAGAAATATAGAACGGCAGATGATGACCATCAAGGGCTTGGTTCATGCGTTCAGAGAGCGACGATGCCTATTCGGTGAAGGCAATGTACAATTGTACACGCTCGCACTAAGGTGAGTAATGTGCTAGCACAACACAAGCATACTTACTCCATAAAAGTACTTGTTATCTCCAAGATATGTGAATAATATTATTTACGGTTTTTTCACCATATACTCCTGACAAAATTTTTTTTGCACCATATACCCTTTCGAGTTTCCAAATTCACCATATACCCTTGACGTTTTAAAAAATACCTCAACCTACCCTTATGACTAACGGAAGTCTAACACCGTTAGTCATTAACCCCTAATCCCCCCTCTAACCCTAATTAGCTAACCTAAACTAAACCTAACTCTAACCCTAACTCCTAATCTAGTACCCTAACCCTAACCACCCACCCACCACCACCTCCCCCACCACCCACCCACCACCCCCGCGGCCCCCCTCCCCATTCCCCCACCCCCGCAGTCCCCCCCACAGCCCCACCCCCCCGCATCCCCCCTCCCCTCCCCGCAGCCCGCAAACCCCTCCTCCTCCCTCCCTCCCCCTCCCCCGCAGCCAAACCCCCCTCCCCTCCCCCCGCCCCGATACCCCCCTCTCCCCAGAGCTCTCCTCCACTTCCTCGCGAAAATCCGTGCGCCGGTTCTAACTTCGCCTCCGGTTCTAACTTCGACGCCATAAGTATGACACCTTCAATGCCCTCCATCATCCGAAACTATCCGATTCAATGTGCTTGAATCGACGGTTAACCATGGTGGCGGAGGCGAGGAGCGAGAAGGAGAGGGAGTTTGTTTAGGGTTCACGCAGCGGGGAAGGGGGGAGGGGAACGGGTTCGCGATAGCACTGGGGAGGGGGGGTTCGCACAGAAGGGGAAGGGGAGGGAGGGAGCGGGGGTTCGCGCAGCTTGAGGGGAAGGGGAGGGAGGTGGTGGTGACGGGAAGGGGGAGGGGTCGGCGGGAAGGGGAGGGGGTCGGCGGGGAAGGGGAGGGGGAAGGAGGGGGTGGTGGTGACGGGGTGGTGGTTAGGGGGGTGGTGGTGCGGTGGGGTAGGGGTGGTGGTTAGGGTTAGGGTCCAAGTTAGTAGTTAGGGTTAGGGTTAGGACCCAAGTTAGTGGTTAGGGTTAGGGTTAGGGGCCAAGTTAGTGGTTAGGGTTAGGGCCCATGTTAGTGAATTAGATTAGGGTTAGGATTAGGGTTTGATTTAGGTTAGTTAATTAGGGTTAGGGTAGGATTAGGGCCTAATGACTAACGGAAGTCTAACACCGTTAGTCAAAAAGGTAAGTCGATGTATTTTTAAAACGTCGAGGGTATATGGTGAATTTGGAAACTCGAAAGGGTATATGGTGCAAAAAAAAATTTGTCAAGGGTATATGGTGAAAAAACCGTATTATTTAATGTCTTCAAAAGTTTTCACTTACTACTAACCCGAAAAAACTTAATTTATCTAGGTAGATAACTCACAAAAGATGAATATTAATTAATAGTATGATACAATTCATCAATATATATATATATATATATATATATATATATATATATATATATATATATATATATATATATATATATATATATATATATATATATATATATATATATATATATATATATATATATATGGGTTGAGTTCTAATGAAAATCCTCTTACGGTGAGAACCACTTAAAATGAGCAAAAACTTCACAAAATGAGCAAAAAAAGTAAAAAATGAGCAAAACCATAAAATGAGTATAAAAATATTAAATGAGCAAAAACATAAAATGAGCAAAAATATAAAATGTGAAAAACTTAAAACGAGCATAAAAAAGTTAGATGAGAAAAACGTAAAATGAGCAAAACTTAAAATGAGTAAAAGGTTGCGAAATGAGCATAAAAATGTTAAATGAGCAAAAACATAAAATAAGCAAAACCTAAAATGAGCAAAAATGTTGTCAAATGAGCAAAATCTTCGTAAAATGAGGAAAAACAAATGGTTCTCACGGTTCTCACCATAAGGGTGGTTCTCATATGAACACACATATATATATATAGTAAGTTATCTACCCAAATAACATTGCTTCTACTAATAAGAAAAGGGAAATTTTTTAAAAGAATTTAGTTTAAAATGGATGAAAAGGTTAAAAGAACATAATATGATCCCTTTAGTCTTTACCTAATTGAGGTTTTGGTTCCGTGATTTTTTTTTTTTGATATTTGGTTCCATGACAGATAGCTAAAACTGAGAATGCCAAAGATAGTTTGAGAAGCAAACCAAACATCTTCAACTAAGGCTTAAATAAACTCAAATCTTTTGTTCCATAATTTTTATACCACTTACGCACTACAATTTTTATCAGCTCACTACGACCCATTATTTACCAATTAAAATTTTTAAATAACAAAATAATCAACAAACAAAACGTCAATAATAAAACACAAATGATGAGACAGAAGATTTGAGTTGAAACTTAAGTCGCAAAAAATACAAAATTCTCCTTGATTTCCAAATTATAGATAATAGCCCACGGGCTAACTTCTCATGGGCTTGTCTAAAAAAAAACACATTTCCCATGGGCTATTATTCATTACTTAAGCTACACCAAAGTATAATAAAAAACCATTAGTCCGTCGACGGTGCGCACGAGTGTAGGAATAGGACGGTGCGCACCATCCAAAACGCACCAAAAAACAAACAAAACGCGAAAAACTGGAAACAAAAAATAACCCAATGAACATCTTCAATATTCCACTGAACAGTTAAAAATTTACCACATGGGAACCTTTTTTGAATCAACAATATGTTAATGCAGTGAACATCTGTTCATCTCCAATGAACATATAAGTAATGACAACATAAATATTTATCACAATGAACATATAAGTAATTTGAAAGAACATTTTGAAGACTTGGATGAACAAACTAACATTTGAATCAACAATATGTTAATGAAGTGAGAAATGAACAATAGTAAATCCCACAAATGTTTATTCCAAAATTGCAAATGTCCATTGAAAATTAGTGTGTGTTCATTAGACTACAATGTCCATTGGAATAATCTTGATGTTTATTGGTTTACATGAACAATAGTAAATCCCACAAATGTTTATTCCAAAATTGCAAATGTCCATTGAAAATTAGCGTGTGTTCATTAGACTACAATGTCCATTGGAATAATCTTAATGTTTATTGGTTTACACTTTACAATGCACATGGGTTGAAAAATTTGAGGAAAGAGAAATTGAGGTGGATTCCACAAATGTTTATTGGAAAACTGCAGATGTTCATTGCAGACCGTTTAAACGTTGCGTTTTGAAGCGTGCGCACAGAAAGCACCATACTTCCGTGCGTACCTTCAAATTTTCGGAAAACTTAGGTCTTAGGATTATAAATTGTCACGCGCTAATTAAATAAAATAAAGTCGGTGATCGGAAACCCGAACTACAACCTCCGCCACCCCTTCTATTTTTATCCTAATCTCTTTCTTCCCTCTTTTTATTTTCTCTCTCTTCTCAATTCACCGGAAAAAAACCCTAATTTTTTCCCGGAAAATTTCGCGATTCAATACTTTCGCGAATTAGCCAACAATGGCGACTGCATCAGGTATGTTATCAACGAGAATTCGATTTCTTTTCTTTCTAGGGTTTCGATTTCTGTTCTGTTCGATTAAGTTAATCAATTGATTTCGTTCCGATGTTATTTTTCTCTCGCAAATTTCATTATGTTTGTAATTCAAGATGTGTTGTGTAGAACAGTAGAAATTCATGTTTGTTGGATTCGAAATTTATCGTGTAAATAAGAAGTTTCAATTTTATCGTTATTTCGCAAAAAATTGAGCTCTTTTTTTTGTATTATTTGTGCAATTGGAGATGTTTCTAAATTGTTTAAGGGAAAATATTTGCAGTGGCATTTAAGTCGAGGGAAGATCATAGGAAGCAGTTAGAATTAGAGGAAGCTAGGAAAGCTGGGCTAGCACCAGCTGAGGTTGATGAAGATGGAAAAGAAATTAATCCTCACATTCCACAGTATATGTCTTCTGCACCTTGGTATCTTAATTCAAATAAACCTGTGAGTTTCTGTACTTTTTGTTTGGGTTATTTTTGTTTATTCAGTTTGGCGAATCGAAATTGCGGAACTAACAAATATTATTGGTGGGTTTTCAGAGTTTGAAGCATCAAAGGAAATGGAAATCGGACCCTAATTATACGAAATCATGGTATAACAGAGGTGAGAAGGGTTTTCAGGCAGAGAAGTATAGGAAGGGTTCTTGTGGAAAGTAAGTTACTTTTTCTGAATACTCCTTATGTTACCTAAATTTTTATCCTTGGGAAGTATATTCTTGCACTCCTTCTGTCGCTATTTGGTTGTAACATTTGCTTTGTTTTCAACGGTCTCCTGGTTGCACCTTTGACCATCGATATATTTAGTTATGTATTAATCCAAATTATTAAATATCATGAATACACACATTGAAACAAATCGGACAAGTGATATTCTTTTGAATTAATGAAATTATACGGTCATAATTGATGTAAAAAGCAAATGTCCCAATTAGAGGGAGTATGTAATGGAGCTACCTCAGATAGAGGTAAAGTGAGAGCTTTACATTGTACGTTGTACAATCTAATGAGCCCTTTTTTTTTTTGGAAAATTTGTTAGATTTTACGGAAGAAGGTTATGTTTCTCCTACGCGGATCTCATTACATTTTCATCCTGCAACTTAGTTTGTTTTTAAATCATCCTAAACTTTAGTGACATGCTTTACAACTATTCTGATGAATTTCTTTCATGTTGAGTACTCACATTATTTCTTAGAAGAAAATCCTTTTTTCTTACAAGTTCTTTTTCATGTCACGTACTTGCACTTATTCTTGGAAATTCTTTTATCTTTAGTAAATACTTTGATTGAATATTTAGATCTTTTTCCATGTTCCTAAACTTGTGTGTTCTTTGCACAGTTGTGGCGCCATTACTCATGATTCAAAGTCCTGCATGGATAGACCTCGAAAAGTTGGAGCGAAGTGGACAGGGAAACACATTGCACCAGATGAAATAATAGAGGAGTTTGAGCTTGATTTCGATGGGAAACGTGACAGATGGAACGGTTTTGATCCTGCAAGTTATGCCTATGTTGTTCATAGATATGAGGCAAAAGAGGAAGCGCGAAAAAAATACCTGAAGGAACAGCAGTTGAAAAAGCTCGAGGAGAAGAACAAAACAGGTGAGGAGGGTGAGGCTAGTGATGATGAGGATGAGGATGATGACGAGGATGCTTTGAAGGTTGATGAGGCCAAGGTTGATGAGAGTAAGCAAATGGATTTCGCAAAGGTTGAAAAACGTGTTCGTACTACTGGCGGAGGAAGTACTGGAACTGTAAGGTAATATTCTGTAGGCTTAATATGTACCTGGATATAAAATTTGGAAGCAGCTCAGACATTTAAGTACGTAGCTTTTGCATCTATTGAGCATATGGCTGGTGCTCATGTTGCTTTGCTGCAAGATCCTTTTACTATTCGAAATTAGGTGGTCTCGCTTCTGAACCCACTAGCTAAACCTTGCTGGTCTCAGCCATCCAAGTACTTGAAAATGAAAAGCTCGTGGCTAAGAGGATAAATAGGAATAATTTATGTAGTGTATATTTTGCACATGCTATCAACAATCATTGTTTAGGACTTGATTTAATTCCCTTTTTTCTGTTTATAATGTAGAAATTTGCGTATACGAGAGGATACAGCCAAATATCTGTTGAATCTTGATGTTGATTCAGCCTACTACGATCCTAAAACTCGGTCCATGCGTGAAGATCCTATGCCTGATGCTGATCCAAATGAGAAGTTTTATGCTGTAAGCGCTCTTTAAGAATTTTGTTTAACCTTGTTACTATCTTTCATTTTCAGATCCTTTAGAATCAATTACCCTATGCATTGGTTTGATTGTATTATTGTTTGTGTTAGGGGGATAATCAAAACCGGCTTAGTGGTCAAGCTTTGGAGTTCAAGCAGATTAATTTGCATGCTTTTGAGGCTTATGATAAGGGACAGGATATGCACATGCAAGCAGCTCCATCCCAAGCTGAATTGCTTTACAAGAACTTCAAGGTTAATAAAGACAAGTTGAAGTCCCAGGTGAAGGACACCATAATGGAGAAGTATGGCAATGCTGCTACAGATGAGGAGATTCCACGAGAACTTTTACTTGGTCAAAGTGAAAGACAAGTTGAATATGATCGTGCGGGTCGGGTAATTAAGGGGCAGGTAATATATTATCCTGATATCTGTGGTGCCCAAGCTAATTTAAACAGCAGTTTGTTGTGTGCTTGGTTATTTGCATGTCTGATCTTCTTTGTGCCACTGGTAGGAGACTGCACTTCCCAAGAGTAAATATGAAGAAGATGTGTACGCCAATAATCACACAAGTGTTTGGGGATCATGGTGGAATGATTTTCAATGGGGATACATATGCTGCAAGCAGACAATTCGAAACAGCTATTGTACAGGCGCTGCAGGAATTGAGGCTGCAGAAGCATCAGGAGACCTGATGAAAGCTAACATTGCCCGCAAAGAAGAATCTGAAGGTTGGTGGCCATATTTCTTCTCTGTCTAATTGGTTTCTAATGAGTCATTCCCCGCCCTCCTTTCCCAATTTCTGTTTATACCTGCTAGTGCAGGGTTGTGTTCATGGGTATAGTTGTCTAATCATTCCACGTCAAAGATTATTACTCTCTGATCTAATTGACTGTTTGTTACCCTCGGAATTTTCATATCTGTCAGTCGATAGAAGTGTTGGTGTTAGATGGTTGATTTTTGATGTCCTATAACTTTTCGATGTATCCTTCCACTAATTCTTGTTGCTCTATTGTATATTGTTCCCTATTATACACTGACTTTGTTTGTTTGGCATTAAAAAAGAAAACCCAGCGCCTATGGAGGAGAAAAAGCTGGCTACTTGGGGTGCAGAGGTGCCAGAGGATTTGGTTCTGGATGAAAAGAAACTTGCTGAAGCCCTCAAAAAGGTAATTGTTCATTTAGATCTTCAATAATTGCTGAAGCTCTATTGCGTTGTTACCTCAAATGCTCTGACATCTTCCATGACTGTCTTCTGTTGGTTTTTAAGGTTTCATTTGGTTCAATGGAAGGGAAAGGAATTTGAAGTAATCAAAACCCTCTGTAACATAGTGTCTGAGAAGGGGGAAGGGTTTTATCTCTTTCAATGTTTAACTTCTCCCTCTTCCTTTCTTTACCCCAGCTTACATAAACTTCCGAGACACAACTACCACCCTTGTTCACTAATCTTTGAGACCACTTTATCCTTCTCATCAAACTCACTCCCTGCCATTGCTGGCTTAGGAGTCAAAATATCGACAAGTGTATGGCTGTGAGAATGTAACATCTTCTCAATGGCAAGTTCTCCCCATGGCTAATCGTGAAAGTCGTTATATTAGGCTTTCGATTGAATGTTGGCTAAACAAAAGCAAGGTTTTTGCACCATCATTTCTTTGGTAGGGGGATGCAGAGCTCAATGACCAGTGGTGAGAAGAGAAGATAAATAGGAATTTGAGGAAACAGAATTTCCGAGGGGAAGATAGGGATTTGGAAATCATGTGAGAGGAATTTGAAGAAAACAGAGGAGAGAGGAAAGGGAATCGAAAGTTGAACCAAATGTTAATAAGGGGATCAAGGGTGTTGATTCCCGTTCCTTTTCCCTCTTTTGATTTTTTTCGAACTGAACAACTCCTTAATGCAATGACACACACCTAAGTACCTAACACATCTGCTGATTTGTTATGCCTATTCATATTACTCAAACTCTTCATTTTACCTCAAGTATTCGTGTCGTATAATCTTGATACTCGGACATGTTTATGGACACTTCATGTTTGGCCAAAAATCATGGAAGATATTCATAAAATAGCCGAGTCGGATACTTGGACAAGCACTTGTGTCCGAGTTATATAGGTTCTGGCAAATATATATGTGTGGCCTTATTACATAGAGTATACCGTAAAAACACCTGCGAAATTGTAGATTATGTGATGTACTTGTTCTCACTTACCTTTGTGTTTATGCAGGAGAATATAAGGAAGAAAGAAGAGAAGGATGAAAGAAAACGGAAATACAACATTAGTTATGACGATAATGTGACACAGGAAGAGATGGAAGCCTACAGAATGAAGAGGGTCCACCATGATGATCCTATGAAAGATTTCTTGTGAGGTTGCTCTTATAAAACCTTCAGAAACACAAGCTTAGAATTAAACTTTTAGTTAACCTGCAGTTTGGTTGTATCTTGTGGACTTCCATACTACTATCGGACATGCATTGTGTTGAGTGTTGACAAAGCAGCATTGCACGTATGATGTGATAACTTGATAATTAGAGCAATGATAAGTCTATGGAAGGGTTTGCTTTTGAGTAACCTCTCCTAGTGTATATACTTGAGTGGTGATAATTTATGTTTGTATTATCTTATTGTATTGGAAGATTCGCAGTTGCTATGCTTTTTGCGAATATATGAGGAATACTGTTTTTTTTTGGGGTACAATATATTCCTAATAGTACCTTTCGAGACATTTCACATTTGATCATTTTTTTTGGCTTATGCTGAGTTGTCATAATTCTATTTGAAGCGTATATATGGTTTCCACATTTAGATCTGTTCAACTTATTTTAGCTTAATTTAGAAAAATTAAGTTCAGATAAGATAAAATAATTTCAGATAAGATCAGATAAGTCCAGGTAAGATCGGATAAGTCCAGGTAAGATCTAAGTTCTGAGTTTAAATATGATGACATAAGTTTAGATAAGTTAAAATAAAATAAGCTCAAATAGGTCAAGATAAGTTTAATAAAATGGGTAGTGTGATAAATTATACTTATAAAATTTAGCCAAATAGTGAGACCTTTTATAATTTTATATTAAAAAACCTTTAAATGGGCAAATCTTCCTCTGAATTTGATTAGACTGACAATTAAGCATTCATCAATCATCAGTACTTGCCTACTTGGTAGGGGTTTAAAAGTCGCATAAAATAACATTTCTGAAGGTCAATTGAGCTATCCCTCATAGGCTCATATAACAGTTGTGTACTTGTCGTATGCATCATTGCATCGTAAAAGCCTGAAAGGACAGAAACCTTAGATGATGGAATACACAAAACAAAAAAAAAAGCAGAGATGCTCTCGTTGAGAGTCGAACTCAAGACCTCCCGCTTACTAAACGGGTGCTCTAACCAACTGAGCTACGAGAGCTTATTGTACAAAAGCTGGACTATAACAATTTATCTTTAGAATAACATAATCTGCAAATCATAAACATATTCACTATTAATCAACTTCTACCAACATGAAGTTACATGCTACCACTTCCTTAAACTCCTATCTAACTCAGCTCTAAAACTACTAATGAATAGCTCAGCCCTCTCGTCAATTCCCAACACCGATGTCGCCGATCCAACCGCACCATCACCATGAATGTTCTCATGATTTCTTTCACCACTTTGCATGATTAACTTCGACGTCGATTTAGAACACGAAGGATTAGAAGAAGTCATGAAGAGATTATCTATATAAATAGGAGACGTTGGATTAGGAAACTTGTACTTTTTGTGTACATTTTTCCTTTTGAGGTTGGTACGCCTAGGAGACAAATACAAAGGAGTAGTAGTGGTGTATCTTTTTCTTCTAGGCTTGTTCATCATAGCAAGTTTCTTTGACTTGTGAATGATAAACTTGTGCAATAGTTTGGTGCTTTTTGTGAGCTTTTTCCACATCTTCTTGCTCATTGCTTGGAATTGAATCCCCCCTCTTTTTAGTCTTAAGATAGACATGGTACTATGGTAGTGAGAGCTCAAATCAGCTAAGAATGTAGCAACAAAAGGTCGAGATTTAAAAAGGCTTAGATGTATATAGTCTCATTCCTTACAAGAAGAGAGATCAGCTACGTGGTTGCAATAACAAAACTATATATAATTTTGGTATGGATTGTGTAAAGGTCGAGATTTGAAAAGGCTAAGATGTATATATGGAAATGCAAGCTTGTAACATTTTTTGGGTTTGTAAGTTGAAGTATATATGGATAAGTAGCAGGGTAGTGGTATTTAGTTGATAAAGCTAACAGGGGACTATTGCCTAAATCTAACGCTATATGTTAGGTTGGTGTCTTACGTAATGGAGAAATATTTTCAAAAGGAAAATGGTTTTCTTCTTTAGATCAGTTTATGTTGCATTGAATAAATCTAGAATCGTGTTCATAGATTCTTCCAAGTGGACAAAATAAAGTTGTGTATAATATTCTTCCATTGCTTGAAAATGAAGCAGCAAGTTGCTGCACTACCCAATTACAGGATCATCATCCTCTGTGGTCGAAATTGAATGTGTGACTCAATAGTTATCACCAAGTCACAATGTTTTGATCGCATATATACTCCATCATTGCTTAATTATGAGATGCAAATCAGACCATATTATAGCTAATATAGGTCATAATTTCAACACTTTATTGTTATAAATTTTGACTATTTTCTCTTTTGCATCATCCGCGAATCAGTTAGAGTAATTTTATCAATATGAGAGCATTTATGGAATATTCCAAGGCTTTTTTTTTACTTATTTACTATTGTGCGAATTCAAATGAGCAATGAGCAAAAAAAAATGCTTTAGATCACATTTACCATGCTCAAGATATACACCGAGTGCATGATAAGAGTTGTATATCAATATTATGTTTGTAGCCTTTTTTACACGTTATTGAAGACACGCAATTATATCATGTGTCATTCATCAATAATAGCACCATTTCATGTGTAAATGTGAAGTTCCATAATTACAAGTTAATATGATAAAAAGGGTAAATAATGAACTTTTTACAAAATATTAGAAAGGCATAAGAAAGAAAAAAAAGGTTATCCTACTAGAGACAAAGAAGTATTTCATGTGATCCATAATAAAGTAATCATATTTTCTTGCTAAGAAGTATTTCATGTGATCCATAATAACAGGTTACACCCCAAATTCCACGGCTTTGCCTAGAGTTTGATCCTCATCTCAACAATATGTTGGGACTCTTTAGGCATGTTATTTTCTTTATCTTTGTTTAGCCTTCTGTACTCGAAATTCGGCGTGTCCCGCACGCTAAGTAGCCTAACAGGTGTTGGTATTTGGGCCAATTATCTCTCCTAACCAAGAAAAATAAAATTAATTTCTTTAAAGTGAGATATCATGAATTTTGATTGTGAGTTCTCACCTCCAGACAAAAAATAACAGTCATATGAAATATTGTTTAATTCGTCTCAATATATATAATATTTATAATTATCTCAATATATAATTAGAAATAATAATTAACAATATTATATTTAAAAACTGTGAAAAATATTTAAGAAATTTATCATAAAATGAGGGGAGTGTTGCTTTTCAAATTTCGTACTTCAATTTTGAATATAATGACAAAAATCAACTTATTTAACTTCATTTTTCAAATCAAATCAGCTTTACCACCATATAGATATTTTTTTTTAAAAAAAATGGTAAGAAGAATGACGCTATATAAACCTTGTGAGTTGTGACCTTAAGGTTATAAGGTGATTCTAACCAACTACACCAAACAAGTTCGGTAACACCACGTACATAAATATATAGGACAACTAGGATTATATGTATGATATAATACGTAATATTTCTCTAGTATATAGTTTGTTCCTCAATAACACTGACCTAGGAAAAAACACAAAATATACAATTCACAACAAACCAACAATACTTAATTTGTTTTCCAACCTTTTCCTCAAGACCACCTGCATGTATTCATAGAAATTGTTAGGCCTATACAAGCACCAAACCTTAAGCCAACTGTACGGTATAAAACAGAATCATTTCGACACCTCTTTAACCCCAACAATTTTCATGCATGCATGCATCTCCCACGTTGAGCTACCACCTTACTAACACAACTACAAATTCTCTGCATACCCAACTTGATATGTGGCAACCATGAACCGTTGTTTATGCATATAAAAACCAACTCTAACACCCCTCAAAAATTGTCAAAAACATAATATCACATACATCTTCTAACTTCTCTTCTTCTTATACTTATTTTTCTAAGTGTTTAACAATAATGGGTGGTACCAAAATACTTGTAGCACTCTCTCTTTGCCTCATGGTGTCTTCCACCTTGGGGCAATTCTCGTCGCACAAGAGGCTGAGCTACCAAGCTCAGCAATGCCGCCTTAACCGGCTGACGTCGAACGAGCCGAATCAAAGGGTTGAATTTGAAGGAGGGTTGATTGAGTTGTGGGATGAAAATGAGGAGCAATACCAATGCACTGGTGTTCATGCAATGAGAGTCACTGTTCAACAGAATTCTCTTGCTCTTCCTAACTTTTCTCCTTTCCCTGTGCTCGTTTACATCGAACGAGGTATAATATAATGTCTACATATACATACATGCTTGTTTTTATTTTTGAACAACAAAGTCGATTAAATAGCTACATCAAAAAAGTCATTACAATCCCAAATATAATTGTCTGTCATTACAATCTGAAATATATATATATATAATTGTCTAGCCTAATAATGCATGCCTGTTAAATTCATGCAATTATGCATGGTTGTTATTTAGTTTGATAATAGTAGTCACATATTATATTGATCCTAACATTAGATTAACAATTTATATTTGTTGTAGTTTTGTAACTATATGCATTAATTGGATCAATTTAAGAGTTTACATTCATATATGAAAATATATACTTTCTTGAACAGTTTGATTTTCATGTTTGTTAATATATAACTTCAACTAATAATATTTTTAATTACTGAAAATTAAAATTACAAAAAGTAGATATTCAGAAATATATATTAAGACGAATCTAACAAGACTCCATATAAATATGTTTTTTCTTAACTATAATTTATCAGAAATAAATTAAATAAATTTGTTAATAGTGTAAAAGTCAATAACGGAGTTTGTATATTATTACAAATTTCACCAACATTTAGCATTCCATTAATTATTAAATGATATGATACTTATATTTAAGGTAATTCTTTTGGAACTTAGCTAAAATTTCTTACCACTCATAAAAAAAAAAAGGGTAAACTAAGACATACATGGGGTGTTCTTATCATGAATGCAGGTGAAGGGATATTGGGAGTGACCTACCCAGGATGCCCAGAGACTTACCACTCATCAGGTGGAAGACAAGAAGGATTCCGAGGGGAAGAAGAGAGAGGATTTAGCCACACCAAAGACCTCCACCAGAAGGTTCACCGCTTCAGGCGCGGCGATATCTTGGCCATCCCTCCCGGTGCCGTTCACTGGTGCTACAATGACGGTAACGAAGAGGTTGTCGCCGTCCATGTCGCTGACCTCAACAACCCAGCCAACCAACTTGACCAAAGCTTCAGGGTATGCTACTACTCTTACATACTTCCTCCATTCCGTTATTGGTTATTGTTGTAGCAGAAATACATAAAAGTGGACCTATGATAGAAGAGAGATAGAGAGAATATATTATCGAATAAGGAAATGTTTTAATTAATATGAAAGTTCAGGTATAAGGGAAAAAGTTGCGATTAAAAAAGAACACGAGGAAGTATTCTAACAAGTGGCAAGAAAGAAGTACAAGAATTAATAGTAAAAACTTACCTTTAATTTGCAATATTATGCAGGCATTTTACTTGGCAGGTGCATCAGAGAATTCAGGACAAAGGGGCATTAGACGTCTAGGAGACAGGCACAGCCAACGGCAATTCAACAACATCTTCAGCGCCTTCGATTCCGAGCTCTTGGCCGAGGCATTCGACGTGCCAGAGGACTTGATTAGGAGAATGCAGCAACCCGAGAACCGAGGGCTGATTGTAAGGGTGGAGAAGGGAGAGATGAGAATCCTTGCACCCGAAGGCGAACAAGAGTACGAGTATGAAAGGAGAAGGAAGTACATGGGACTCGATGTCAATGGATTGGAGGAGACTATTTGCACCATGAGGTTGCGCCACAGCCTTGACAACCGTAGGGAGGCCGACGTTTTCTCCCGCCACGGTGGAAGGCTCAACATTGTCAATGAACACAAGCTCCCCATCCTTAGATACTTGGACATGAGTGTGGAGAAAGGAAACATGTTCCCGGTAAACTTACTTACGATCTCAAATTTTCCGTCCCACTTTTATGTACCATTATATGTGTCACTCGATGTCAACAATAATAATATGTTTTGTGGCACACTTGTTGATACAAATATCGACAATAAGATATTTTGTGGCACACTTAATGATACAAATAGGTGGGACAGAAATATTTAGTTCCTTTGTTAATTTTCAGATATCTTCTTATGTAGTAGTACAACACTACTTATAATTAGAAGATATAGTTACTTAATTAAATTGGTTTTTCTTGTGATGCAGAACACACTCTACTCTCTACACTGGGCAATCAACAGCCACAGCATCATCTACGTAACTCGCGGCGAGGCACACATTCAAGTCGTCGGACACCAAGGACACACCATCATGGACGACAGAGTAAGGGAAGGCGAAATGTTCGTGATCCCACAATACTTTGTAGCAACAGCTAGAGCAGGAAACCAAGGGTTTGAGTATGTGTCCTTTAAGACAACTAGCAGCCCCATGAAGAGCCCTATGGTAGGATATACCTCAGTTTTCAGGGCAATGCCAGTCCAAGTTTTATCCAACGCCTATCAAATTTCGCCGTCGGAAGCTCAAGAACTTAAGTACAACAGGGAGCACCAAACTTTCTTCCTCCCTTCATCTGGAAGAGGTGGAAGGAGCACCAGGTTTTAAACCAAGAAAAATGATGGTAGCTTTAGTTCCTTGTTCTTAGTGTACTACTATCTTTTGTTAATGCTACTTTTGGTGATGACACTACCTTTCGCTTTATGTTTGTACTTAGAAAAGAGATGGAGGAGTAGAGAGAAAGAGAGAGCTTCTTTTGTTATGTGAAAAGAGGCTACTTCCTTTAGATGTAATGGCAATGATCACTTGCTTTAGAATAAGGTTTGTACTAATAAAAATGAGGTTTCTCACTTTCAATGTTAATAAATTTTGGTTTTAGTTTTTCATCTTTTTTGTTATTGTTCTTAAGGTCACTTATAAAGGATAATAAACTTATCCAAACTAGAAGTATTTTTTTTTTCCGCAAAAGTATCCAATAACTACAATTACATACTTTGGTTAATCTAATCATAATCAAAATTCACTTCGAAAAAGGCTAAACAGTAAACTGTTTGTACCAAACAAATGGACTGAAGAGTATAAATAAGAAAAGGATTACAATTTCAAATGAATCGTATGATAAATTGATCATTTCAACTAATATCCATTACAAGTCAATAAAATGCAAGCTTCATGGGATCTTAGATATCACTTCCCATTTTAAGTGGTGAAATACTTGGAAATTAGTCAACATAATAATGGTTGGCATAAAATTCCACATATACAAGAGAAACTCATTCTACTAGTACACCTTTCGGTTCCCAAATCACCTCATTGACTAACCTTAAAACATGAAACTCACTCCATGTTTAACTAGAGATCTACATATTAAGACTTAAAGAGGTGTCACTCCAAAAAAAAATCCCCAAACTTTCTAACTTATATTGCCGTTGTGACTACGTTAGTCACAACGTCCACAATAGACAATCTTTTTGAGACGGAGGTAATACTAGCTAGTACTATTAAAAAGACGAATTGCGCGCAAATAAAGCTTTTTAATTACAAGCTTCATTAGCCTTCTTAAGAAGTTGGGCCAGTTGGGCCGCATCCGTCTCAGAGATTAAGCCCTTTAAAAGGAGAGTCTTGACCTCCCAGGCCTTGTAAGGGTAGCCCACTCTTGCATAGGAGTTCAACAAGGCAGCACTTGATTCCTTCAACAATCTTACATAGACATTCTCAACGTCGTCGTTTCGTGTTGCTGCTTCCAATAGGGTCAGATCAAATCTGAACCGTTCGATTGCTCTCGATCCAAATACCTTCGATACCGTTGATCTTTGTGGGACCATGTTTGGCCATTCTTCCCTCCTACTTCCCCAATACCTGGAGCCCCACAAAAGAAACGAGTTAGCGAGTTGACTCGGTGTAATTTGTCCTAGTTGAGTCGACTCAGTACAAAACAATCCGAGTCGAAACTCGAAAGTAGAAACAGCTAAAATTCGCAAGGAAGTAGCGAATTTATGCAACTTTTATCATACATCCGGGTATATCTAGCGCATGGTACATGTATGTTTTTTTTGGGCTCATTACTAATTTGAAATCCTACAAAAATGCATATAGATAGGTGAACAGCGCGACAAATAGACATCCACGGGAATTAGTTTATTGGCCCCTCGAACAGTAACATAATAATCGACACGCAAAATGTACACAGGGAGGAGCTCTAAAATGAGCAAAAATAATCTTTGACTGTATCATGTACATGGTACAGCCGGGTGTACGATGAGTTTACTTTCGGAGTTTTTATTAAAACCACCATTACAAAAAAATTAACTAGAGCGATTCCATCGAGTTGACTCAATATCACCAAGTTAGAGCATTTCCATAAGATTTGAAATGTAGATGAGAGAGAGAGAAAGCTTACTGGGGAGTACATCGTCCTCTGTGTCTAGTGAAGATGAAGGAAGGCCTAGCAGCCATTGATGAAGATGGGAAGCACCAGCAGAGCATCAACAGGAGAACGAGTTGACTCAGTAAATGAACACACTTCAACATTTCTTTTCACAAAACTCTTTTCTCTCTCTTATCTCTTAAGAAATGTAGTATAAAAAGTTTT
Organism: Beta corolliflora; assembly: GCA_947648045.1. NCBI lineage: Eukaryota > Viridiplantae > Streptophyta > Magnoliopsida > Caryophyllales > Amaranthaceae > Beta > Beta corolliflora. The sequence continues at coordinate 15,441 of CANSZD010000230.1, read as the reverse complement.
AAGCTCTCAAATATAAGTTTGAACTTTGAACAAAATATAAAAACTTTGAACTTTATCTGTACACTGTTGACTGTACAGTGATTGGTTTGTTTCAAATCTGAGTGAATAAATATGTCTCCACTCGCTCTTCTAGTCTTTTCTTACTCCTGTCCTGCTTTATTTTAATGAAAAAGTTAAAGGAAGAATTTCTTAATTTAATCTGGTTCCAACGTATAACGTTCCAAACTTTTGTAAATAATGGAAGTAATTTAAAGTGATGATTAGGCCCCTTAGGTTTGCTCAAAGGTGAGATTAAGCCCCTCAAATTTCACGTGTGGTGATTAACCCCCACAACTTTACCCAAATGTGAGATTACACACTTATTAGTATATCTTTCCTCCGTCCCTTAATAGAATATCCATTTCTTTTTGGACACTATTCAAATGTAAAGAAAGCCATCAAAAAAAATTCCAATATATAAGAAAAAAGTATAAGTGTGGTCTTGTTTGATTAGATCTCATTGCGTACATTAAAAAAATCAAACTTTTATAATTTTTATTAATATGTAATTAAAGATATTAACGATACAAAACGTACATTGACAAACGTGCATTGGACAAATGGGCACTCTATTTAGGGACGGAGGGAGTATAACTTTTTTTTTTTACAAATGTATTTTTTTTAGGAAAAATACATGGGAAAAAAATTCAAAAATCATTTTATGATGATATAAAATATCTTAAATACATAAATTATACATATTATGGGTAAACATACATTAAAAAAAAATGTTTCTTCATTGAACGTGCATCTCTTCTTCCTTATAGCCTTGCCAGATTAGGCCCTATCACTATGCAATTATTCTCATCTTCCTCATAACCTTGCCAGGAAGAATAAGTTGCATAAAAATACGTATAATCTAATATCTTAGTACTAAAAAAATTATTTACTAATGAGAAAATGGCTGAATATTATAATAAGTGTGTAATCTCACATTTGGGTAAAGTTGTGGGGGTTAATCACCACAAGTGAAACTTGAGGGGCCTAATCTCACTTTTGAGCAAACTTAGGGGGCTTAATCACCACTTTCGCGGTTTTTTTTAAGTAAACATAATATTGTTAAATACAATACTCTCTCCGTTTGTTATTAATCTACACACTTTCCTTTTTAGTTTGTTTCTTTTTATCTAGACACTATCCTCAGTAACATGTCCTATCTAATTTCTTCTCTTTTTCCATCCATGTCATCCAATTTTTAATAATTTGTCAAAAATATAACCTTTTAAATACAAGTTTTTGCGAGAAACAAGCTTTTAAAAAAACCTGGCAAAATAAGACCTTAAGAAGAAAATATTTTGCGAGGAATAACCTCGACCCATTTTCCGGCATTGACCAAGCATTTTTCAGCGTTGACTCGTTAAAACCAACGTAAGAAGGACACATGAACTACATCTTTTATGTTTCAACCCTGTTTTCTCCATTTTTCGACATTGACCAAGTATTTTCCGATGTTGACTTTATTATTATATGAAGGGAAATGGGGTCGAAACATAAGAAATGTAGGTTACTGCCTTGCCATGTTTGGTTTTAGTGAGTCGAAGCCGCAAAATACTAAGTCAATGCCCGGAAATGGGTCAAGGTTGTTCTCGCAAAAAACAAAATTACTTTTAAGGTGTTATTTTGCCGATTTTATTTAAAAAGTTGTTTCGCAAAAACTTTGTATATTTAAAACGCCGTTTATGACAAATTTTCCATATTTTAATCTACTTTTTAGTTTTTCTATCTCTCTAGTTTTAAGTTATTAATCTCCTCATCTTTTCAGTTTCTCTCACGTATTTTTGTACTTCCTTTTTGGTTTCCCCCTAAAGTAAAGTGAGTAAACTAAAAAGAGACGGAGGAGTAATATTTTTTGAATGATAAACAACAAATACTATACAAAAAGTTACTAATGTTTTCATGAATAATGACTATTATTGTATACAAATTTGTACAAGTTGTTCTTTGATGAGAGTAAAATTTGTTCCTACTAGGTTAGGTTGATACTAGACAAAGCTCAAATGATGGAAATTTGGGATTAGAAATGTGAAAAATATATGGCATGTTCAAATAAGTTTTTATTTCATTTCAATTTTTTTAGTCTTGTAATGTGTTTTCAAACTGTTAAATATAATAGTTTTTTAATTGAGAATTATCTAAAGAATGGTGTAAATATGAGTGTTATTAGATAACATATATAGGTGTTAAACGCAGGTAAAAGAGAATCTCTAGATGCATGGAAATTGTCTTATTTACCGAAAGTCTCATTTGAAGCACGATACGTGCATCTCTTATTTATTTCACAGAGTAATTAACTAGAAGGAAGAAAAAAGAAAATTAAAGCAGAAAAAGGAAAAACATACTTAGGAAACAAAAAAACCGAAAGTTAGATTGAGGAACTCTCTACATTGATTGACAAGTTTAACTCCAAAGCTCTTAACAAAACACCTTCAAAACAAGGGCCCTTCTAAAGGAGTACCTTTATTTCAATTTATTTTCATCCTAAAAAAACCTAAAGACTTTCACATTACATGATACATTTCTTAAGCATCAACCCTCCTCTGGTAGGCTTGGCCCTCAGCACGGAAGAGGGTGGTCTCGGATCGGCTGAACTTGAGGCGGTACGCCTGCTCGCGAGAGATTTGATAGATGTTAGAGATGACTTCCACGGGCATGGCACGAATGGCGGAGGTTCGCCCCGCTAGGGTTTGGAACATGGCATTGTCACACGTCTTGAAGCCGACCCATTCGAATCCTTCCTCGGTGGCTTGCTTAACCACCGCGAAGTTCTGTGGAACCACCACCAATTGGCCTTGTCTTAGCTCGTCGTCGAATACTGAGTTGCCTTGGGAGTTCACAATTTGGATGCGTCCTCGCCCTCGGACACCGTACACTATGGTGTGGGCATTTAGGGTGTAGTGAGGTGCCATAATTCCATTCTGCATGAGATAGATATTAACATGCAATTGATTAATATGGGGATAGATATTAGTACGTTATCATGAAGAATTATATTAGTGTATGTGATAATTATTCCAATTATTGTAGTAATGTTACCTACTTCCTTGAATTATGTTGATAGCATGGGAAACAAAAAATTTATAGGTAAGGGTAAAAGAAATTAGGCTTTGTATGAATGTTGATTGTAAGAGCGTGCAAATTCATCTACAGTATAAAACTACTTTTTTTAGAGGGAACAAAATATTCTATCCCACCTACTTGTACAATTACCTGTGCTACTCAATCTTACTTAAGTAATCTTAAGTAAGTTAAATTACCTGTGCCACAAATTGATCTAATCCCTTATTCATATATAGTGTAAAAATTGATCTTAAAATGACTATATCTTATACTGTATTTTCTATTCTTAGGGTTCAATTTTTGTACTAAGGTGTTGATTACAAAAAAAATTAAGAAAAGAAGTGAAGGAAATGATAAAATTACCCTGTAAAGAACACCCTTCTCAGCACTCAAGCGAAGGTAGCTAAGGATAGGGAGGTTGAAGCTGTTAATGCTGGTAAGCCTTCCAGCTTCAGGGGTGTAAATGTCGGCTTTCGAGGGGTCGTCGATGTTCTGGCTCAGGCGAGCCGAGCATATGGTCTCCTCCAAGCCGTTATACCTTGAGCCATGGTGTTGTTCTCTTTCCTCCCATGACCTGCTTGGTGGCTTGATCACATGCAGACCCTCTTGAACTCGGACGATGTTGCCTCTGTCATCTTGCTCGGCTTGGAGCCTTTGAGCTATCTCCTCACTAACTCCGAAGGATTCTGCTAGGGTCCTGGTGTCGAACCCACTGAATACGTTCCCGGTGCCGTGTTCGCCCTTTTGGGTTTCCCCGGCCCTGTATTGGTGTTGCCCGTGCTCTTGTTGGGGTTTGCCGGCAAGGTAGAATCTCTGCATTTGTTCATCAAGTTATTACGCGTAATTATAGATATTAATGATAAAAAATGATGGTGTCTTAAAACGGGAAAAAATCTTCTATGTTGGAGGTCCGTAAGTAAATAGGAATCTTCTATCCCACTTATCTGTAATCTTCTATCCCACTTATCTGTACCATTACCTGTACCACTCAATCTTATAACTTATTAATTTATGTCAATTATTCTTTATTTTATAAATATTTCTAATTTTTTTTTTAAACTTATAATACAGACCAATAATATTGAGTGACACATATAATGATACGAAAGATTTAAACACCCTAAATATTGCTAGATATATTGCCAGATTGGTTAACTGCTAATAGAATGGACTAATGGAGGATGGAGGAAGTGATATTATACCCTGGGGTAATCCTTGTCAAGTTGGTTAGCATGGTTGCTGGTGTCAATGAGCACAATAGCAACAAGAGGCTCCTCCCCATTATTGTAGGCCCAGTGAGCAACTCCGGACGGCATGGCGAAAATGTCACCTTGTCGTAAGTGCCTGATCTTCTGGTGCTGGTCTTGGTAGCTACCGCCCCTCATTTGACCTCGCTCCGTTCGCTCTTCACCAAATTGTTGTTGTGACATCGATTCAAACGACTCGGGGCATCCAGGGATCATCAAACCGCTTATTCCTCTCCCTGCAATCGAAAAATATAATCATGTGATATCTTGTTTAAGACTTTGTTTAAATAGCAATATTAGAGGGAAAAAAAGAGAAGGAAAAATAGCTCTATTTTTCCTCCAAATCTCTCTACTTTATGACGAGGGATGATATTTATTTAAGAGGAAGGGAACAACTTCCCATCCCTTTTTCTTTCTTCCCTTTCTGTCCATTTCCTCCTATTCAGATAAAGTATAAAATATTTATCTGAAGGTTATTATCACTCTTTCTTATATACTAAATTTATTTTGAAATTTTCTAATTTTGCCATTTTAGTGGACCCAAATACAAGGCCACCAAAATTTTTGAGTAAATTTGAAGAAAAAAAAAAGATTGTGATGATGCATGCATGCAAATGATATGCTATTAATCAAATAAAATGTCTCACCTTGCTCAATGTAAATGAGCTCAGGACCAGAAGTAAAAGAAGGCAAGAGGAGACCATTAGGCTCAATGGTGCGCCTAAGGACAGACACACCGGAGCATTGGAACTGCTGGTCCTGAGTGTCCCACACCTCAGTTAGCCCTCCTTCGGCCTGAATCCGGTTAGTCGGTTCGAGGGCGGTTAGCCGGTCGAATTGGCACTCGTTGCCTTGAATCTGATGGATCCTTCCTTGGCCCATGCACCCATTGAACAACACTAGTAGTACTAATGAACAGTTTAGAAGAAACAATGTTGTGGACTTAGCCATTTTTTTAGACCTTAGTGTTTTGGAGGAGAGAAAATTAAACAATAATAAGCGGCGAATTGAAAATGTATGTTTTGAGGGTGTTTTTATAGTAGAGATGAGAGAGATTTAAGAGTGACACATAAACATATGTTAAGGTGATTTTTTTTGCAATTTGGCCATTCTTCAGTTTGCATGGCATTGAAGCCTTGCTTTTGTTACACCTAATTCCTGTAAATTTTAGCAAGTGGCTGGTTTTCCACTGTGTTATATCATGACTTATATGCATGCCCACTGTTGCGTGCATGGACAGAATCTAACGGGTGGAATAAGATGTTTTTTATTGCCTTTGTTGCTATGTATATTTTTTCTTGTTTGTATGTTTAGTTTTAGCTACGTAAGGCCCATAACAATTAGCAATACTTTGGAGCAACTTATATTAGACGTGGCAATTGAAGCAATTGAAGCAATTGAGCAGGGTTTGGACTGTTTGGTTCGAGTTATTAAATTGGGGTGATAAGTTATTCAATTTATATTGTTATATCTTGATTTCAAATTATGTTTAGCTAATGATATAAGAAAATTAAAATGTAACTAATTGGTGTTGCATCTTTTCAATAAGAAAACCGATAGATATTCTACTAGCTAGCTAGGTAACCTCGCTTTTGGATAATGAATTCAGAACCTCGTTGGACCTGATTGAGCACTAACGTTGTCTGTGAGTATTAATGTATTATGATTTCCTTCTCTATTTAATTTTAAATATAAAGCTTATTATGCTTCTTTAAAAGTTGTTTTGATCACTAGCTAACATCTCTCATTAATGTATACAAACTATAGAAAATTTTTCCATTTTATGGATTTTTTTAACTACAATAATACAAACTTTTGCCCGTTCTCTCGCAATAATACAAACTTTTGATTATTTTTAAATAATACAAACTTTTGCCCAAAATTCCTCCAGTAGGGCATGACCTGTTAGTGACTTGTTGGTGCAGGTAAATTGCTTACGTGACACTTACTTCTTCTTCCTTGTTGGCTCTAGTTCTTCTTCCTCCATTTTTCTTCATTTCATTCTTCTCTCCTGCTCCCCCCCACCGCCACCTACCCTTTGACCACCACCAACACCAAAATCGCACCTCACCCGAATCAGCTCCCCTCCCCCCACTGCCACCTAGGGGTGTTCGCGGTTTGGGTTGGTGCGGTTTGGGATGTAACCCAACCCAAACCGCAAATATACGGTTTGACATTTTCCCAACCCAAACCGCACCACACTTTTGCCAAACCGAACTGGAACCGCACGAAACGGTTTGGTGCGGTTTGGTTTGTGGTTTAACCATTTTTTCCTCCGCGACATTAATTTTGTAAATTAAGAGTAAAAAAATATTTGTTAATAAATATAAAGAGTCCAAATAAATATGAAGTTGACTTTATAATTAAACATAAATAATAATTTATCAGAAGTATCCAAGTTCTTTACCTCAAACTTCTTTTTTCAGTTGTATACTTGTATGTCACCTTGTCAAGTGTATTTTAAAAAAAATCAAAATAGATAAAAAAAATTTTAAAAAAAAAATCATATAAAATTGCGGTTTACGGTGCGGTTTCGATTTACAAAAATTAAAACCCAACCCAAACCGCAAACCGCGGTTTGCTTGAAATCATAACCCAAACCGCAATTTTGAAACCGCAAACCAACCTAAACCGCGAAAAACGGTTTGGGTTGCGGTTTGGTGCGGTCCAGACCGCACTCTGAACAGCCCTACTGCCACCTACCCTTTCACCACCACCAACACCAAAATCACACCTCACCCAAGCCGAATCGCCCCCCTCCCCCCACTTGCCACCTACCCTTTCACCACCACCAACACCAAAATCGCACCTCACCCGGGCCGAATCGGCTCCCCTCCACCCTCGAAACAACCCCTCACCCACCTATAAACAGCCGCAACACCCAAAATAACCCCTCACCCACCTATAAACGACATGCAACACCCAAAAAAACCCCTCACCTACCCGAAATCGGACCCCCTACCTATTACCCACGGCCCACCCCTCGAAACAACCCTTCACCCACAAGAAATTAGCCCCCTACCTAAAACCCACCGCCCTACCCCGAAATCGGCCCCCCACACACCCGAAAATAGTGGTGGTGATGTTTTGCTTTGGCGGTTTATTGGGGTGGTTTGGGGTTTTTATTTTGTGGGTGATTTGGGGTTCGTGGTGGTGAGTGTGGTGGTGATAGGATTTGGTGGGTGGGATTCATGGTGGTTGTGGGTCGGGTTTTGTGTATTTCGAGGGTGAGGGAGTGGAGGGGGGTCGTTTTCGAGGCTAGGATGGCTGGGATTGGTGGTTTTCGGGGTGAGGTGGCTGGGCTTGGTGGTTTTTCCGGGGTGAAGGAGTGGAGGGGGTGGTTTTCGGGGGTGAACGAGTGGTGGGGGTGGTTTTCGGGGGGTGGGGGAAGGGAGACGTGGTGTTTTCGGGGTAGGGGAGGGGAGCAGTGGTGTTTTACGGGTGTTGCTTGGTGGTTTCGTGGTGGGGTTTCGGTTGGTAGGGGGAGGGGAGGAGAGAGAAAGAGATTTTGGTTTTTTTTACCCTGTCAGATAGGTTAAAGGTCACATTGTCCTACTTGGAGGAATTTTGGGCAAAAAGTTTGTAATATTTAAAAATAATCAAAAGTTTGTATTGTTGCGAGAGAACGGGCAAAAGTTTGTATTATTGTAGTTAAAAAATCCTTTATTTTAAAGATACTTTCAAATTATTATTTACTTATAACTTTTATTAATACGTATCTAGAGTAATTAATGATCAAAGTGTGCCTCAACTTTTTTGAGAGTTGAAGTGTCTTATGAAGGAATATAATATAAGGAGTTCTGCAAACATACAATATTTTTTTTACTTTGTCCTTGCTAACCTCTAAAGACAAAGATAAAAGTACTCCTAGGGCAAAGTCCAATTTAACTTGAAGAAAAAACAAACTTAAATGGACCGTGTTAACTGTAATTTATTATGCACCGTAAATCATATGATATGGTCAGTTTTCATTTGACATAGTCAGTTTTTCGTTTGATATAGCCAATTTTCATTTAACATAGTTAGTTTTCTTTGATATAGTAAGCTTTTGTATGATATAGTGACCTTTCATTAATATAGTCAGTTTTTGTATGATATAGTCAGTTCTCTGATATAGTCCATTTTCGTATGATATAGTCAGTTTTTATATGATATAATGACCTTTTATTAATATAGTCAGTTTTTGTATGATATAGTCAGTTTTTTGATATAGTTAATTTTCGTATGATATAATCGGTTTTTTCCCTAATGTATTCAGTTTTTGTGTGATATAGTCAGTTTGGGTGCACAAGCACAACCTGGTCCACTCAAGACGTTTTGTGAAGAAAATGCTCCGGTTTTTACCAATTTAATAAAAAACATTAGTTATCATCAACAAAATGATTTGTGATCAGTAAATTTTTAGTTTTAGTTAAAAAAATTTAGTTTAATCAGTTAATATAATTTCAATTAAATGAAAATCAAATAACGTAAACAATATCTAACTCAATTCATTTTTCAAAGTTCACTAATAATAGAATCTAAATAAAACTCTGAATAGTACACAACAATTAGCTATATATATTTCCGTCAAAAGTTAAAAGATTAGATGTGTTAAGTTGTCATATACAAGTCTCTGACAAAGTTTAGAAATCTAAGAAAAGAATTTTGGACAACCCATGTATGAATACGTACATCTATGTTAGGTTTTACTGAATAATTATATTCATTTGTACATATATACAGGCAAAGTGACTTTGCTTTTAAGCCTAATGAAAACTCTTTTTTTGGCGTAGGTAGCATTCTTGATATAAATCATTATTTTCCCTGGTTCGTTTATGTAAAATGAATTTCTTACACAAAATCCAACTTTCTCCTCCTTATGAAGCAAGATCTTGTATGAGCCTTCATCGTCGGGGATGAATTCGTCCTTGTAAGTCACATCCCACCCTACAACCATTACTTCCCACACTACCGTCACATTTACCTAAAATATCAAAGAGACAGCATATAAAACAATGTTTTATAAAAATAATCACCTAACACATTTTTAAGAAAATCCCATGAATTAACATGCTTGCTACTCCTAGATTCCAATTTCGCAGTGTAGTTTAATAGTCTATAGTAACTATGTATATAATTCTCTATTTTGGAAATATATGTAATTACCCTTTTGTAGTATTTTTTTGAAAGAACCTTTTTTATTATTTTAGAATATCTCAAAATACTTTTCGTATACACTGACCAAATCTCAACTTGCTACACGCCTACACGTGATCTACCTCATGGTAGCATATACTTCACATGAAATAAACCTAAGAAGCATAAGATGGCTTTCAAAGTGTTTACTAGAATTGAATAGGAAATACTCCCTCTGTATTTTTTTTATCTTTCTCACTTGGAATCTTGACACTATTTACAATTAGAGATAAGCTTTTACATTTTTCTCAATATATAAGAAAAAATATAATCATGTGGGGTCTTGTTTGATTCGTCTCAATGAGTATTTTATTAATATTCAATTATTATAATTTATACTAATATGTAATGAAAGATATTTAAGATTGAATAAGTGAATCGGCAAACGTGCAAAGTCAAAGTAGGAAAGATAAAAAAAATACAGAGGGAGTATCAAATAAGTTGTAAAAGATATATTAAGTCAATGCAAAGGGTAGCAACAATCTGAGAATTATTCAGAGGCATCAGAAGATCCTCGGAAAGATTCCAGATAAATTACATTAATGAGTCCGAAAAAAGTCCACAAATAGCATAAAAATAGCCAAATTTGGAGTTTATAATACACTTTTTTCGGACATTTTCAGGGTCTGGATAACATACATCATAGGATGCATCCTAAGGTCATATAAGACCATTTGAAAGTATATACATGCCTAAAAACGGGTACATAGTGGCCTTCACAACTAGTATTTCGTGGTTGAAATGAAAGTATGTAAAACAAGTTGTAGAAAACATTTTAAGTCAATGTAATAGGTCCCAATCACCCGAGAGTCATTTCAAGGCATATTGTGCCCTTAGGATAGTATTCGGTGAAAATCATCGGCGGGTCCAATAAAGTCCAAAGATAACTCAAAAAACCAAAATTGAAGGCTATAATACACCACTTTGGGACCTTCTCGGGCCTGAGCAACATACCTCATAGGATTCATTCCAAGGTCATATGAGTCCATTTGAAAGCATATACATGCCTAAAAATGTTTGTACAGTGGTCTTCAAAACTATTTTGTGGTTGAAATGAATATATATATAATAAGTTGTCAAAATCATTTTAAGTTAATAATGTGAAGGATTCCTGTCACACAAGGGTCATCTCTGTAGGTTCTATTGACTATCAATCTAGAAATAATAGCAAACAATAATAGAACAACAAATAACAAAGCAAGAAAGAACACACAAGAACTTTTACGTGGAAACCCAAGAACTGGGAGAAAAACCACGAATCTGCACTAGGAATCGATGAATGTTCAAGAAGGTTACAAAAGCTCTCCAAGATCTCTCTCTAACTTTTCCCCTCTTGAATAATAGAGTAATAACGAATAATCTAGTAGTTATCGCAATAGGTTAAACCTAATAATAACATAAATCGGGAAATCGCGCTCCCCGCGTGAAATAAACCTCCGCCCGATCGGGTCGGGCGACATCCACGCCGATCGGGCGGTAAAACGTCAAACCAAACTGCTCTCGGGCCCGATCGGACGCCCTTCGCCCGGTCGTATGCCCGATGAAGGCGGTACCTCGCCCGATCGGGCGAAACCGCCCGATTCCATCGGGCGCCCATGCTTCCATGCATCTGTGAAGAAGATCAACCCCGCCCGATCGAGCGACACTGCCCGATCTAATCGGGCGGGCCTGCAGACCTGCTGATTCACGCCAAAATGACCTTCACGCAACCTCATCTCCACACCATACACACATTGAGCTCCATATGACATCATATACCCAACAATCTCCCTCTTGGAGATAGGTGTAAGTGAAGAATACCTTTTACCATCATCCTCTTTTTATTCATCTCAACTCCTAAAGCACCACCTTCATCAACAATTACGGAAGGCCAACTAAGGTTCGACACAACCTTAGTTTGTCACAACTCACACTCTTAGTGAGCATATCTGCTGGATTCTTAGCACCCAACACTATCTCCAGACACAACACATTCTCCTCCACTAAACTCCTGATGTAGTGAAAGCGCCGACGAATATGCTTGGTCCTACAATGATACATAGGATTCTTAGCCAAATGCACTGCACTTTGACTATCACTGTAAAGTACCACTTTTTCCTGTTTAATGCCCATCTCTTCAAGAAAACCGATAAGCCATTCCATCTCCTTACCTGCCTCTGACATAGCCACATACTCAGACTCTGTAGTAGGGATGGCAGTGGGTAATGGGCCTCCTCGGATCCGGTGGATCCGGATCCAGTTCGGTGGATCTGGATCCTCAAATTTTGGACCCGACGGATCTGGGTAGGATCCGGATCCTCGGTTTGAAAAAACGGATCTGGACCGGGTCCTAAATTATTGCCCGGATCCGGATCCGTTTACCCGTTTTTTTTAAAATTAAATTAAAATATAAAATAATGTGGTAAAAAAATAAAACCCTAAAACCCTTTGTTTCTTTAGCTAGTCGCCGTTTTTAAAACAACTTTGTTTCTCTCTCTTCAGTCTTCTCCTCAAGTCCTCACTGAGTTCACTGAGTTCACTCTCCATTCTTCACTTCTTCCGGCACTGAGAAGTCGAAACACCGAGTCGGAGCAGCCGCCGCCGCACCGGAAATCAGGTAAGTCCACGTTTTTCTCTCTGTTTCGTTTTGTCTGAAATCTTAATTGTGAGATTTCTGGGATTTTTTTGAGTTACTTTGTGTGCTTTAATGAAATTTGATTGGATTAGTAGTTGTTCTTCTTGCTTTTTTTCATTTGTGTTTATAAAATTAACTGGGGGAAATTCTGATAATTAATGTAGGAGATTCGATTAGTTCGTTGCCCAAAATGCAGTAAATTCTTACCGGAACCTCTTGTTTTTATTGTTTATCAATGTGGTGGGTGCGGTGCTACGCTTCGAGGTAAATTTCATTTTGTTTTTTCATTTATTTGTAATGCACACAATGTGTTTGTTAAAATGCCTGACTTTTTTTTTTGGGTAATTTCTTCTTTTAATGTAATGAAATGAACAGTTGAGAAGAAGTTAACTGAAAGTGAGCAAGTGGTGAATTCTGATAGAACTTTTGACAAGGAGGCAGAGGGAGAGCAGGGGTTTAAGGATAGTGGTGGGTCAATTTGGTGGATGAAATGGCTCGAATATGCAATTGTTCAGATGCTCATGTGTTGCAGCCATCAATGCTTAAGACTGAATGTCAAATTTAGTTTCAAGAGGAATCATGTTTCATTTATTTTTCCATATGGATGTCTATATAATGCCAATGGATGCTTGCAGCTCAAGTGCTCATGCAAATTAGTGGCAGATAGCCAAATACTGAAAATGGTGATGATAAATTGATAATGGCCTGAAGCTCAAACTCGTAACACCATCTGTTAAAGAGTATTTGAATTAATATTATTTATTTTGGATTTGTTAGACTTAATGTTAGTGAATGCTTGTATCGATAAATGGCGTTGTAATTGAAGTTTTATTAAACTATGTTTTAGGTCGTTTGAAGAAAAATGAGTTAGGATCCGTTTTGGATCCGTTTTGGACCCGGATCCGTAGGATCCGTCGGATCTGGATCTGGATCCTCAATTTTATTACCCACCGGATCCGGGTAGGATCTGGATCCTTACCTAAAAAACGGATATGGATCTGGATCCTAGAGGATCCGGTTCGGATCCTACCTGTTGCCATCCCTACTCTGTAGTAGACAGAGAGATACACTTCTGTAACTTGGACATCCAGCTCACTGCAGTACAACCAAGAGTAGAGACATATCCAGACGTGCTTTTGCTAGTATCGATATCTCCACTGAGATCAGTATCAACATAGCCCTCAAGCTTCACTCCTTTCTTCCAAAAAGAAAGCCCCATACTTGAAGTGCCCTTCAAGTACCTTAGTAACCATTTAACAGCATCCTAATGTTTCTCACCTGGATTAGAAACAAATCTACTCACAACTCCCACTGCAAAAGCAATGTCTGGCCGTGTGCAAACCATGGCATACATCAAGCTACCAACCGCCGAAGCATAGGGAACAGTGGCCATCCGCTCCTTTTCTTCTTCTGTAGTTGGTGAGTGCTCCCCTTGTCAATTTGAGGTCGCTAGAAAGCGGCGAATTTACTGGGTTTTGCATCTCCCACATTAAACCTCTTAAGTACCTTCGATCGTGAATCTTCTCGAGACAACTTCAACATGCCGGTAGACTTGTCCCCGAAAATCCTCATACCTAAGATTTGTGTGGATTCACCCAAATCCTTCATCTCAAATTTCTGTGACAGTTTTCCCTTCACACTATTTATCACCTCCATGCTCGTACCAGCAATCAGCATATCATCAACATACAGAAGTAAATAAATATAGTCATTTACATACCTCTGAAAATAGCAACAATGATCGCTATCAGCTCTCTTGAACCCACTTCTACACATAAAGGTGTCAAATTCTATGTACCACTGTCTCGGAGTTTGCTTTAATCCATATAAGCTCCTCTTGAGCTTGCACACCAAGTTCTCCTTTCCCAGAACTTTGAAGCCATCCGGTTGCTTCATGTAGATCTCTTCATCCAGATCACCATATAGAAACGCGGTCTTAACATCCATCTGTTCTAAGAACAAATTTTCAGCAAGAAACAATAGCCAACAAAATACGTATAGTAGTCGGTTTTACAACAGGAGCAAATATCTCGTTGTAGTCAATGCCCTCCCCGTTGTAGGAACCCCTTTACCACTAATCTCGCCTTATACCTGACACTTCCATCAGGCTCTTTCTTCAATCTGAAGATCCACTTGTTGCTAAGTGCTCTCATTCCTGCAGGTAATGCAGACAACTCCCATGTCCGATTCTTTTCCAGGGACTGCATCTCATCTTTCATGGCTAACTCCCACTTAGAAGAGTTCGTTCGAATTTATTGCTTCTTTATATGATTCCGGTTCACCCGCATCGCTTAGTAGCAAATAAAACATAGAAGGGGAATATCGATTAGGTGCTTTGGACACCCTTGCGGATTTTCTCAAGTCAACTTGAGAGACTATTCTCCCCGTACTAGAACCGGAGCCTCTTGGTGGTGTGACAAGTAGCACCATCTCGAATTACCTTCTTGTGAGTTATCCGACTCATCCGAATCGAGACCTGCAGGGAGTATGAGCTTCATCTCCATGTTGCTCAACCCGTTCGGAACAATGACATCTCTTCCATCAATGCCTTCAGTCACCACAAACTCCTCCTCCTGAGCTCCCACTAGATCAGTAATCTCAGATTTATCACCATAAACATCCTTGTACACCTTAGTCTCATCAAAAGTCACATCACAGTGTCTCAGAATCTTCCTACTTTTAGGTTCCCAACATCGATACCATACTTCTCAGAACCATACCCAATAAAATAACATTTAACGGCCTTTGGGTCTAACTTGTCGCGTTTCTCGGGTTGAACATAGGCAACACAACCAAATAATTTCTAAAAGAAAGATTTACCTCCTTCCCACTCCAAACCTCCTCCGGTAGCTTGAACTCCAATGGAACCGATGGTCCCCTGTTGATCAAGTAAGCCGTTGTACTAACTGACCGCCTGAATGTTTTAGGTAGCCCCGCATGCAACCTCATACTTCAAGCCCTCTCGGTCGGTGTCCTCGTTCATCCTCTCTCGCGACTCCATTCACGTCGAGGTTTCCTTGGAACAGTCCTCTTCAGAATGATGCCATTCTCCTCACAGAGCTTTGTGTACTCGCCAATTCATACTCACCTCCATTATCGGACTTAATGCACTTAATTTTCTTTTCGCTCGATTCTCTACCTCAACCTTCCACTTCTTGAAGGTCTCATGAAGCTCGATTTCCTCTTCATGAAGTAGACCCATACCTTCTGCTCGTAGTCATCAATGAAAGTAACAAAATAACGTGAGCCTCCAAGGGATCGGATCGGGGAAGGCCCCCACAAATCGGTGTGCACCAATTCTAACTT